>SJXQ01007799.1:0-30906 GCA_006408695.1 Aepyceros melampus
TTCACCCTTGCCATCTCTTGTTTGACCACTTCCAATTTGCCTTGATTCATGGACCTGACATTCCAGGTTCCTATGCAATACTGCTCTTTACAGCATCAGATCTTGCTTCTATCACCAGTCCCATCCATAACTGGGTACTGTTTTTGCTTTGGCTCTATCCCTTCATTCTGTCTGGAGTTATTTCTCCACTGATCTCCAGTAGCATATTGGGCACCTAGTGACCTGGGGAGTTTCTCTTTTGCTATCCTATCATTTTGCCTTTTCATACTGTTCATGGGGTTCTCAAGGCAAGAATACTGAAGTGGCTTGCCATTCCCTTCTTCAGTGGACCACATTCTGTCAGACCTCTCCACCATGACCCACCCATCTTGGGTTGCCCTGCAGGCATGGCTTGGTTTCATTGAGTTAGACAAGGGTGTGGTCCTAGTGTGATTAGATTGACTAGTTTTCTGTGAGTATGGTTTCAGTGGGTCTGCCCTCTGATTCCCTCTTGCAACACAGTTTAGGAATACAATAACTGAAAAATTCAATAGAGGGATCAACAGTAGACTAAAAAAATCGTTATGTGAAGTCAAAGACCAGATGGTGGAATTCAGTCAGAGCGGCAAAAAGTAAAAGAACCAAGAGTGAAGATAGCTTGTAGGACACCATCAAGCAACCCAGAGGTTGCACTTCAGGGGTCCCAGAAAGCAAAGGGAGAGGGACAGAAAATTTTGAAAAAATAATGGTTGTAAGCTTTACTAACCTGGGAGAAAAAAGACACCGAGATCCAGGAAACTGAAAGTTCTAAATATGATCTAAAGAGACCCATACTAAGACAAGTTATCATAAGTTGCAAAAGACAAAATCTTAAAAACAGCAAGAGAAAAAAAAAAAAAAACCTTTGTTCCATAGAAGGGAACCCCAGTAAAACTATAAATGGATTTCTCAGCAGAACTGCAGGCCAGGTGGGAGTCACATGGTGTATTCAACATGCTGAAAGGAAAAAAAGCTGGCAAAAGTTGTCCTTCAGAATTGAAGAGTTTTCTAAAAAAAAAAAAAAACCTTGTTCCATAGAAGGGAACCCCAGTAAAACTATAAATGGATTTCTCAGCAGAACTGCAGGCCAGGTGGGAGTCACATGGTGTATTCAACATGCTGAAAGGAAAAAAAGCTGGCAAAAGTTGTCCTTCAGAATTGAAGAGTTTTCTTGAAAAGCAAAAGCTAAGGACATCATCACCACTAGACAGGCCTCATAACAAATGTTAAAAGGAGCCCTTTAAGCTGAACTAAAATGGCAGTAGGGCTTCCTAGGTGGCACAGTGGAAAGAATCTGCCTGCTAATGCAAGAGACGCAAGAGCGATACTGGGTCAGGAAGATCCCCTGGAAAAGGAAATGGCAACCTACTCTAGTAGTCTCACCTGGAAAATCCTATGGACAGAGGAGCCTGGTGGGCTATAATCCATGGGGTCACAGAGTCAGACATGCTTGAGCATGCACAAAATGGTATTAATTAGTAAGAGGAAAAATGAAAATATAAATCTCACTGGTAAAGGTAAATATATAGTTAATTTGGAATACTCTAATGCTGGTAAGTTTATCATTTACAAATCTAGTTGTGAAGGTTAAAGGACAAAAGAACCATAATGAATTATAATAATTTCCTAATGGATATACAAGATAAAAAGATGTAAATTGTAATAAGACCCAACTGTGCTACTGATGAGACTTACTATAGCCTTAAGGACACAGGTAGTCTCAAACTTAAGGGACAGGAAAACACTGTAATCACTGGGCTTTTAAACACCTTAGGGCAGATGGACTTAACGTTTCATCCAAAAGCAGAGAAATACACATTCTTTTCAAATGTACATAGAACATTATCCAGGGTAGATCATATGTTAGGCCATGAAAAAAAGGCTTCGTAAATTTAAGAACTCTGAAATCATATCAAGCATTTTCTCTCACCAAAATGGTAGGAAACTAGAGCCCAAGTATAAAAGGAAGACTGGAAAATTATCAAATGTGTGGAGATTAAACAACAGTCTCCTGAACAGCAAATAGGTCAAAAAGAAATCAAAACGAAAATTAAAAACAAAACTTGAGATAGATGGAAATGCAAAATACCAAAAGTCACGGGATGCTGCAAGTCTAAGAAACAAACAGTGATAAAAAGCCTACAGTAAAAACAGGAAACAAAATTCTCAAGCAGCCTAATTACCCCTAAAGGAACTAGAAAAACAAGAACAAAGTCCAAGAGTAGCAGGAAGAAAACAGACATCAGAGCAGAAATAAATGGAGACTAAAAAGCCAACAGAAACCGAGATGGTTCGTTGGGAAGATAAAATTGATAAAACTTTAAATTGAATAAATGAGAAGAAAGGATAATTCCTAGAACATACAATTTAGTAAGATACAGGAGATCTGAACAGACCCATTACAAATAAGGAGGTTGCATCAGTAATCTGAAACTTTTCAGCAAACAAAAGTCCAAGATCAGATGACAACCTTTCTCAAACTCATCCAAAAAATAGAAAAGGGAAACTTCTAAACTCAGTTTAGGAGTTTAGCGTTTACCCCAATACAAAAACCAGTCAAGGAAAGGAAGGTTACAAGCCAATGTAAGAAAGAAACATTACAGGCCAATATCCCTAACGAACAAATGCAAAAATCCTCAACAAAAGATTCAGTTCAGTTCAGTCGCTCAGTCGTGTCCAACTCTTTGCGACCCCATGAATCGCAGCACGCCAGGCCTCCCTGTCCATCACCAACTCTCGGAGCTCACTCAGACTCATGTTCATCAAGTCCGTGATGCCATCCAGCCATCTCATCCTCTGACGTCCCCTTCTCCTCCTGCCCCCAATCCCTCCCAGCATCAGGGTCTTTTCCAATGAGTCCCCTCTTCGCATGAGGTGGCCAAAGTACTGGAGCTTCAGCTTCAGCATCATTCCTTCCAAAGAAATCCCAGGGCTGATCTCCTTTAGGATGGACTGGTTGGATCTCCTTGCAGTCCAAGGGACTCTCAAGAGTCTTCTCCAACACCACACTTCAAAAGCATCAATTCTTCGGCGCTCAGCTTTCTTCACAGTCCAACTCTCACATCCATACATGACCACAGGAAAAAACATAGCCTTGACTAGATGGACCTTAGTGGGCAAAGTAATGTCTCTGTTTTTGAATATGCTATCGAGGTTGCTCATAACTTTTCTTCCAAGGAGTAAGCGTCTTTTAATTTCATGGCTGCAGTCACCATCTGCAGTGATTTTGGAGCCCCAAAAAGTCTGACACTGTTTCCCCATCTATTTCCCATGAAGTGATGGGACTGGATGCCATCATCTTCGTTTTCTGAATGTTGAGCTTTAAGCCAACTTTTTCCCTCTCCTCTTTCACTTTCATCAAGAGGCTCTTTAGTTCTTCACTTTCTGCCATAAGGGTGGTGTCATCTGCATATCTGAGGTTATTGATATTTCTCCTGACAATCTTGATTCCAGCTTGTGCTTCAGCATTTTTCATGATGTACTTTGCATATATGTCAAATAACCAGGATGACAATGTACAGCCTTGAAGTACTCCTTTTCCTATTTGGAACCAGTCTGTTGTTCCATGTCCAGTTCTAACTGTTGCTTCCTGACCTGCATACAGATTTCTCAAGAGGCAGGTCAGGTGGTCTGGTATTCCCATCTCTTTCAGAATTTTCCAGTTTATTGTGATCCACACAGTCAAAGGCTTTGGCATAGTCAATAAAGCAGAAATAGGTGTTTTTCTGGAACTCTTTTGCTTTCTCGATGATCCAGCAGATGTTGGCAATTTGATCTCTGGTTGCTCCATCTTTTCTAAAACCAGCTTGAACATCTGGAAGTTCACAGTTCAAGTATTGCTGAAGCCTGGCTTGGAGAATTTTGAGCATTACTTTACTAGCATGTGAGATGAGTGCAATTGTTGAACATTCTTTGGCATTGCCTTTCTTTGGGATTGGGATGAAAACTGACCTTTTCCACTCCTGTGGCCACTGCTGAGTTTTCCAAATTTGCTGGCATATTGAGTGCAGCACTTTCAGAGCATCATCCTTTAGGATTTGACATAGCTCAACTGGAATTCCATCACCTCCACTAGCTTTGTTCGTAGTGATGCTTCCTAAGGCCCACTTGACTTCACATTCCAGGATGTCTGGCTCTAGGTGAGTGATCACACCATCATGATTATCATCTGGGTTGTGAAGATCCATTTTGTATAGTTCTGTGTATTCTTGCCACCTTCTCCTTAATATCTTCTGCTTCTGTTAGGTCCAGACCATTTCTGTCCTTTATTGAGCCCATCTTTGCATGAAATGTTCCCTTGGTATCTCTAATTTTCTTGAAGAGATCTCTAGTCTTTCCCATTCTATTGTTTTCCTCTGTTTCTTTGTATTGATCGCTGAGGAAGGCTTTCTAATCTCTCCTTGCTATTCTTTGGAACTCAGCATTCAAATGGGTATATCTTTCCTTTTCTCCTTTGCTTTTTGCTTCTCTTTTCACAGCTATTTGTAAGGCCTCCCCAGACAGCCATTTTGCTTATTTGCATTTCTTTTTCTTGGGGATGGTCTCACTCCCTGTCTCCTGTACAATGTCACAAACCTCATTCCATAGTTCATCAGGCACTCTATCAGATCTAGTCCCTTAAATCTATTTCTCACTTCCACTGTATAATTGTAAGGGATTTGATTTAGGTCATACCTGAATGGTCTGTCCCCACTTTCTTCCATTTAAGTCTGAATTTGGCAATAAGGAGCTCATGATCTGAAGCACAGTAGCTCCTGGTCTTGTTTTTGCTGACTGTATAGAGCTTCTCCATCTTTGGCTGCAAAGAATATAATCAATCTGATTTTGGTGTTGACCATGTGGTGATGTCCATGTGTAGAGTCTTGTGTTGGAAGAGAATGTTTGCTATGACCAGTGCATTCCTTTGGCAAAATTCTATTAGCCTTTGACCTGCTTCATTCTGTCCTCCAAGGCCAAATTTGCCTGTTACTCCAGGTGTTTTTTTTTCTAATTTTTATTTTTACTTTATTTTACATTACTGTATTGGTTTTGCCATACATTGACATGAATCCATCTTGGGTGTACGTGAGTTCCCAATCTTGAGCCGCTCCCCCCTCCACCTCCCACCCCATGTCAACTCTCTGGATCATCCCCGTGCACCAGTCCCAAGCATCCTATATCCTGTATTGAACATAGACTGGCAATTCGTTTCTTACATGAGAGTATACATGTTTCCAGGTGTTTCTGACTTCCTACTTTTGCATTCCAGTACCGTATAATGAAAAGGACATTTTTTGGGGTGTTAGTTCTAAAAGGTCTTGTAGGTCTTCATAGAACCGTTCAGCTTCTTCAGCGTTACTAGTTGGAGCATAGACTTGGATTACGGTGACATTGAATGGTTTGCCTTGGAAATGAACAGAGATCATTCTGTCATTTTTGAGATTGGACTATGATGGCTACTCCATTTCTTCTAAGGGATTCCTGCCCACAGTAGTAGATATAATGGTCATCTGAGTTAAATTCACCCATTCCAGTCCATTTTAGTTCACTGATTCCTAGAATGTCAACGTTCACTCTTGCCATCTCCTATTTGACCACTACCAATTTGCCTTGATTCATGGACCTGACATTCCAGGTTCCTATGCAGTATTGCTCTTTACAGCTTTGGACCTTGCTTCTATCACCAGTCACATCCACAACTGGGTATTGTTTTTGCTTTGGCTCCATCACTTCATTCTTTCTGGAGTTATTTTTCCACTCATCTCCAGTAGCATTTTGGGCACCTATCAACCTGGGGAGTTCCTCTTTCAGTATCCTATCATTTTGGCTTTTCACACTGTTCATGGGGTTCTCAAGGCAAGAATACTGAAGTGGTTTGGCATTCCCTTCTCCAGGGGACCACATTCTGTCAGATCTCTCCACCATGACCCGTCCATCTTTGGTGGCCCCACACGCATGGCTTAGTTTCATTGAGTTACACAAGGCTGTGGTCCATGTGATTAGGTTGGCCTGTTGTCTGTGATTGTGGTTTCAGTGTGCCTGCCCTCTGATGCCCTCTCTTAGCACCTACCATCTTAGTGGGGTTTCTCTCACCTGGGAAGTGGGGTCTCTCTTCATGGCTGCTCCAGCAAAGCACAGCATCTGCTCCTTACCTTGGACATAGGGTATCTACTCTCTCCTGCCACTCCTGACCTTGGACCTGGAGTAGCTCCTCTCGGCCGCTCACTTGCTCCAGTGCCACGCAGAATTAAAATTTGTACAGAAACTCAAAGACCTGTAAATAGCCAAAGCAATCTTGAGAAAGACTATATTTCATAATTATAGTAACCAAAATAGTGTATTATTGGCATAAAAACAACACACAGATGAATGGAATGGAATCAAGAGCCCAGAAATACACCTATGCATACATGGTCAGTTTATTACAAAGGAGCAAAAAAATATACAATGGAGAAAGGACAGTGTGTTCAGTAAGTAGAGGTGGGAAAACTGGGCAGCCGTATACAAAAGAATGAAACTGAACCACTACCTTATACTATTCATAAAAATCAAAACAGATTAAAGACTTGAATATGAGACCTAAAATCATAAAAACTAGAAGAAATCATAGGCAGTAAGCATCTTGACATCTGTCTTGGTTATGACTTTTTGCATTTAACACGAAATACAAAGACGACAAAAACAAAAATAAACAGCTGGGACTACATCAAACTAAAACAACTTTGATGCATGCAGCAAAGAAAACTATCAACAAAATGAAAAGGCAGCCTTTCAGTTCAGTTCAGTTCAGTCACTCGGTCGTGTCTGACTCTTTGCGACCCCACGCCAGGCCTCCCTATCCATCACCAACTCCCTGAGTTCACTTAGACTCACGTCCATCGAGTCCGTGATGCCATCCAGCCATCTCATCCTCTGTCCTCCCCTTCTCCTCCTGCCCCCAATCTCTCCCAGCATCAGAGTCTTTTCCAATGAGTCATTCTTCGCATGAGGTGGCCAAAGTACTGGAGTTTCAGCTTTAGCATCATTCCTTCCAAAGAAATCCCAGGGCTGATCTCCTTCAGAATGGACTGGTTGGATCTCCTTGCAGAATGCTATAAAATGTTTGCAAATCATATTATCTGATAAGGGGTTAATATTCAAAATATATCAAGAACTCATATAATTCAAGAGCAAAAAAAAAAAAAGATTTTTTTGAATAAACAAAGAATCTAAATGACATATTTCCAGAGAAAATATAAAACGGACTTAACAAGTATATAAAAAGGTGCTCAGCCTCACTAACATGAGGGAATGCAAATCGAAACTGCAGTGAGATAATAGCCATTCTAATAGGTGTGAGGTGATATCAAAGACAAAAAAATAACAAGCGCTGATGAGGGGGTAGTAAAAAAGGGAAGTCTCATCCAGTGATGCTAGAAATGAACACTACCACAGGCACTATGGAAAATGGTATGGAGAGTCCTAAAAATTAAAAACAGAATACTCTATGATTCAGAATTCTACCTCTGTGTATTTATCTGAAGGAAATAAAAACAGCTCAAAAAGATATCTGCACCCCCATATTCATTGCAGCATGATACTATAAATAATATTAGCATCTAATAACATTATAACTATAAGTATAATAATTAGTATCTAATAATAATAAATAATAATAGTATCTAATATAAATAATATATGGAAGTATTAGACATGGAAGTATCATTCTATATTGTTAAATTTGCTAAAATTCATTTGCTAGTAATTCAACTATGATAAGAACTGTTGGCTAGAAGTTGTATTCATTTTATACCTCAAAAGCAGTAGCAGATGATAAATTTATTTAGCAACTTTTATAATGCTTAGAGGATATCATAGATATTATGGAAATTTTTAGAAGGTAGTCATTTTTATTTTACACGTAAGATCGATTTACTTATCAAGACAACACCTTTTCATTTGAAAGGTGCATTCTCAATGAATTTTTATGACTTCATAATCAAATCCCTTATGATTATACAGTGGAGGTGATAAATAGATTTAAGGGACTAGATCTGGTAGATAGGGTGCCTGAAGAACTATGGACAAGGTTTGTAACATTGTACTGGAAGTAGTGACCAAAACCATCCCCAAGAAGAAGAAATGCAAGAAAGCAAAGTGGTTGTCTGAGGAGGCCTTACAAATAGCTGAGAAAAGAAGAGAAGAGAAAGGCAGAGGAGCAGGGGAAAGATACACCAAACTGAATGAAGAGTTCCAGAGAATAGCAAGGAGAGGTAAGAAGGCTTTCTTAAGTGAACAATGCAAAGAAATAGAGGGAAACAATAGAATGGGAAGACTAGAGATCTCTTCAAAAAAATTAGAGACACCAAGGGAACATTTCATGCAAAGATGGGCACAATAAATAAAGGACAAAAATAGCAAGATCCTTACAGAAGCAGAAGAGATTAAGAAAAGGTGGCAAGAATACTAAGAACTGTACAAAAAAGCTCTTAATGACCCAGATAACCACTGATGGTGTGATCACTCACCTAGATAGAGCCTGACATCCTGGAGTGTGAAGTCAAGTGGCCCTTAGGCAGCATAACTATGAACAAAGCTAGCGGAGGTGATGGAATTCTACCTTAGCAATTTCAAATCCTAAAAGGTGATGCTGTGAAAGTGCTGCACTCAATATGCCAGCAAATTTGGAAAACTCAGCAGTGGCCACAGGTCTGGAAAAGGCCAGTTTTCATTCCAATCCCAAAGAAAAGCAATGCCAAAGAATGTTCAAATTACCATACAATTGTACTCATTTCACATGCTAACAGGCTTCCCTGGTAAGTCAGCTGGTAAAGAATCTGCCTGCAATGCAGGAGACCCAGGTTTGATTCCTGGGGCAGGAAGATCTCATGGAGAAGGGATAGGCTACCCACTCCAGTATTCTTGGACTTTCCTGGTGGTTCAGACAGTAGAGAATCCATCTGCAATTGGGGAGACCTGGGTTTGATCCCTGGGTTGGGAAGATCCCCTGGAGGAAGGAATCACAAACCACTCCAGTGTTCTTGCCTGGAGAATCTGCATAGACAGAGGAGTCGGGTGGGCTATAGTCCATGGTGTCACAAAGAATCAGACATGACTGAGCGACTAAGCACAGCATAGCACTTGCTAGAAAGAATATGCTCAAAATCCTTCAAGCTAGGTTTCAGCAGTACATGAACCAAGAACTTTCAGGTATACAAACTGGATTTAGAAAAGGCAGAGGAACCAGAGATCAAATTGCCAACATCCACTGGATCATAGAAAAAGCAAGGGAATTTAAAAACATAAATCTACTTCTGCTTAATTGATTATGCTAAAGACTTTGTGTGGATCACAAAAACTGGGAAATTCTTAAAGAGATGGGAATACCAGACCACCTTACCTGCCCCCTGAGAAACCTATGTGCAGGACAAGAAGCAACAGAACTGGACTTGGGACAACGAATTGGTTCAAAACTGGGAAAGGAGTACATCAAAGCTGTATATTGTCACTATGTTTATATAACTTATATACAGAGTACATCACACGAAATACTGGGTTGGATGATTCACAAGCTGGAGTCTAGAGTGCTGGGAGAAATATCAACAACCTCAAATAAGCAGCTGACACCACTTTAATGGCAGAAAGTGAAGAGGAACTAAAGAGCCTCTCAATGAATGTGAAAGAGGAGAGTAAAAAGCTGGCTTAAAACTCAGCATTCAAAAAATGAAGAGCATGGCATCAGATCCCATCACTTCATGGCATATAGATAGGGAAAAAGTGGATAGTGTCAGATTTCATTTTTGGGGGCTCCAAAATCACTGCAGACGGTGACTGCAGCCACAAAATTAAGACACTTGGCTCCAGGGAAGAGAAGCTATGACAAACTTAGTGTATTAAAAAGCAGAAAGATCCATTTGGTCAAAACTATAGTTTTTCCAGTAGTCATGTATGGATGTGAGTTGGACCATAAAGAAAGCTGTGTGCTGCAAAAGTGATGCTTTCAAACTATGATGCTGAAAAACACTCTTGAGAGTCCCTTGGACAGCAGGGAGATCAAACCAGTCAACCCTGAAGGAAGTCAACCCTAAACATTCATTGAAGTACTGGTGCTGAAGCTGAAGTTCTGATACTTTGGCCACCTGACGCGAAAACCTGACTCATTGGAAAAGATCCTGATGATGCAGGGAAAGCTTGATACCAAGAGGAGAAGGGGGTGACAGAGAATGAGATGGTTAGATGGCACCGCTGACCGAATGGACATGGGTTTGAGCAAACTCCGGGTGATAGTGAAGGACAGGGAAGCCTGGAGTGCTGTAGTTCATCGGGTTGGAAAGAGTCTGACACAACTTAAGCTGCTGCTGCTGCTGCTAAGTCACTCAGTCGTGTCCAACTCTGAGTGACCCCATAGACAGCAGCCCACCAGGCTCCCCCGTCCCTGGGATTCTCCAGGCAAGAATACTGGAGTGGGTTGCCATTTCCTTCTCCAGTGCATGAAAGTGAAAAGTGAAGTTGCTGAGTCGTGTCCGACTCTTAGCGACCCCATGGACTGCAGTCCACCAGGCTCCTTCATCCATGGGAACAACAACTTATTTTTCTCCATAAAGTCCCTATGATAGACTTCCCTGAAAGAGCTTAAGCAGAAATAACATCAGGCACCAGTAGATGGCAGTGAGAAATAAGCAGAGACATTCTGAGTATTTCATTACTCAGAAAATTCTGTTCTACTCCAGTATGGAAGGAGAATTCAGTCTGTTTTATCTTTGTTTTACGCCAAAAATCCTGAATATCAGTCACATACATTTGACTAGGAGAAATTGCAAAGAAACTAACACTACTATGCATCTAAAAATTTATAATCTAGTATAGAAACTAAGACTTAAATACTCAAACATATGTATGATATGAAAGAATGTTTTAAGATGGTCATATAGGCACATAAACTATAGACAAGTAAACATATATACATATATTGAGGCTCGGTGATTCCCATTCATGAAATATGGTGCCTAAATAACAGTGTACATGGATTACTTTTAAGAAATCACAAAACATTAAAATCATACTAATACCTTAATTTTTAAAATATTAATTAGTTTTCTGGCTACCCCTTGCAACATGTAGGATCTCAGTTCCCCAAACAAGGGTTGAACCTGCTCCCCTTGTCTTGGAAATGCAGAGTCTTACCCACTGGACCACCAGGGAGGTCCAATACCTTATTTTTTTTTTTATTCAAAGCCTCTTCAGGATTTTTGGTGTTTTAATGCAGCCAAAGATGGAGAAGCTCTATACAGTCAACAAAAACAAGACCGGGAGCTGACTATGGCTCAGATCATGAACTCTTGATTGCCAAATTCAGACTTAAATTGAAGAAAGTGGGCAACACCACTAGACCATTCAGGTATGACCTAAATCAAATCTTTTATGATTATACAGTGGAAGTGAGAAATAGATTTAAGGGTCTAGATCTGATAGATAGAGTGCCTGATAAACTATGGAATGNTGCAATTGTGCGGTAGTTTGAGCTCTCTTTGGCATTGCCTTTCTTTGGAATTGGGATGAAAACTGATCTTTTCCAGTCCTGTGGCCACTGCTGAGTTTTCCAGATTTGCTGGCATATTGAGTGCAGCATTTCACAGCTTCATCTTTCAGGATTTGAAACAGCTCAACTGGAATTCCATCACCTCCACTAGCTTTGTACGTAGTGATGCTTTCTAAGGCCCATTTGACTTCACATTCCAAGATGTCTGGCTCTAGGTTAGTCACCACATCATCATGATTATCTGGGTCATGAAGATCTTTTTTGTACAGTTCTTCTGTGTATTCTTGCCACCTCTTCTTAATATCTTCTGCTTCTGTTAGGTCCAGACCATTATTATTTTTATATCATCTGACCTGTTCTCACTTTTACATTGTATTAATTTCCTCTCCCACAAATTTTTAATGTAATCTTTTTTCTTAGTGTAGATGTATGTATGTGTGTGTGTTGGAGAAGGCAATGGCACCCCACTCCAGTACTCTTGCCTGGAAAATCCCATGGATGGAGGAGCCTGGTGGGCTGCAGTCCATGGGGTCACTAAGAGTCAGACACGACTGAGCGAGTTCACTTTCACTTTTCACTTTCATGCATTGGAGAAGGAAATGGCAACCCACTCCAGTGTTCTTGCCTGGAGAATCCCAGGGACGGGGGAGCCTGGTGGGCTGCCATCCATGGGGTCGCACAGAGTCGGACACAACTGAAGCGACTTAGCAGCAGCATGTGTGTGTGTGTGTGTGTGTGTGTGTATGTAAACCACTTTAAATGTTTCCTGGACCAAGACTGGGTGTAAAAAAATAAAAATGCATAAAGCAGTTGAGAATACATTAGAAATAACCAATTCGAAAATATTGATTTTTATAAAAATAAACTCACACAATAACTACAATATGGATTATCATCTAGATAGACTTTAACCTGGCCCTCAAATCTTTTGGAAGCCACCAGGAATCTGACAACACTCTGATTTGTTCCTAATTACAGTTTGTCTGATAATGGGTTTCTATGAGAAAAGGCTCACCTTTCATACCGTATAACCGTTCAAAGTTTGTCATTGGGAAGCTACATGAACTCTTAATCAATGGACAAACCTGCAGGAAAGGGATTTCTCTGCCTTATCCTTGATTTGATGAGGGTTTGGGACTCTAAAGAAGCATCTCTCTGATGCTCAGCAAACAAGGCAAGGCCTCTTTTCCCATGTGTGTGTGGAGATCATTTATTCAGATAAAATGAAAGTCAGATTCCTGATATAGATGGGGAACACATGGCCACCCGTGGCGGATTCATGTCAATGTATGCCAAAACCAATACAGTATTGTAAAGCAATTAGCCTCCAATTAAAATAAATTTATATTAAAAAAAAGATACCTAACATAAAGAAAGATGTGAGACAGAAAAGGATGTTTAAAAGCCCTGAAAGGTTTTACTTCTGCATTTGCATATACTTCAGTTAAAATAAAATGTTGTTTTATTTCTCCATAATTTAAGTTGCACAACTGATGTACATTATACAAAATCTGTTTCTCATCCACTTTTCTCACTCTCCGTCTCTGATGACAGTTGTTGTGAAAGCTGGCCTTGGGCATAGGTCAGGGATCATCAAAAAGGATCCCTTGCTGGGCAGAAATCCTTTCTTCAAACTTTTAGTTGCAATGACTTAGAGCTTTGTTCCTTTGGCTAAATCACAGTAAGGTTTCTCCTTTTGTAATGAAAGTAATCCCTAGGGGATATATTAAGCTTTCTCGACCACCTTGAGATAACACTATTGAATTTTTAACTAAAAGCAAGTTTTAATAAAGGAAGGGACTTAGTCAACAAATATTTACTCAGCACCCACTTTGGGCTCAACAGGCATTGGAGGCACACTTCTGCAGTATTCCCTCATGGAACATCGTAATGAAGGGAGGCCAGGAATGACCAATATGCCAGGTAATGAGGTCAAGAAGAAATCTTACTGCTAGGGAAGGACACTGTTTGATGGGGGTTGGGAGGAGCGACACTCCTCAGACAGGTGGTCCAGGAAGGCCTCACTGATGAGAGAAGAGAGCACACACAAGTTCTGTGGTCAGCAGATGTGTGCTTGTGTGTGTGCTTAGTCGCTCAGTCGTGTCCAATTTTTTGTGGCCCCATGGATTGTGCCTGCCAGGCTCCTCTGTCCATGGGGATTCCCCGGGCAAGAATATTGGAGTGGGTTGCCATGCCCTCCTCCAGGGGATCTTCCCAATCCAGGGACTGAACCCAGATATTCCACACTGCAGGTGGATTCTTTGCCATCTGAGCCATCAGGGAAACATATGGCCAGCAGATGGATTACAACTAAGGTGACAAAGAAAAACCACTCAGAAAAAGGAACGGGGAGTCCTGGAGTCACTTTGCTGGTTGTTGAACACCAGTCAGGTTCTGAGTCCTTATCTTGGCTCTGTGGACTCCCTGCCCTGCCTAATCTCATCTTTCAGATGAGGGTAATAATGTTTGCCCTGTCTGTACCTTGGAGCTACCAGCGTTTGAGCTAATATTTAGAGACTATTTTGAGCCCTACAGGCAAGAAACATTAGGAAAACACAAGGTGCAATTATGTTGTTTTCCTTGTATTTTCCTATTTCTTTCAGTTCTGATTGGTTTCTGGCTGGTTTTTTGTTGTTGTTGTTTTTAAACAAACAAAGAGGGCCGGTGGCTTATTCCTCCCTCTCTGTGAGCCAGCATCATAGAACGTCACACATTCATCTTTCAAGGGCAGTCCTGAGATCATCCTCTACACTCTAGAGTCAAGGTAAATAAGAAACCAGAAAAGAACCTGTTCTTCCCTTTAAGATAAACAAACTCGCTCAGCCAATCATTGCTAGACATGGTTATAGGGGTTAATGCTTACAGGAAAGCTCCCTTGGAGAATTTATTTGTAGAGAAAAGCAAAAAAACAAAGGATGCCCCCAAGTCCTTGAGGTAGGAAGAGAGCTGTGCAAATAAAATCCCTGGCAGCAGCTTGCTTGTTTAATGTGTCAACTGTTCTAGAGAAGTGAACAGAACCCTGCAAGACTAATTTACTTTTTCTGGGTCTGTAAAATTCTACTGAACTCTTTTCAAAGCCCTCAGATTGCATTCTAACTTTCTTCCATTTTCTCTTACCCAAAACAGTAGAATGAGGTAAACCTGGGAGAAAGAGATTGATAGAGGAAGGAGGAAATTAGGAAAATTTTGAGTACTGAAATTGGGGACAGCAAATGTCCATAAAAAATATTTGGAATTTAAGTCTTTAAATACTTAGAATGGGACTTTAAAAACAAGTTTTTATTACAGAAAAGCCAAGTGTGTATGAAAATAGAGAAAGCCATCTAATGAGCAGCTAATTGCAACTTCACCAATTTTTAGCTCATCACTGTGTTCCATCTAGGCCCCAACTCAACTCCCTGTGCCTCCGTGAATTATTTTTAAGCAAACCTCAGATTGTTCCCTCACTTCATTAGTAAATACAGTCAAATCTCATTTTTCTGGTTGGTTATATTCTATAAATTCATCACGAACACTGAATTAACAAATACTAAACCACTACTCGTGAGCGAGAAAAAGGGTTAGTTTCCTATGAGCCTCTGGTCACATTGTGAGCAACTAGTCAATACACAGCTTTTCTTATGTGTGTCAGTTTGAGGACACTTAATGTATAACACTGATTTATTACCACTGAACTCAAGGTCAACAGCATCATAACTCGTAACTGTAAGTGGCCTACCTAATGCATGTTTTTTCCTCTGTAACGTATTGCATCACAGTCTTCTTATATTGAGAGCTAGAAACGTCCCACAGCACTTAGGCACTACACTCAGAGGGCATTTTAAAGAGCAAAATCACCAGCAGGAAGCACAAAAATGTGAAAAATATGGCACTAAGTACACGGTGAGGTCACTTGTTTACGGCATGAGAACTGCAGCAGGAGGCTGAGGGCTGCTTTGCTCAGCCTCACCTGGGAGCGTGTGCGTTGGACAACCCCAATTTCGTGATGCTCTACACGTGTCTGCAAATGGCTGCAGAAGCATCATGAATACTGACCTAGGGGTTGCAAATCACTTTCGTGTACCCCCAAAAAATGACAAATTATTATATTTTGTCATGTATCTGAGTACAGATTTGTTTTTATTAACATAGCCACAGTAGCATTTTTTACTTCACATGAGCAATAAAAATAAGTATTTTAAAATGATATTTGTCATTCATTAATGACATTCCATAATGCCACTCATTCAATCATGACAGTTAAATAATATCACTCATTAATTCAAATATTTATTAAGTGCCTACTGCATGTTTTATAATTAGATGAGACAAAGATGAAATTAGAGCAATATTTAATTACACAATGTCCCATCTCAAATATGATAGTAATTTCAAATATTTCAATCATTTTTTAAATTTTCTAATGTGTTTTTGAGGGCAAGATTGCCTGTCATCATGTGATTCCATCCAGTATCATAATATAATATTACTAGGGAAACGTACTTTAATTCCTCACATCCTTAGCAAACTAGCCACTTTCCACTTTTATATTTCTGTCTTTTGTATTGCTATATAAAAACTACATTAATGAGACTTTTTAGTTGTTTAATGTCTCATTAGTAAATCTCCGCTCTTAATGAGATCCTCACTTACCAAAGCAATTATAGTTTTCAAACGTGGCAAAATACAAGAGTTCCAGCAATATGATTTATCCAGGATAATTACCTAAGACATGGCAGTAAAGCCATTTCAAAATATGACAAAATAGGGGTGGGGCTGGATGGACTGGGAATTTGAGGTTAGCAGAGGCAAATCATTACATATTACCCGGGTAAGAAACAAGATACTACTGTATAGCACAGGGAGCTATATTTAATATCCTGGGATAAATCATAATGGAAAAAAAAAATAATGTGTACATGTGTATAACTGAGTCACCTTGCTGTACAGCAGAAATTAACATAACACTGTGAATCAACTATACTTCAGTTTTAAAATAAATTGATCCAGAGAGATGATATGGTGTGGGAGGTGGCGGGGGGGTTCAGGATTGGGAACTCATGTACACCCATGGCGGATTCATGTCAACGTATGCAAAACCAATACAGTATTGTAAAGTAAAATAAAGTAAAAATAAAAATTAAAAATTAAATAAAATATGAGGAGGGAACGCTTTCTATTGATGATCTTTATGGCACTCCCCACGAAGCACCCTGGATCCAGTTTTTAGGTTATCAGTGTATGAATGGCTAGATCGGCACAAAGACAATGGGAAATATGGTAAGTGGTACATACACCAAGACTGGTTTTTTTGTCCATTTTCAAATTTCCCTTAAGCCTAGTGCCAGAAACACTTCAGTGTCATGAAACAGTCACCCTTTTTTGATGCTTCAAGTATTGGAAACAAAAACTATATTCTTTTATAAACAGTGAAAAATACAGTCCTCAATCTAAACACTCAATTTCAAACAACAATGACTATTGTGATGAAAAATATATAATTTTAAGTAAGCGCATTTAGCGTATTGTTCCTATTTAGTCACAGGAAAACTACACTATGGGACTGCCATTCGGGGGCATGTTAGTGTTTTTGTGTTCTAGATTCAAAAGAACTAGAGATTTGAAAATTGAGCAAGCCAGGAAATTAAAGGTCAGATGTGAATAATTCTAAGCTAAAACAACAGTTATGAGGTTGATAACAGAAGTTTAATAATATTTCCCCAGTATGAGCAGATTTTTCTTTGTGTTGTTAGCTGCAATACATATTTCAGAGGAATCATTTCAATTGGCTTAAGATACAATAAAACCTTGATTAAGCTCCAAATTGACTCAAAGTTCTTATTAAATAGAAAGTTCTTGCTCTTAACCTTTATTTTAAAAAATTAAATAAGGTTAAGAAGTTTCCACTCTGATATATATAAAGTAAAAATAAAAATTATTAAAAAATTAATAAAAAATAAATTTTCTAGAAAAAAAAAAAGAAGCTTAGAAGTTTTTCCAGTGGTCATGTATGGATGTGAGAGCTGGACTGTGAAGAAAGCTTAGCGCTGAAGAATTTGCTTTTGAACTGTGGTGTTGCAGAAGACTCTTGAGAGTCCTTTGTACTGCAAGGAGACCAACCAGTCCATTCTGAAGGAGATCAGCCCTGGGTGTTCTTTGGAAGGAGTGATGCTAAAGCTGAAACTCCAGTGCTTTGGCCACCTCATGCAAAGAGTTGACTCACTGGAAAAGACTCTGATGCTGGGAGGGATCGGGGGCAGGAGGAGAAGGGGACGACAGAGGATGAGATGGCTGGATGGTATCACTGACTCGATAGACATGAGTTTGGGTGAACTCCGGGAGATGGTGATGGACAGGGAGGCCTGGCATGCTGCAATTCATGGGGTTGCAAAGAGTTGGACACAACTGAGCGGCTGAACTGAACTGAACTGACCCTAACAGCAAAGAAAACACTGAGCAAACTGAAAAATCTGGGTGGAGCACAGAGGATTTTTATGCAGCAAAAATACTCCATATGATATTGTAATGATAGATATATGACATTATATATTTGTTCAAACTCATAAATATGCAACCCCAAGATTAAACCCTCATGTAAATTATGGTCTTTGGAGAGTTATGATGTGTCAATGCAGGTCACCATTTATAACAAATGTTTCACTTTGATGCAGAATGTTGACAATGGGGAGAGTCTATGCACCTGTAGGAGCAGAGTATACAGGAATCTCTATAACCTCCTCTCAATTTCACTATGAACCTCAAACTGCTCTTTAAAAAATAAATTCTTCTTAGATCCATAAGGAAGTGTTGATCACAGGGACAACCACTGTCCCCCCAATTCAAGAGACCAACAAGTGAGTGCAGGGAATCAACAACTTACCAGGCCAGAAACCTACAAACAAAACCCCCATGAGAACCCATGCAAGGGTAGCTGAACCTGAACTATAATTGATGAACTGCTAGATGCTAACTATGGACAAGTCAAAGAGAAAATCTCCAAGGGGATCCAACCTTTAAAGGGCTTCACACTTTTGTGTTTTATCTCCTGAAACTCTACTAAGTTCTCACAGTGAGTATCGGAGAAAAATCTCTTCATGCTTCCAGCAGGGGGAGGAAAAAGAAATCATTCTGAAATACGTAGAACATCCTGTTCTTAACAAGACCTGCCCTCAGAAGAAATACTTTAAACAGAGCCTAACCTGCTAAAGTTTTGTCAGAATCTGACTGACTTGGGGGAAGGGAAACTCCAGCCACAAAAGGCAGAAAAAGAACAGAAGAGAAGTATATATACATATAATATTATACATATACATATACTAATACTAAGTTGCTTCAGTCGTGTCCGACTCTGTGCGACCCCATAGACGGTAGCCCACCAGGCTCCCCCGTCCCTGGGATTCTCCAGGCAAGAACACTGGAGTGGGTTGCCATTTCCTTCTCCAATGCATGAAAGTGAAAAGTGAAAGTGAAGTGGCTCAGTCGTGTCTGACTCTTAGTGACCCCATGGACTGCAGCCCACCAGGCTCCTCCGTCCATGGGATTTTCCAGGCGAGAGTACTGGAGTGGGGGGCCATTGCCTTCTCTGACATATACATATATTATATATGTATATACACATACACACATATATAGTGAAATGATTACAACGTCCTGGAGACATTGAGCGCTTTCCAGGTAGTAAAGAATTCAGTGGTAAAGAATCCAGCTGCCAATGTAGGAGACATGATTTCAGTCCCTAGGTCAGGAAGATCCCCTATAGGAGGAAATGGCAAATCACTCCAGTATTCTCACCTGGGAAAACTCCTTGCACAGAGGAGCCTGCTGAGCTACAGTTCATGGGATCGCCAAGAGTCGGACACTACTGAGCGATTAAGCACACGTGCACACAGACCTTGAAAGGATAGTAAAAGAACACTGAACAAGCGTATGCCCACAAATTTGATAACCTATATGAGGGGAACCATTCCTTGAAAGATACAATTTGATGAAACTCACAAAGAGAAAATAGACAACCTAAATAGCCCCATATCTATTAAAGACATTAACTCCATAATTAATAACCTTATAAAGTAGGAAGCACCAGGTCTGGATAGGTTCTGGTGAATTCTATCAAACATATAAAGAAGAAATTATACCAGTTCTCTACAATCTCTCTCAGAGACAGAAGCAGAGAAAATACTAACTCATTCTATGAAGCATTATACCAAAACCAGACAAAAACATTATATAAAAACTATAAACCAACATTTCTCATGAACATAAATATCAAAATCCTCAATAAAACATTAGAAAATCAAATTCAACAATTTATAAAAAAAATTATATAACCAAGTGTGATTTATTCCAGGTAGGTTAACATTCAAAATCAAATAACTAAAGTTAAAGAGTATAAGAGTAAAGAGTAAAAGGGAAAACTAAAAATGAAAGTACAAAGTAGAAGTGAAAGGTGAAAGTAAAAGATGAAAGTGAAGAGAATAAAAATTAAAAGTAAGAGTTAAAAGTTTAAAGTAAAAGTAGAAATAAAAGGAAAAAGTGAAAGTAGAAGCAAGGTAAAAAGGAAAACTAAGCATGATAAGTTAAAAATAAAAGTGAAAAGCAGGAGTGAAAGTAAAATATGGAAGGGGTTGTTTAAAATGAAAGTAAAAAGGAAAGTAGAAAGTACGAGTGAAAAAGTGAAAGCTCCTTAAAGTAAAAAGCTACCTAGAAATTAAAAGTTAGAAGTAAAAAATGCAATCCATCACATCAATTTGTTGTTAAGCTAAAGAAAAATTACATGATATCAATGGAAACAGAAAAAAAATTTAGCCAACACCCATCATAATGAAAATTCTCAGTAAACTAGGAATCATGGTGAACTTCCTCAATCTGATAGTATACATACACACACACCCCTACACAAAAAGCCCTATGGCTAACATTACATGTAATGATGAGAAACTTGATGCTTTCCTATTAAGATCAGGACCAAGACAAGGATGCTCCCTCTCAAGACTGCTTTTCAACATTGCAGTGGAAATCCTAGCTGATGGAATATGAAAAGCATATTGGGGAAAAGAGAAATAAAACTTTGTTTGTAGGTAACATTCTTCAGAATAATCCCAAAGAGTCAACAGCATCAGAAAACCTTTGTCAGGAAACTCTTATAAGCAATTATCATAAAGTTACAGGATACAAAGTTAATTACAAAAGTCAATCACTTTGCTATACAGATTATACCCCATTTTATTGCATTTCACAGATATCACATTTTTAATGGAAAGTTTGTGGTATTAAAAATACTCAATTGCTAAAGAAATGGCAGTTTCTTTAGAATATTACATAAAATTAGTTGATAAAACAGCAACAGGGTTTGAGAGGAGTGATTCCAATTTCAAAAGTTCTGCTATTTGTAGGTAAACAGCTAATTAAAGGCAGTGAAGGTTACAGAGAAACCATTTGTGAAAAGAAAATCTTCATCAATCGATACCGCAGACTTTACTGTTCTTTTAAGAAATTTTCACAGCCACTCCAGCCTTTAGCAATCACGACCCTAGTCAGTCAGCATCCATCAACTTGGAAGCAAGACCCTCCATCAGCAAAAAGACTATAATTCACTACAGAGCTCAGCTGATAGTTACCATTTTTAGTAATAAAGCATTTTTAAACTAAGGTATGTACAGTTTTTAGATATAATGCTATGTTACACCGTTAACAGACTACAGTATAGTATGCACATAGCCTTTATAAGCACTTGGAAACCAAAAACTTACGTAACTCTATTGCATATTCAGTTTATTGCAGTGGTTTGGAATTGAACCTGCAGTGTCTCTGAGATATGTCTGCATGTCAGCAATGAACAAGTGGAATTTGAATTTAAAAAATGCAACACCATTTATATTAGCACCCCTCCAAATGAAATACTTAGGTAAAAATCTAACAAAATACATACAAGATCTCTAAGAAGAAAATGACAAAACTCTGAAAAACTACCAAACTGTAAAATTCCACTCTTTTCTGTCCTGTCTACCTGTCCAACTTTACCTTCACTCTGTTTGATCCTTTCCACCGTCATTCTCACCCACATACTATACATTCTGGCCACGTGCACCTAATGCCCCGTCCTGAAAGCACGTGTCACGTTTTATGTGTCTATGCCTTTGCACACACTATTTTAATAAGCTCTCACCAATAATGACTATTATGACATATTATAAGTATGTTAGAGCTCAGTCATGTCCAATTCTGTGACACCATGGACTGTAGCCTACCAGGCTCTTCTGTCTGTGGAATTTTCCAGAAAGAATAGTGGAGTGGATTGCCATTCTCTTCTCCAGGGGATCTTCCTGACCCAGGAATCAAACCTGGATCTTTTGCATTGCAGGCAGATTCTTTACTGTCTGAGCCACCAGGGAAGGACCTTTATAAAGGACTGTAGAAATATTAATACAGCCACTTAATGAAGAATAAAAATACAGAAGCTTAGTGAAAAATAATACAAGAAATAAAGTATGTCAGGGCAGTGTGAAGCAGTCACTCTCAAAGGCAGGGCACCCTGCATTGTGAAACTGCTCTTATCAGAGTCATCGACAGACTCCATCCTGACATCCTTTTCTGCCCTCCATTTGCTTGATCTCTCAGTAACCCTGATCACCATCCAGTAAAGCAAACTTCTCTCTTAGTTTCAATGACACTACATTCTCCTGGTCCCCTTCCTCACTCGTCTGCTCAACTACTCCGCTTGTTTCTCTTCTGCTTGACCTATGAACACTAGTGTATTATTGTAACCCAGGACTCCATCCTCAGTCCCCCTGCCCTCTGCTTTTCTCCACTCATATTCACTTGTTGGACAATCTTGTGTGTTCCCATGGCTTCAGAGACCATCTATCTGTCAGAGACACCCACATTTAGGCCACCAGCTCTGACTTCTCTTCTAGGCGCCAGTTTCATTTATCCAACTTGACATTTTCTTTTCAGATTTTTAAAGGCATCTCAAACTACATAATCAAAACAAAGCTTTCTATCGACCTCCCCCTCAAATTTCTGTTCCTTCTCTATCTTTTCAGCTCAGTGAAATGGCTCCACAGTTGCTCATACCAAAAATCTAGAAACAGTCTTTAATGCCTTTGTTTGCCTTCCCTTTTATACCTAATTCATCAGGAAGCCTATTGATGTTACTTCCAAAATACATCCTGACTTTTCCTCTTTTACCTCCCCTGAAACTGCTCTATTTCCAGGTTTTAGCATCTCTGCCTAGATAGCCTAACAGCCTCCTAGCTGGACACTGTGTCTGTATTCCTGCTCTTCCAAAATTTATTTATAGAGTAGAAGTGATCTTTACAAAGTATAAATTAAAAGTCACTCTCTGGCTGCAGAATCCCTCAATGGCACCCCATTTTACTTAGAATAAAATAAAACCTTTCCCATGACCTACATCAGTGTTGGTGATGACACTCCGGCTAATTTCTCAAGCTTGTGTGGCACTGCCCCCCGTCTTGTCCCATACTCTCCAGCCACACTGGTCTTCATTCAGTCCTGTGAACTCCTCAATCATTTTCCACATTTGCACGTTCTGGTTCCTCTGCCTAGAATACTGTGTCCTCCAGATATCTGTGTGATTGGCTCCTTAAAGTCATTTAGATCTCAATTTGAACAGTATCTAAAAAAGCCAGTCTTGAAAATCTTGCTGTTCTTATTTACAAGAGTAAGTCTTGTTTAGGTGATTGTGTGTATGGTGATTCTCTAAAATAGGGAACACACAAGGAGGATACAGTTTTGAAAAAAAAAAAAAAAGAGTTCAATTCAGAACCTTTTGGGTTTGAGATGGGATGCCACTTGACATTTGACTGGATAGGAAAGGGATATGATTGAACATCTGGTTACCAGTGAATAGAGGGCAACAGAAGGCATGAGAGTAGGAGGGTTTGCCTCAAGAAATTGGAAATGTCATAAAGGGACTGGTTGGAGAACATTATGAAATGACACCCATTTATAGGAAAGGGTACCAAAAAGGGCCTAGAGGATAAGAAGGAACAAGAAAACCAGTGAAGAAAGAGAACAGAAGGCGAAGGACAAAGATGTTTCCAGAAGAATTAAGTGATAAACTCCTATAAGAAATTGAAAGTGTAAATAAAAGGAAAAGGAGTCTATGCTTCTGGAACTGATTGGCAATTGAAGGCCTGGGCTGGAGCTTCAAGCTGAATTGCAGTAGTTTTAGATGAAGAGTACAGGTGATGATACTCACCTGCTGCTTTTCCAAAGTTCTGTCTCCTCACCAGATTTTAGGCTCCATGAGGGGAGAACCCAAGCTTTCCAGGATCGCCATGTTTTCCAGAACTATAGTGTGAAGCACACAGGATACAACCTTCAAAAGCACTTCCCCAATGGATGAACGAAACGGAGCAGCTGTGGAAGGAGGACAGGGAAAGACAGTTCAGTTCAGTCACTCAGTCACATTGGACTCTTTGTGACCTCATAGATTGTAGCTTGCCAGGCTTTTCTGTCCATCACCAACTCCTGGAGCTTGTTCAAACTCATGTCCATTTAGGTGGTAATGCCATTCAACCATCTCATCCTCTGTCATCCCCCTCTCCTCCTGCCTTCAATCTTTCCCAGCATCAGGTTTTTTTCCAATAAATCAGTTCTTCGCATCAGGTGGCCAAAGTACTGGAGTTTCAGCTTCAGCATTAGTCCTTCCAATGAACATTCAGGACTGATTTCCTTTACGATGGACTAGTTGGGTCTCCTTGAAGTTCAAGGGCCTCTCAAGAGTCTTCTTCAACACACAGTTCAAAAGCATCAATTCTTCAGTGCTCAGCTTTCTTTATAGTCCAACTTTTACATGTCATGTCTGGACATGGCTACTGGAAAAACCATACCTTAGACTAGGTGAACCTTTGTTAGCAAAGTAATGCTAACAGCAAAATAAGCTGTCTAGGTGGGTCATAGCTTTTCTTCCACGGAGCAAGCATCTTTTAATTTCATGACTGCGATCACCATCTGCAGTGATTTTGGAGCCCAAAAAAATAAAGTCTGACACTGTTTCCACTGTTTCCCCACCTATTTGCCATGGAGTGATGGGACTGGATGCCATGTTCTTAGTTTTCTGAATGTTGAACTTTAAGCCAATCTTTTCACTCTCCTCTTTCACTTTCATCAAGAGGCTCTTTCGTTCTTCTTCGCTTTCTGCCATAAGAGTGGTGTCATCTGCATATCTGAGGGTATTGATATTTCTCCTGGCAATCTTGATTCCAGCTGTGCTTCATCCAGCCCAGCGTTTCTCATGATGTACTCGCATATAAGTTAAATAAGCAGGGTGACAATATACAGCCTTGACATACTCCTTTCCCAATTTGAAACCATCCTGTTTTTCCATGTCCAGTTCTAACTTGCTTCTTGACCTGCAAACAGATTTCTCAGGAGGCAGGTCAGGTGGTCTGGTATTTCCATCTCTCTCAGAATTTTCCACAGTTTCTTGTGATCCACACAGTCAAAGGCTTTGGCATAGTCAATAAAGCAGAAATAGATGTTTTTCTGGAATTCTCTTGCTTTTTCAATGATCCAGTGGATGTTGGCAATTTGATCTCTGGTTGCTCCACCTTCTCTAAAACCAGGTTGAACATCAGGGAGTTCACAGTTCACGTACTATTGAAGCCTGGCTTGGAGAATTTGGAGCATTACTTTACTAGTGTGTGAGATGAGTGCAATTGTGCCATAGTTTGAACATTCTTTGGCATTGCCCTTCTTTGGGATTAGAATAAAACTGACCTTTTCCAGTCCTGTGGCCACTGCTGAGTTTTCCAAATTGGCTGGCATATTGAGTGCAGCACTTTCACAGCATCATCTTTTAGGATTTGAAATAGTTCAACTGGAATTCCATCACCTCCATGAGCTTTGTTCATAGTGATGCTTCCTAAGGCCCATTTGACTTCACACTCCAGGATGTCTGGCTCTAGGTGAGTGATCACACCGTTGTGGTCATCTGGGTCTTGAAGATTTTTTTTTGTATAGCTCTTCTGTGTATTCTTGCCACCTCTTAATATCTTCTGCTTCTGTTAGGTCCAGACCATTTCTATCCTTTATTGTGCCCATCTTTGCATGAAATCCTCCCTTGATATCTCTAATTTTCTTGAAGAGATCTCTAGTCTTTTCCATTCTATTTCTTTGCATTGATCACTGAGGAAGGCTTTCTTATCTCTCCTTGCTATTCTTTGGAGCTCTGCATTCAGACAGGTATATCTTTCCTTTTCTCCGTTACCTTTAGTTTCCTTTTTTTTTCTCAGCTCTTTGTAAGGTCTCCTTAGACAACCATTTTGCTGTTTGCATTTCTTTTTCTTGGGGATGTTCTAGCTCACTGCCTCCTGTACAATGCCACAAACCTCTGTCCGTAGTTCTTCAGGCACTCTATCAGATCTAATTGCTTGAATCTATTTCTCACTTCCACTGTATAATCATAAGGGATTGGATTTAGGTCATACTTGAGTGGTCTAGTGGTTTTCCCCACTTTCTTCAAAAAGGAGATAAATGGATAGATATAAGGAGAAAAACAGAGAAAGTAGAGAAAGGAAAGGACAGAAGAGAAAGACCAACAGGGAAGATGCAGCCGTGGGCTCAGTTCCGTCGCTCAGTCGCGTCCGACTCTCTGCGACTCCATGAGTCGCAGCACACAGGCCTCCCTGTCCATCACCAACTCCCGGAGTTCACTCAGACTCACGGCCATTGAGTCCGTGATGCCATCCAGCCATCTCATCCTCCGTCGTTCCCTTCTCCTCCTGTCTTCAATCTTTCCCAGCATCAGTCTTTTCAAATGAGTCAGCTCTTCGCATCAGGTGGCCAAAGTATTGGAGCCTCAACTTCAGCATCAGTCCTTCCAATGAATATTCAGGAGTGATTGGTTGGATCTCCTTGCAGTCCAAGGGACTCTCAAGAGTCTTCTCCAACACCACAGTTCAAAAGCATTAATTCTTCAGCCCTCAGCTTTCTTTATAGTCCAACTCTCATATCCATACATAGCTACTGGAAAAACCATAGCCTTGACTAGATGGTAGGTAGATGGGATCTAATTGTTTAAGATTAGAACTCATTGAGCACATTTATATGTGGAGGTAAAAATAACCCAATTGGGAGAGCTTTGGGACACTGGAAGGAGAAACCACAGTAAGAGAGTAGAAGGGCTCAGAAACTAGCAGAAGGATGAATCTTATATCAATAATACAGTGAAAACTAAGTGTTTGTAAGATTGGCAGGATGTCATTGATAAGCCACAGGTAATCTGTCAAGGGTGATTTTTAATTATTTTATAATACTAGTTTTCTTACTGATTTAATCACACAATTATAGAAATAGCTAATATTTATCAATATACCTGATTTTAAATCCCTAATGAAATTCTTAATAACTCAGCTGTCACTTGTACTTATTCCATCAGAATTGTAATTTTTAGAAAAACTTCCTACTTTATCTATAAAACTATTACCTTTGAAAGTGAGACAAAAATAAAATCAGGAATAAAGAAGAAATATGCTTAATTGTCACATAAAATAAATGTCTGAATCCCCTCTTAAAAGAAATTGTTCTGCTGCATCAGTTTCAAAACTAACAGAGGGCAACAGAAGAAACTAGGAAATTAGGTTCATTGTTTGTTACAAGAAAATTCTAGTCTGTCTCCTCTAGTTTAGTGCATGTCCTCTGAGGAATGTAAACTTCTCCCCACCTCCAGATTAAAAAAAAAACAAACAAAACAAAAAGAAAGAAAGAAACTTAACAGTTACTAAACTCTACCCCAGCACTGTGCTAATGTAGCCAGATTTCTTGTTCACTGAAACTGAACTGTCCTAACATTTGTCCTGTATGTTCCTACCCAGAGGACAAGGCTGTACTGATATCTTTGTGTTTATAAAATCTTATTTTGGCCTCACCCCTAACCCAAGGAAAGAAATCTGAACTTTATCTAATTTTAATCTTACTTAAGGACTGGCAAAAAATACAGATTTGTTTTACACTTCAAGAACGAGGTGCCTAACTAAGGCCTAACATAGGATTCTTCACCTCTTTCACAGGGTATTTTCTCAGAGCCTCAGAGATCTCTGTTTTGTAAGAAAATGGTGAGACTCACGAAGTCAGTGACTTGACCACCTGCCACTAGTTATCAACAAAGTTAGAACTAGGTGTTCTGAGTCTAAGCACACTATTTCCCACTGCTTGTAGGTGCCCTTTTAAAGTATTTGTAAATATATGTGGCTAAAACATTGTGTTTCCAAGGGACAGTGTATCCCAGCTGATTCTTCTAAAATAAATTCTGAATTCCACTTTTTCTTCATTTCAATCTTAGCTACTTTCACTAATCCAGAAGACGGCATCTGTTTGTTGATAACCAGAGCCCACGCTCCCATTTTGCTTTAGGGTCTTTTTATTGCTCCTTAATGTCTCCTGCAGTGAGCATGGACTCCATGAATGAAGGGGAGTCTGCCTTGGTCTGCTAAATTTACAGAGCTACTAAATCTGAAAGAGAACTTTTAGAAACAAATGGCTTATTAGTATTTGCAGCTGGTTTGTGTGTGTAGATGACCATCACATGAGCAATTAAGAGTTCTGTGTGGGCCTCGTCGCCCACTCCACCAGCATCCAAACCATTCACCTCTTCCACCACCCTCAGGACTTCTCAGCCCTAGTACATCTTGTCCCAAAGCTGTGTCCACCCTCACAGCTCCCCAGGGGCAGCCTGCCTCTGCTTTGGGCACCCGCCTCCACCAAGGCACCCTGCCAATAGGGGCCCCCCTGGGTACCTTGTCAATCCCACTCCCGCCCCACCCCCAGAAACACACAGCTGAAGGGCAGGGGCTTTCACCCTCTAGGATCTCTTTCCCAGTGGGAGCCATGGGATACTTTTCCACCTTCTGCTGCACACCCATCTTATAGCCCTGAACAGAGTCTCTCCTGGACTCAGGAAAATGCCTTTTTCCTTAAGCCCCAAGAACACAGTTTTTTGGGTCTTTAAGCCCCAATTGCTTCTAATTCTTGTTTCTTTACAGAGTTGAAGTTAGGTTGCTATGGTTCTCCTAAAGAGGAGAATGAAGGGGAAAAAATAGGGGATGTAATGCTTACAGGCTTCCCAGGCAGCACAAGTGGTAAAGAATCCGCCTGCCAATGAGGAGACCTAGGAAATGTGGGTTCGATCCCTGGGTCAGGAAGACGCCCTGGAGGAGGGCATGGCAACCCATTCCAGTGTTCTTGCTTGGAGAATCCCATGGACAGAGGAGCCTGGCAGGCTACAGTCCACAGGGTCGAAAAGAGCTGGACACAACTGAAGTGACTTAGCACACATGCACGCACACAACGCTTATAAAAGCCTGACACACACGGTTCATCCCAGAGAGATGCGGACTGGCAAGATGGGACACAACAAAAAGCCGTCCTTCACTTACATTTCTCATCATACGGAAGGAAACATAGAGACTTTGACAACACGTCTTTAAAATTTCCTTCAATCTTCTTACATCCATTAAGGCTTCCCTAGTCTGCTCTCCTCAAACTTCTTGGGTAAAACTTCTCTGCCTAGCCCAGACTTTAAAAGTTCAAACCTTCCTCTCTTCAGTTTCAGTAACACTCATCTTAACCATTTTCTTAAAGTCTCTTCCCTCCACTTCCGGCCCTTTGGCACCAACTCTGTGCTCCTTCAAATCTGCCCCCTCAACAACAGAAACACTGCTGAAAGCTTTCTAGGAGTGAAAGTACCTTAAGATACGCAGGATCTCCTTTAGGGCTGCGGTTCTCAAAGTGTTGTCCTTGGGGCGGCATCAACGAGCACTGGAACTTGAGGCAGCCAGAAATGCTCAGATCCCACCGAGTCCTACTTAAAAACTCTGGGGCTTAAGGCCCAGTGAGTGGGTTTCACGAGCCCTCCAGGTGTTTCTAATGTGAGCTAAGAGCTGAGGGTCTAATAGCAACCATAGTCAGGTGGCTCTCATTCAACACAATGACTGTGGATCAGAACTCCAGGGGAGCATTCAAGTCCAACCCCCAGAGACCAGTTTCAATTGCACTACGATGTGGTTCAGAGTTTCTAGGCGATTTTACTGTTTGGCCAGGATGCTGTAACATTGCAGCATCCTCAAATAAGAACCAACTAGGGAAACAATTTTTTTTTTTAATACTTTGGAGAGTTTCCAGGGTGAGGGAGAAAAGGGTTGGTGGTGGTTTCCTGGTTTACGTTCAAAGTACTTAGCTGTCTTCATAACCTCAACTCTAAAGTAGTTGCTGAGTATGGAGCAAGACTGCATGTCCAATTTTTAAAATTTTTACTTCAATTAAAAAAAACAAACGATTGTTAGAGCTTCTGAGCCCATGTGGTAGAACTGCTCAAAATAAGCAGAACTATTCTGAGCATCATGGGCACCTAGCCTGGAACAGAGCGCTTGAGGTTCCTTGACGGCTGGCTGGGTGCCCCCCCCTTAACAAATTTAGCAACTCTTCAGGTCGGTGCCCTGGGCAACTGGCCTCCTACCTCCCTCTTCTCAGCCCCCCAATCCTTTGGAACACAACTACAATTCTGCTCATGTCTTCAGACAAAGGCATCATTTTATTCAGCTTTTATTAATAGCAGCAAGTGTTAGAGACTTGGTAGGCTGAACCCCATGGGGGAAAAAGTTAGAGACTGGGTGTGGATTTAAGCATTATGCCACCTCATCAGGCCATTTTTCCACTTTCTTTTCATAAGGACCAAAATAGACAATGGAAAAAAATGCCAATTGCGATTTTCCAAATGGGAATGAGACATTGCTTTGGGAGTTCACTAGTGAAGTTTTTGTTTAGATAAAATAACACAATTGCACAAATCCTATCTTTTTTGGTTTTATCTGCCTCTATTTCTGTCAATGGATTTGATTTGGGGTCTTTTGTTGCTTTCAATTTAAATAATCATCTGGCATTGTAGTTAGTAGTAGTATAACCTTTTTGTTGCAAGGAACTTAAAAGTTGACCAACATATTTAAGTTTTAGTATTTTCATTTTGGTTGCATGAATTACCCTGATTGGAATATCATTTACAACACATCCCCAAATCCTGTGTGTTATCTGGTTACCCCGCAAAAAAAGATCAAGCTGCAGTTCAGGGACTGAATCACTGAGAGCACATGTTATTTACAGGGAACTTGAGTGCCAGCCTCTCTCTGTGTCCAGTGACAATAAAACATTTACAATATCTATTCTATGCTTGCAGTAGAGGCTCAATGAGCATATAGGAAACACATATAGGAGCACTGTGGTTATCCTCCGAGGAAAAGCACATCTGTTCTTTTGCACACGATATTCTAAACAGTGCTGGGAATGGATACTCACTGCAAAAACTACCTGCTGAGAATTCCATAAAGTCTTGGACGTTGTCTTTGAAATCATTTGCAAAACTCTGGGAAAACAAGAGTTGGAAGAACACTGTAGGG
>SJXQ01007800.1:0-40482 GCA_006408695.1 Aepyceros melampus
ATGACACCACCCTTATGGCAGAAAGTGAAGAGGAGCTAAAAAGCCTCTTGTTGAAAGTGAAAGAGGAGGGGGAAAAGTTGGCTTCAAGCTCAACATTCAGAAAACGAAGATCATGGCATCTGGCCCCATCACTTCATGGGAAATAGATGGAGAAACAGTGAAACAGCGTCAGACTTGATTTTTTGGAGCTCCAAACTCACTGCAGATGGTGACTGCAGCCATGAAATTAAAAGTCGCTTACTCCTTGGAAGAAAAGTTATGACCAACCTAGATAGTATATTCAAAAGCAGAGACATTACTTTGCCGACTAAGGTCCGTCTAGTCAAGGCTATGGTTTTTCCTGTGGTCATGTATGGATGTGAGAGTTGGACTGTGAAGAAGGCTGAGTGCCAAAGAATTGATGCTTTTGAAGTGTGGTGTTGGAGAAAACTCTTGAGAGTCCCTTGGACTGCAAGGAGATCCAACCAGTACATTCGGAAGGAGATCAACCCTGGGATATCTTTGGAAGGAATGATGCTGAAGCTGAAACTCCAGTATTTGGCCACCTCATGCAAAGAGTTGACTCTTTGGAAAAGACTCTGATACTGGGAGCAATTGGGGGCAGGAGGAAAAGGGGACCACCGAGGAAGAGATGGCTGGATGGCATCACGGACTCAATGGACGTGAGTCTGAGTGAACTCCGGGAGTTGGTGATGGACAGGGAGGCCTGGCATGCTGCGATTCATGGGGTCGCAAAGCGTTGGGCACGAATGAGCGACTGAACTGAACTGATTTCTTTGAACCACATTTCCATGTTAATTTCAGTGCTCAAGTATATGAATTTATTATTATCTTAACTGCCATATACCTCCTTAAAATCTTTCCCAGAATCTAGTCTCTTTCTGCTCTAATCTATATAACCTGACTTGTTGTTCAGTTGCTCAATCATGTTCAACTCTTTGTGACCCCATGGAGTGCAGCATGCCAGGCTTCCCTGTCCTTCATCATCTCCGGGAGCTTGCTCAAACTCAAGTTCACTGAGTCGGTAAACCCATCCAGCCATCTCATCCTCTGCCATCCCTTTCTCCTCCTGCTTTCAATCTTTCCTAGGGTCTTTTCTAATGAGTTGGCTCTTTGCATTAGGTTGCCAAAGTATTGGAGCTTGAGCTCCATCATCAGTCCTTTAGGACTGACTGGTTTAACTCCTTGCTGTCCAAGGGACTCTCAAGAGTCTTCTTCAACAACACAACACAGTTCAAAAGCATCAGTTGTTTGGCTCTCAGCCTTCTTTATGGCCCAGTTCTCACATCCATTCAAGACTACTGGAAAAACCACAGCTTTGACTAGATGGACCTTGGTTGGCAAAGTAATGTCTCTGCTTTTTAATATGCTGTCTAAGTTTGTCATAGCTTTTCTTCCAAGGAGCAAGCATCTTTTAATTTCATATAACTTGATACTGCCAGCCAAAAAAATTCTAAAGTGAAATTCTGATCATGTACTTTCCCATCCCCAAATGAAAAACTTTTGATGGTTTCCCAATGTTAATTGAAAACATTCCCAATTCCTTTAATCCACTGAAAGCGCTCCAACAGTTCTTGCCAAACTGTTTTTCCAGGCTTCCCTCCCTCTCTTCTCTTTCTTGTACTCTTATAGTGCAGCCAGAACTATCTGCATATTCCTGTGCAATTCTAGCTATTTCCAAACTCAGTGTCTCTGTCCCTGTGTACAATGGCTTTTCTACCACCTATATAATCTACACCTTCCAAGTTTCACAAGTCAACATCAAGATGACAACTTTGAACTGTTCAGACAGAAACAGCTCTCTTTTCACATAACTCTTGTAAATGGGCAAGTAATTATTTCAAAATCTTCCATTACAATATGAGTAAACCATTCTTAAGTTTTCTAATTTATATGGCTCATTATCTTATTGAATATAACTATTCTTCCTTATAATAACCATTTTGTTTTCCTTATAAGACCTTCATGTGTGTTTTTAACGAAGAATAAGTTGGATAGGAATATGGAAGTATATGATTACCTCTATATTGTTAAATCCAAAAGAAAGTAATAACCCTATACATGAATGCAAAATAACAGACTTTGGTTGAAGACACTGTGAAGAGAGAAGGAATGATAAGGAAAAGAAGAGGAAGAACTGAAAACTTTCTTCTCAAGATCTTGCTGTGTGCTCTCCACTATGATCAGTATTATCCCTATGGTTTTAGAACAACCTACTGAATCATGTGCATACTTTTATGATACACATTTCTCAAAAGATAAAAATAAGACTCCATCCATATAGCATGTAATTTGCATAGCCAAGAATTAAAATAAATTCTAACTTCAAAATTTTGGACAACTAAGACACTGAAAAAATTTCCCAGATTCCCCAGTTCCCCCTAAACCCAAGAGCCAGATATTTTCATATTATCAGGTTATCAGTGGTAGACTCTGGACTTGAAGCTGAGTCTCCAACACTTCAATATGTGTCTTTCACTACTGTGTACTGTCTGCATTTTATATTTCTCATTGTTTCTTTAAACTACAATCAAATAAAAGTGGTATCCTTCATGATTCAATGTAATAGTCACTGACTAGCTTGCAATTTTTTAAACAGTGATCTAGAAAATGTATTCCTTCCAATGCTAGGCAGTTTTTACTTAGAATAGATATTAAGTGTCCTGAACCAGCCCATAATGTATCTTGAGTATTATAGAAGAAAGACCTGCTATGCTTTTGGTTTGAGTAATGACAGCTGAAACTGAGAATATGTCAAATTTCTTATACATCATCATTGGCAGAATTTTTAATTGACCTGCTGATGCTGTCCATGACATAGAATGATTATTCTTTTGGAGTGAGAGTTATTTAATGAACTCTGGTCATTTCACTGCTGATCAAACTCTGGGGAGCCAATACCCTATTGAGGGAAGGATAGTACTCTTCGGAAGGTAGTCATCAGAGTGGACTCCCTTGTGGCAAAAACAGTACAACTTGTAGCTGTTCTAGTTTCACTGTTTCTGTTTCAGGAGCTTAAGTGTCTGAGAGGCTGTAACCTATGCTTGCCCTTGAATCTTTCCTGTGCTCCGCTCTGCCACTAGAATTTCTCTAAAATAAAAGTAATCTCTTCCTTACTGATTGTGAGGAAACTTGGTATTGAGGTTCAATAGAAATAACCAAATGCATTTTTGTTCAATATTTTCAAAAACAATAAATGTACAGATTAAAAGATAAAAATAAAAATGCCTACTGTATTAAGTATAAAAGTGAAAGTGGAAGTCACTCATTCATGTCTGACTCTTTATGACACCATGGACTACACAGTCCATGGAATTCTCCAGGCCAGAATATTGGAGTGGATAGGCTTTCCCTTCTCCAGGGGATTTTTCCCAACCCAGGGATCGAACCCAAGTCTCCTGCATTACAGGCAGATTCTTTACCAGCTGAGCCACAAAGAAAGCCATTAAAGTATAAAATTATAGATAAAAAGTCTCTACGTTCCAATTCTCAGTCTCTCAGTTTCTTTTTTACCTGTATCAGGGATTTGATGTTGAGTATGTTTTCTATCTGCTGGTTTTAACAGTGTGATTTATTTTTCGTGTTTTAACTTATTTATGCTTAGATGAGCTAAAAATAACCTACCTAATTAGCCCATTAGTAACAGTATCAAGAAGATTCCTGCTGCTGCTGCTAAGTCACTTCAGTCTATCCGACTCTGTGTGACCCCATAGACAGCAGCCCATCAGGCTCCCCAGTCCCTGGGATTCTCCAGGCAAGAACACTGGAGTGGGTAAGAAGATTCCTACAGATGTTTTACCCAATGATATTTTAAATTCTATTTTACATACATTATTTCATTTAATTCTCATGAAACATCAACAGATTATCATTTCTATTTTTCAATATAAAGAAATTTAAACTTAAAAAGGTTGGTAACTTGCCCAAGGTCACACAAGTTGAATTGTGTTGGATGAACAAAGACTCGAATCTAGGCCTGCGTAAAAGCCTGAAGATACTCAGATATACTGAACTATATAGTACTGCCTTCACACAGCCTCACGTATTTAGATTATAATGATCCTTGAATTTTCATCAGAAATATAATTTCATATCCATCAACTGAATTGTTTACCTACATTTCTGTACAAATGTGACTTTAACACATTCTCCATTGCAGATTTAAGAGTTAAGCTTTATTAGCAAATAAACTATGAATATTTTTTAAAATATAACTATGCCCCTTATACATGGTAATAGTGGACACTATAGGGTGATTATGTGCAGTATTTGGGATATACTTGTGCTAAAAAGGTTTCCACTATTTATCTGAAATTAAAATTTAACTGGATGTCCTGTATTTTGTCATGTAATCCCATCCGTGTGTGTGTGTGTGTGTGTCTGTTCAGTCGCTTCAGTCATATCCAGCTCTTGGTGATGCTATGGACTGTAGCATGCCAGGCTCCTTTGTCCCTGGGATTCTCCAGGCAAGATTACTGGAGTGGACTGCCATGCCTTCCTCCAGGGGATCTTCCAGATTCAGGGATAGAACTCAAATCTCTGTCTCTCCTGCATTGGCAGGGGGCTTCTTTACCATTAGTGCCACCTGGGAGGACCCAAGTATTAGCCTCATGGGGTGCTAAAAGGACTTAAAATGATGCATATATGAGATTATTGATGTCTATATTAATATTAAGGGGCTTCCCAGGTGGCATTAGTGGTAAAGAGCTGGACAGTCAATGCAGGAGATGTCAGAGATTCAGGTTCAGTCTTTGGATTTTGAAGATCCCCTGGAGCAGAGCAAGGCAACCCATGTTGCCAGCATCTTTGCCTGCAGAACCCCACGGACAGAGGAGCCTGGTGGGCTACAGTTCATAGTGTCACAAAGAATCAGGCATGACTGAAGTGACTTAGCACTGCAAGGCATGTTAATATTGATGAGAGGAAACAAGAGCGATAATTTAGAAGATTGATTGGTGAACACAGAATCAGAGTGCCAGGAGCTGGATAATCTCGTTTTGCTAAAATTGGAAATGTGAAGCTCTCTTAAAAGATATTTGCTTGATAAGAGTAATATTCTTGGTTTTGAATTAAAATTCCTTCTTAAATATCAGATACTTGAAAAAGCCCTGCTAATATTTGTTTGCCTCCTCTTAACTTCTTTTCTGTGCGTTAGTTAGTTAGTTGAGTCGCTCAGTCGTGTCCGACTCTTTGCAACCCCATGAATCGCAGCACGCCAGGCTTCCCTGTCCATCACCATCTCCCGGAGTTCACTCAGACTCACGTCCATGAGTCCGTGATGCCATCCAGCCATCTCATCCTCGGTCGTCCCCTTCTCCTCCTGCTCCCAATCCCTCCCAGCATCAAAGTCTTTTCCAATGAGTCAACTCTTCACGTGAGGTGGCCAGAGTACTAGAGCTTCAGCTTCAGCATCATTCCTTCCAAAGAAATCCCAGGGCCGATCTCTTTCAGAATGGACTGGTTGGATCTCCTTGCAGTCCAAGGGACTCTCAAGAGTCTTCTCCAACACCACACTTCAAAAGCATCAATTCTTCGGCACTCAGCCTTCTTCACAGTCCAACTCTCACATCCATACATGACTACTGGAAAAACCATAGCCTTGACCAGATGGACCTTAGTTGGCAAAGTAATATCTCTGCTTTTGAATATGCTATCTAGGTTGGTCATAACTTTTCTTCCAAGGAGTAAGCGTCTTTTAATTTCATGGCTGCAGTCACCATCTGCAGTGATTTTGGAGCCCAGAAAAATAAACTCTGACACTGTTTCCACTGTTTCCCCGTCTTGTGTTATTAACCAACATCTCTTTGGATAAAAGATAAACTTTTTTTAAGGTCATAAATGCATTCAACCACCTCTGGAACTATTGATTTTATTTAAAAATGGGATTCAATTGGAAGTCATTCTTTCCCATCAAGTTAACTTTCTGTGCATTTTCATTGATTTTTTAACTATTGGTTCCATGAAAATTCAGTTTCATATTTCTATAATTTGGAGTAGAGCTTGTCACCCCCATACACCATCTAGAGTTTACTGTGTTAAATCTGCTGCTTATTTGCTGTTCACTCTTTGACAAAGCGCCTAACTTTCTCACCACCTCAGTTGTTTCATCTGTGAAAGGGGAATTGTGAAAGTTCATTAGTGTATTACGGTGATATATTCATAGACTAAAATCATTTTAAACATGGGTAAATGCTTCTGCCATTAGCCGTACGAGGAGGCAGGTATGAGAAGCGCATATGGGATATGGATACAGTGTCATATGGTGGAACTGCTTGATGCTAAGCCAGGCTTGGAGCCTCAAGGTATATTTTAGGTTCTAAAGTATTTAATCACCTAATATCATGGGAAATTCCAAGTCTGCAAAATACTGCAAGGGGACAGGCCTTAAAATTTATCTGAGTCAACCATTTTCTTAGCTGAAATAAAGGGAAATTGGGACTTGCTCACAATTGCATTTCTGACGAGTGAAAAACCTAAGAATGGGAATCAAGCTACTTTGTCCCCCACTCCCCAGCTTGGTGGCAATGTCCCCAACAGCTCCCTCTACAAAGACATGAGTAGTGTCTAGTCAGTAGCCCTCTGACCTTGACTTCTAATTGCCAACATATGTTCTAAGACTGATACTTTTGGGGACATTGATGCAGCCTACCTCTGCCCTGGGCATATGACTGACACGTCCACCTCACCCTGTAGGGTAAAGTAGAGGCCCTGTCTTGCAGTGTGGCAGAGAGTTTCCCTGTGGGGCTAAGCTCCAGTAGCCACTGAAGTAAATGGTTTAATACCTCATGCCTTTAGGAGTTGCTTTCTCTTTCCTATAACATTGTTTTTTGTTCCTTGTCCACATTCCCTGTTTCTCCCAAATAAAATACTTGCCTTAGAACACTTACCTCAGGCATTGACTCTAGGAAAACCAAATTAAGACACTCTCTTTACCTATGACAGCTTTTATAAGCTTAATAGCAGAGCTGACTGTTAAAAACTTGGCACCTGAACCTCTGCGGGATCTTGAAAAATAAAGAATGCTATCAGAATTTACTTTAATGGTTACCCTTATAAAATAACTTATTCTGCCTGTGCTTCTCATCTCCTCTTCCTCTCAAAGACATCAGGAAATAAAAAGAAATACCTTCTTACACTGTTAAGAAAGAAAACATTTTCAGAAGCCAGGGCCATGAATGAACTAATGTAATGCTTTGTAAGGTGCTTCTTCCAGAAGGCAGAAATGGCAATTTTCTCAGCAGATTCAGAAACATCTCAGTTATGTAAAATGCCAGATCTGCCTATGGACTTTCTTATATCATCTCTATACTTTAATTCTCTTAAGCATAGATTTGATATTTTCTTAAATTGTTCTTGCTAGTTATCTTTTATAAAATATGAACTTTTACAGAGATGAACTATTTCTTAAATGTATAAAAATCTTTTTTCTTTCATGTGTCAAATTTAAATGGAATGAAACTATTATCTTTGGGTTGTGGGTGCCAATTCTTTATCTCTCATCTCCCACACATGCCATAATTCAATCTCTGTGTCCTGTTGCTGTTCATAAACCAACAAGCTCTGGTGGTTTATGTCATCAGCAGAAAACCTGAAAGTGAATTATAGCCTTGCATTCAATCTCTATGTTCTGTGTGGAAATAGCCAGTTTTTCAGAATGTGCAATTTAGAGACTTGGGAGCAAGAGACTTATAAAGTGTATTTCTTGTAGTCTGTGCCAAAGTCAAAGCTGTGAACATTCAAAATAAAAGATTGATATAAAATCGGTTCAAGATACACCTATAGTTTTATGAGTAACAGGATGTTTTCATTAATATTTGGAAAACTTGAGAGAGAGCTACATTCTTCTTATTTCTAAACATCTAGAGAGTTTCTAAAACAAAAATGAAACTAAATTTGGATTTCATCAACACTGAATTGAGAGGATAACAACTTGGACATAGTAACATTGACAGTAGAAGTTCCCTTCACTTTCCATGTTAGTGGTTACCCTTGTGAAATTGTCAAATAAACATCTTAAGAAGGGCTACACAGAGAGCTAAGCAGAGCACACACAAACAATGTCCTTCTTTAAAAGTTGCTAACAAGTTATTTCTCTGAGAAAGTTTATTTAGGTAATTATCTTAAATAAACTATTATTTGCATTAATCACATCTATAATTCTGAATACTTTTCAACATACAAACCCTATGTTAACATATAGAGAGTCCACTTCCTAAGTAGTTTGAGAAGCAAAGTAGGCTTGTGCTGGGGTGTGGTCAAGAAGAGCTTCCCTTGTGACTCAGTTGGTAAAGAATCTGCCTGCAATGTGGGAGACCTGGGTTAGATCCCTCAGTTGGAAGATCCCCTGAAGAAGGGAATGACTACCCATGTCAGTATTCTGGCCTAGAGAATTCCATGGACTCTATTTTCCATGGGGTCGCAAAGAATCAGACCTGACTATGTGACTCACTTTCAAGAACACATATACTAGAACTCTCTTAGTTTGAGAGATAATTTTTGCATCAAATTTTGGACTTTAATTTGGAAGCAGTACTTTATAAGGAAAGGTATAACATGTTTAGATAAATGCCCTTATTTAAAATTGTGTTAATATTCATATTGTGAACACTGTAAAGTATCTCTCTTGACCACCATTAAGTACTAAATATGGCATTAAATATATATCACACACAATTCTAGTTGCTATTGATGCTTAAAAGTTTCAACAGTAAAAAAGAAAGATATCTCTGTCTTCAATAAGCTTCTATTATATTTGGGTAAGGTAAATAATAAATAAAGAATAATTTTGTATTATTTCAGAATAGTTAAATGTTATAAAGAAAAAAAATGCAGTATCAGGGAATTAAAGAAAGAATAAGAAGTAGCATTTTCTAAAGAACTGTCAAGGAAGGCTCTCAGTCAGAAAAAATAAACGATGTGTGAAAACATATACGTAAATTGATGGAATGGGCTGTGTGAATATTTGAGAGAAAGGTATTCCAGTAGAAGGAAAAGCAAATCAAAGATATTGAGATAAGAATATGTTAGTTGTGTCTGAGAAAGAATTCGAACGATAATGTGGCTAGAATGAAATCATAGAGGACAAGAGTGATGACAGATGGGGTCAGAAAAACAGCAGGATAAAATGGCTGGATAATACGGGGCTTGTAGGCCAGAGGAAAATGTTTGGATTTGACTCTTGGTGAAGCAAGAAATCAATGAAGGTAAATCAGGAGTGATTTGAGAATTGATAGCAATCCATTTTGTTGAGAATAGACTATAAAGTAGATGGAGATAAAAGCATGGATGTTGGCTAGAAAGTTATTGGAAAATTTCCATGACTTATGCCAAGGAGGATAGTTAGAAGTAGTAATTAGTTCTGCATAGATTTTAAAAGCAGCATCAAAAGAATTTCTGATCATTTGGGTGTCAGTTGGGAAGCAAAGGAATGAATGATGATTCCAAGGTATAGAATCTACTCGTTCAACTCTCATTTGTTAGGAAATAAGTGAGTGAACATATACACCAGCTTGGGTGACAAAAGCAATGGTTTAGAGAATATGACATGCAGACTACATAGGATGGAGGGGACTGTCACATCAAATAATTTATGTTTTTGTCAAGAAGAAAGCCTTAGGAAAATTACTGGCAATCCTAATTTATTAATAAAATTATATGGTATTGTGCACTTATCCCTTCAGCAAATAGCACCAAGTTTCTGAGTGCATGCTCAGTCATGTCCCGCTCTGTGCAACCACATGGACTGTATCCCATCCGGCTCCTCAGGTTTATGGGACTTTGCAAGCAAGAGTACTGAAGTGGGTGGCCATTTCCTCTTCAGAGGTTCTTTGCAACCTGGGGATCAAGCCTGCATCTCCCGTCTCTTGCACTGGCAGGCAGATTCCTTATCACTAGTGCCCTCTGGGAAGCCCAAATAGCACTGAAGCTTAAGAAGTTTTGGTGGCTAGAATCCTTATTTGGGTAGTCCTTGTGGTAGTCACAGATGCAGAGATCGATCCGAAGTTGTTTTAAAAATGGCTCGGAAAAGTAACAGTTTCAAAGTCTGTATTTATAGTATTCAGTGGCACCAGTTTACACCAGCCTTATAAACCTGATGCTCTATTTCCTCTTCCCAGGGCCCTGGATCTTGAAGGAAGTTTTCAGTAGCTGACCATAGTTCCACTTCTAATTCACTGGGTGTTACTATCACAATGTTAGAGGCGTGTCATGGGTACTCATTAGACTTCAGGTAAATTGAAATAACTGTCTTGTTCTTCTAAGAATTATGGCATCAGAAAAATATATTAATATTTAGTAGAAAAAAATCCTTAAATAAGCAATTTCATTAATTTTTTCTTCACATACGCTTCTACATTTCTTCTGACAATCTTCACCACACATATCTTCATTGCTTTTTAACATAGAATCATTATCTAGTTCATTACTGTAGTGATCTATTTATATGATTACCTAATTGAGCGAGATGTTTTTTTGAAGAAAACATCTAATGTTGGAATCCTGGTTTTGCCATAGTAAGAACATGGGCAAGGAACAAACCTTGAATTAGCATAGATCCTTCCACAAAATTAAGAGCAATTTGCAAGGCTTATTTTAAAGGGCTCTGGTATAAGAATAAAGCCATAGGAGTATCTAATATACTGGAGGGAAAAGCAAGGGAGTGTTGTCTTCTTAAGGTAAATTTATGTATTAGTTTCATAGCTCTGTAGTTACACTGAGTATTACCAATTCAGGAGCATTCTATAGAGAAGCTGAAGGTCAAGAAAAAGAGAGGAGCTCAGCTTCCTATCCCCTTTACCATATTGTGTTTTCTCCAAGTATGTGGCTGAATCTTAGGGCATAGTCCAAAAAAAAAAAAAAAAAAACTGTAATACCAGACTATAGAACATTCCCTTATATACAGAATGCCTAAAGATTGCTATTCTGGACATTTCTTTTGGGGAGATAAAGGTCTGTAAGTTCAGTTGAGGTATTGATTTTGTTAAAAGGAGGAAAAACAATCCACTGGTAGGAAACCTTGGATGAGCATTTCTATATATTAAGGCTTCATCATTACAGATCTATTCTTAGCCACATGATTAGAAACAGTGCATTAAAAATAGAAAAGCTGGAGAAGGAAAAATGATTTGATCATGACATCACAACAGGATGTGCAAACAAGCAACATTTGTGCCTTTAGCACAAATATTTAAGGCATATGTCCTTGGAACCTTACTTATCCCAGCATAGTCTTCTCAGGTTCACAGCCAGAATATCACTGAAATACAATCCTGACAGATATTGCTAAGCAGTCGTCACACTGAGCCAAGCAAGGACAGAGTTCAAAGATGGAAATGCCCTTATTATCTGCATGAAAATGGAAAAAGAAAAAAAAAAAAAAACCCATGACCAATATGTAACTTCATAAAATTTTATTTTATTTATTCAAACAAGATTTCTTGACACTTCTGAAAAACTAAAAGTGAAGCTCACACTGAAAATAAGAGCATTGGGTATAAAGTTCTGAAGTGAGAGTTAAAAAGTGAGAGTAGTGACTGGAAGAAAACCTGTAGTAAAGTTATAGAAAACGTAACTAAGTTCAAGGTACACTCAGCATTTTAACACTTACTAGTTTGTCTAAAAATAAGTTTTGAGTGTGCAGAAATGCACAAATGAAATGGTGTCTCAGTCTGCTCAGGTTGTTGTAACAAAAAAACATGAACTGGGTGGCTTAAACAGCAGATATTTATTTCTTACAGTTCTAGAGGCTGGAATGTCCAAGCTTAAGATGTTGATTGATTGACTTGATTCCTGGTGATAGCTCTTTTCCTATATTGCAGATGGTGGTTCCCTTCTCGCAGCAGCCTCACATGATAGAAGCAGCAGTCTCTCTGTTTTCGTCTTTGTTGTTGCTCAGTTAATAAGTCCTGTCCAACTGTTTGTGACTCCATGGACTGCAGCATGTCAGGCTTCCTAGTCTTTGGCCATCTCCTGGAGTTTGCTCAAACTCGTGTTTATTGAGTTGATGATGCCATCCAATGATCTCAGTCTTGGTCACCATCACACTCTTCTCCTCCTGCCCTCAATCTTTCCCAACATCAGGGTATTTTCCAGTGAATTGCCTCTTTGCATCACGTAGCCAAAGTATTGGAGCTTCAGCTTCAACAGGAATCCTTTCAGTGAATATTCAGAGTTGATTTCTTTTAGGATTGACTGGTTTGATCTCCTTGCTATTCAAGGGACTCTCAAGAGTCTTCTCCAGCAGCATAGTTCAAAAGTATCATTTCTTTGGCACTCAGCCTTCTTTATGGTCTTCTCTCGCACCTGTACATGGCTACTGGAAAAACCATACTTTTAACTATCCAGACCTTTGTCAGCAAAGTGATGTCTCTGCTTTTTAATATGCTGTCTAGCTTTGTCATAGTGTTCCTTCCAAGGAACACATGTTTTTATTTTCATGGCTGAAGTCACCATCTGCAGTGATTTTGGAGCCCAAGAAAATAAAATCTGTCACTATTTCCACTTTTCCCCATCTATTTTCCATGAAGTGATAGGACCAGATTATAAGGACACTGATCGAACAATGAGGAACACCCATGAGCGCATCGAAGACTAATTACCTCACAAAGGCCCCATCTCTAAGTATCATCATATGAGGGGTGGGTGGGATTTCAATATATGAATTTGTGAGGATACAAACATCTAGTTGATAATACTTGGTAATTATCATACATATGAATTATTAGGAAATAACAGTCCATCTTATGTGCTCTAGATTGAATTTTCATATCCTACAAACACACAAAAAAGAAATAGTATGAAATGCTGCCCTTCAAAATTCTGCATACTCAAGGAACAACAACAGAATACCAAGCATATTACTCTTATTGACAATACTTTGCATAAGTTTGTTTATAGCAACTGGAAAAATACATAAAGTGGATCTATGCCATAACCCTACCAATACTAAATATAACTTAAATTAAAAACATATTAATGATCATTCTTCTTCTGAATTTTTCTATTGTTTTAAGCAGACAAAATATTCTCTCGAACTATGCATCTATGAAGCTGGAAAAGTTTGAATATAAGCCATAGTTAGGATTTTGCCCTGCGTCAGAGTTCCTATGAGACACCAACTCTACAAGCATGCTTACCAGAGAGCTACATGCAACAAAACAAGGAAGGACATGCTCACTCATTTCTTCCAGGGAACGTCCAGGGCCAATGTATTCAAAGGGTAATGGCACACTTCTGCCTGTAATAACCTTTCTACTTTTTATGTATTGCCTTATTTAGTTTTTTAAATACTTTTTCATCTGATGGTCCTGTGTTTTCACCATAATTCAGCTCAAATATCAAGCCTTATGAAATCTCCCCCAATTTTTGAGGCAGAGAAAGTCATGTACTGGTCAGTTTTTACAGGGCATATGCACTAAGGCACTTACATTTGTATATTTAACACTTTCCTTACTCACTAGACTGCAAGTCCCCTCAAGGCAGGGGCTAGAGCTTACCCAGCTTGGAGCATCCTGTCCAGTGCTATTCACAGTGCAGAGTAGCTGCTGTTGCTGTAAGTCACGTCAGTCGCGTCCGACTCTGTGTGAGCCCATAGACAGCAGCCTACCAGGCTCCAGTTCCTGGGATTCTCCAGGCAAGCATACCGGAGTGGGTTGCCATTTCCTTCTCCAGTGCAGGAAAGTGAAAAGTGAAAGTGAAAGTGAAGTCGTGTCCGACTCTTTGCGACCCCATGGACTGTAGCCCACCAGGCTCCTCCATCCATGGGATTTCCCAGGCAAGGGTACTGGAGTGGGTTGCCATCGCCCTCTCCGAGTGCAGAGTAGATCCCAAATGAATCATTCTTGAACAATAAAAGGTATGAATAAATGTATAAACACAAAGCATTTTGACTCAAATAAACTTTACCATTTTTTCTACCAGTAACTTAGCTTTTAAAGTATAAAAATAAATCACAAGATAATCATTATCATTTTCATAGATAAGGCAGAGATTATTAAAGATAAATGTTTAAAAGTCATTTGGAAAACAACCAATGCTAAATTCTTTTAGAGATGAATCTAACTACAGGCAAATTTTAACTGGAATATGAATTGTAAACTTAACCTTATGTGATAAACTTCACTAGTTTTATGTTGACATTACTACATAGAAAACTATTAACACTGAACCTCTGACAAATTCCATATGAAAAATAAAAGTAAAAAAATAATAGTTTCCCTACAAGAGTAAAAACACTCTGAATAAAGTGTTTTCCAAAGCAAAACAAAGAAATATAAACTTTACAATAAAGAGTTCATGAGTAAAGTCAGCATGAGCTTAAAGGATAGAATGGAATGAACATTTGATAAAGGTTTGATAAAGATTCAAAGCTTATGTTGATTATGAGAATGAAGGCTTAGAGTTCCCATTATTGAACATTTTTCTGTAGCTTTCTTCAGCAGATATTAAGCTTGTAAAGAGCAAACTCTTTAGGAATCAAGTCTTTAAGAGAAGCAATAATAGCATTTGGAAAATTTATTAAAATACAAATGGATCAAAAGTCTTTAAAGACTTAATCTATGTGGTGATCTTGCATTCTCTTTGTACAACTAAATTGAGTCCAAAGTATTAAACTAAAACTGTGGAACTGTAATTACACAACTAACTAGCCACCTGCAGTTCAGATAGTGTCAAATGAATTGGGTCAGATTGGAATGAACTCAAATACTTAAATGATGGACAGAATACTTCCTTGGCCCTGCAATTGCGCTGTTAGTATGCCTCTGAACTAGCTGACACCTTGAATAGCAGAATCTTCAGGGTTTCACACATTTGCTCTTGTGTTATCACTTAAATATCATTAAAATATACATGATGAGAGTGCTTAATTTGGCAGAAATTTATTCAAGATATTAAAGTCAAATGGATAATTCCTATTTTTCCTATACAGTGTATTGAATGTAACAACAGTTACAAACACTGTATCACAGTATACTTTCTCAAATGGTTTTTCATATAGTATCTCATTTACTCTTGTCCAGCAATAGCTGAGGATATTGAGTCTGACAACTTGACTTTTCAAGATCCTTTAGCTAATAAACGGTAGAATCAGGACAAAATTCAAATTTTCTGAATTCAAATTCCTAGGTTCTTAAAGGATATTGCTAGTAACAATATGCCTATTATACGCGTGCGCGCGCACACACACACACACACACACACACACACAGGGACCAACAAAATCCAGCGATACATTCTAGGAACTGGAATTATAAGCCACTGGCTATAGTATTAGGATAAATGACTGGAAACTTGTTTTCATAGTATAAGCTTAACATGTGTTTCGGATAGTTTCTTTTTAGTAAGTATATCAGAAAATAAAAGTTGAAAATAAAATAAAGAAATACTTGTTTAATATGGAAATTCTTAAAGAGATTAAAGGGGGCATTAAAAATCACAGAGAAGCAGGCAACACTTTTGGCAATTGAGATGTCACTACTGCCTAAAACTTTAATATTTTGACCTATTGCGTAGACATAACTTTCATGGATCCAGACTTACACTGATAGGTCTAGTAAACATGTACAGCTTGCTAATTCTTCTATATATGTAAATTGTACCTTTTCAATAGGTGTCAGTTTTGGGGCAGACAAAATATAGTCCCCGCTCTCCAATCCAATAATGTAATTCAAATGAAATTTCTTGCTGACAGCATGAACCCGTAGAGCACAGTAGCTGGTGACAATAACTGAATGCAGAAATTATAAAGCATCTCATGGCCTCAGCTAGACTTCTTAGCCCTTTATAGAGAAGACCAAGCACACGGTTTAACTGTGATATGAAAAAGAAGTTTTATTTGGTGTAAAGTAGTGTATGTGACACCAGAAATGAGTTTATCACAAAGCAGCTTGGGAAATTTCCTTATTCATAAGTCAGGATTGCAGCTCACTGCTCCTTGTAGTTGCACTGGATTTTTTAAGTCAATGAAAAGAACGCACCCACACTTAAAGAAGCTTTTCTGTACTTTGTAGGAGTTCATGTTTTCAGAAAATATTTATCCAATCTTGATGTTGCAAATGAATTAGACTCTATCTTGGGAGAAGCAAATCTTAGTTTTTGCTGTTGCTCTAGTTTTTTTTTTTTCTTTTAACTTCAAAATTAAATTTTAATACACTACAACATATTTAAGGTCATAGAATATGTGTTGCAGACATATGAACCAATTTTATATACAATGAGATTAAATAAGTTTTGAGAGAATCTCAGTGAGCACACACTTACAGAGATTGAGTGAGATGGCATTCGGTTCTATTTGTGTAAATAAAGTGAAGTGAAGTCGCTCAGTCGTGTCCGGGTCTTTGCAACCCCATGGACTGCAGCCTAGGCTTCCGTCTGTCCGTGGAATTTTCCAGGCAAGAGTACTGCAGTGGGCTGCCATTTCCTTCTCCAGGGGATCTTCCCAAGCCAGGGATCAAATCCAGGTCTCCTGCATTGCAGGCAGACACTTTACTGTCTGAGCCACCAGGGAAGCCCTTGTGTAAATGGTTGAACATAAATAAGAGAAGAGTTTCATCAGGAATATGAGAACCCACCAAAGACCACAGTTAGGTTTCTTGATTGTAAATATTTTAACTTATTGAGAAATAGCAGTTTAACAAACATGAACAATGAATATTGCCTGAGATTGCCTTAAACTCAGAAGACTACTTTGAATAATAAGCAAATGCAAAATACTTTTACACAAGACAATGTATATGAATGTGTCTGGAGGATACTTGATCTTCTGCAGAAGCTGTCAAATTTATTACAGGGAGCATTATGGGATAAAATAAGAAATATTAGTATGGAGTCTTATGAGCTAGACACAAGGTAGATCAACCTGCTAAAGCTATCTACATAATCAGAGGAGGATGTAGAGAAAAAGAAGAAACCAATAGGACTGAGAGGGGCTGAGACACAGGAAGGAAACTCTGACAAAGTTCTAGAGCAGTTTTAGGGTGTAAGAGCTGAAAAGTAAATAAAGAGACTTCTGGTTTCAACAGACATAATAAGGAATGGAGGTTAGTTGATAGCTATTGATTTTTTTCCCCCATTCAAACGGTGTGCCTTCTTGACATATTAGGATTAAAAAAGTGATCTATAGAAACTAGTCTTCCATGTTTTGGTTTCAAGAGTTTTGTGACTCAGGAAGGTAACCTAATGTTGATGCAGTGTCCTCATTTCTAAAGTAATATTTACAGCACTATCAGTAATAACAGATATCTACACATTTCAATCAATCTGTATAACTGTTTCTAGGGCTATATCACTATTTAAACATAAATTTAGACACGGGTTTAAATATACCAAACACCAAGAACAATAGTAGACCTTTTACATTTTAATCTTATTGTTATGATAATCCTATGAGGCAGAAACTTCTATTACTATTGTTAAACACATGAGGAAAAAGACTTTAGTTACTCAACATAGGCCGAATGACAAAGCGGAATCCGAAATCTTAACCAGTTATCTACGTTTTCTGACAATATCTCTTTTTATAAAATCTAGAGGAGAACTGACTGCCAGTGCAGGAGACGTAGGAGATGTGGGTTGGATCCCTGGGTTGGGAAGATTTCCTGGGGAAGGAAAGGACAACCCATCCCAGTATTCTTGCCTGGGAAATCCCATGGACCAAGGAGCCCGGTGGGCTACAGTCCGTGTAGTTGCAAAGAGTCAGACAGGACACATTCATTATAAAGTTACAATACGTAATAAAATGGGGATTCTATGGAAGAGACTCATAGACCAAATAGAAGGACATATGCATAAAAGCACAGATTTTAGAGCAAGGCTGCTTGGAGTTGAAGTAAGTTAGAGACTTACTCTGCCAACTGTGCAACTTTTGACCATCATTTCACCTCATTCATCCAGCTGTTTTATCTACAAAATGGGGCAAATGACAACATGCACTTCCTAGGCTTGTTTTGAGAACTAATTAAATACTTACAAATTAATTATAAAACATTTAAAGTAGTGCTAGGCATAAAGTATTATGTAGGTAATTATTGTTATTTCAGATGACTTGCTGTATTTTTTGTCTTCTCTAAAAGAAATAGCAATAAGCATAAATGAAATGTGAACATTGTCTGGGTCCTCTGGCTCCTACCTAAAAGTCCTATGAATAATATAAGCTCTGTACCCTTGGAGTGAATATATTTCTTCTGGTTGCTAGTCTGACTAGTGTCTCTGCTGTGTGGCTTATGTCTGACATCTTGACAAAGACAGATCACAGGAAAACGTTTAGATAATGTATTCAAGTATTACTCTTTTCCTGCCCCACTCCCCACCCCATCACCCAAGTAATCTAATTCACTATCAAAGAGCTTTTGAGCATCCTGATATTATCATGAATTCCATATACATTTTCAGACCAACAAATTCTTTTGATGCACATTTAACTACAGCTGTTAAATCTGACTCTTGATTCCTTTAAACATCTGGATAGCTTGAGGAATCCAGTTCTTAGGATGACAATGGTGATCCAAATTGCATTAAATCAAATCTTCAGGTTACTATCATATTTCTATCATATATATCATCAGGTGTGCTAAACATATGCTGATTAACAATGTACTGCTTCTATCATAGGGCTTCCCAATATCTCAGTGGACAAATAATCTGCCTGCAATGTAGGAGACATGGGTTCAGTCTCTGGATCAGGAAGATGCCCTGGGGGAGAGCATGACAATCCATTCCAGTATTCTTGCTTGAAGAAGCTTAATGATAGAGGAGCCTGGTATCCTACAGTCCATAGAGTCACAAAGAGTCAAACATGACTGGAGCGACTTAGCATATCTAAGCGACTTAGGTATGCATGAACACACTCATAGTAAAGCTCACTAATAAGTTTCCCTCCTTGCTTCAGAGAACTTCTTGGGGTATATTATGGCCTTCTTATTTGGACATAATCATGGGCATTATTTATATTATTTTAATGTTTTATTAGTCATCCTCAATGGATTTCCAAGTTTGTAATACAATAAAATGCTTTATTGACCATCTTCAATGTATTCCCAAGTTGTACTTCACCAAAATGGTTTCTGTATGCCTTACTGAGCAGAGAACTTGAGTGACTTGCATCTTAGTATTCCATTATGCATTTGATCTGTTCTATTGTAATGACACCCCAGAGACTCAGAAAAAAAAAAAAAGGATATCAAATTAATTTCCTTCCTTAGCCTCTTTAATGCTACTTTATGCCTTACCTCTCTGCCCATTGCTCCCTCTTTTTGGTGGATCTTTATTTAGTCAGCAAAATTGTGCAGCATCTACTATATGTTAGATATTGTACCAGGAAAGATTGAGGGCAGCAGGAAAGGGGACAACAGAGGATGAGATAGTAGGATGGCATCATCAATTCAATGGGCATGAGTTTGAGTAAACTCTGGGAGATAGAGAAGGACAGAGAAGCCTGGCATGCTGCAGTCCGTGGGGTTGCAAAAAATCAGACATGACTGAGTGACTCAAAAACAGCAACAACCAGGAATCAAAAAGAAAAAGAGAAAAGGGTTTGTATCCTTTGCTGTTGAAGTGCAGTTCAGTTCAGTTGCTCAGTTGTGCTGACTCCTTGCGACCCTGTGGACAGCAGCATGCCAGTCTTCCCTGTCCATCACAAACTCCCAAAGATTGCTCAAACTCATGACCATTGTGTCGGTGATGCCATCCAACCATCTCATCCTCTGTTGTACTCTTCAATCTTTCCCAGCATCAGGGTCTTTTCCAATGAGTTAGTTCTTTGCATTAGGTGGTTAAAGTATTGGAGTTTCAGCTTCAGCATCAGTCCTTCCAATGAATATTAAAGACTGATTCCTTTAGGATGGACTGGTTGGATCTCCTTGCAGTCCAAGGGACTCTTAAGAGTCTTCTCCAACATTGCTGTTTAAAAGCATCAATTCTTCAGCACTTGGCTTTCTTTATAGTCCAACTCTCACATCCATACAGGTGTTCATACATCCATACAACTCTCACATCCAAAATCACTGCAGAAGGTGACTGCAGCCATGAAATTAAAAGACACTTGTTCCTTGGAAGAAAAATTATGACCAACCTAGACAGAATATTAAAAAGCAGAAACATTACTTTGCCAGCAAAGGCCTATCTAGGCAAAGCTATGGTTTTTCCAGTAGTCATTTATGGATGTGAGAGTTGGACTATAAATAAAACTGTTGAAATATTTAAAACCTATTCAAGTAGCTAAAAAGATGAATACAAAACAAAGTAACTTTAAGTAATAACCTGGTGGAAAAAATTTAGGCAATTCTTTTTTGTATGTGCACGTGCCAAAATTTTACTACAACCGGGTTGCAGGAGAAAAGACTTCTAACAGTTTAAAAATTAGATTTACTTTTATGGGGGAAATGGTATAGAAAAGAGTCATGATTAGATAATCTTTGTTGTACTGTATAAAAGAAAAAAGAACCTAGTTAAGTATTATTGCACAATACTTCAAGATTGGTCATTAGGCCCCTTCCAAGTTTAACAGTCCACTGAAGGAGTGGATAGTTGAGTTCTTAGAAATGGTCTTATTCTCATTAAAATTTATTTGAACATTAATTAAACTTTTTATCAAGGATAATAATAATTTTTTCCAAAAAAAGATTTTCAAATTACAATTTGAACAAAGTTTCCATCCTCATCCAGACTTGAGTTAATTTTTCTCTTTTCATGTAAGTTTGTGACAAGTAGAATCGAAGGTCTGAATAAGGGATTACTAATTGCCTATTATAAGGAAAGAGATGGAGGTCAATAAATCTCAGTCAAAAATTACTGCTGAGACAAAAAGATTTTGTCAGCAGTGGAAAAGGGATATCTCCCATAGTTTGAATCCTTGATAAACTGAAATGAATAGGCCAGTTACTGATCAAACCAGCCTGAAAGTTCTGGACTGACTGAGTTCTATGGACTGAGACACTAAGAATTGAAAGTGGGTTCTGTAACAATCCAGTTTTGATATGCGGCACAGTAAGGATTGAGTCCATTCAAACATAGATGAGTTCTTTCTCTTCTGGCATGGTTAAAGAACTTGGAAAGAAAACCAGAATCTGTCTGAGTATATAAAGAGGAGTGTTAAAAATATACATTTCTCAAACTCTAAAGCGAGAAGGATACCCAGGTGGCTGAGTGGTAAAGAATCCTCCTGTTAATGCGGGAGATACAGTAGATGTAGGTTCAATTCCTGGTTTGGAAAGATCTTCTAGAGGGGGAAATGGCACCCACTCCAGTGCTCTTGCCTGGAAAATCCCATGGACAATGGAGCCTGGCGGGCTACAGTCCACGGGGTCTCAGAGTCAGACATGATTGAGCATGGAACAGCAAAAGTGAGAAGTGTGTATGTGAGAAATCTTTTTTTCCTTTGTTTCTTTCAGGAAATAAAATCCATATTTTATGGCAAGGCAAGAAAAATTTAAACATAAAAATTATTCTCTATCCATTATGCTCTGCTGTGCCCCCACTGTGTAATATATATCTGCCTTATGCAGATGGGAGACCAAACCTCCCCCATTGACAGGAATATCTGTTCAACCATAAAGAGTAATATTCTCCCAGAATCAATGAGACAATTCCTTAAAAGATCACATGATCCACCATGATGCTCTTAGATCTGCTGATATTAGACTGTCAATAATACATCATTTGAGGTACAGCAGTCTCTTTCAAAAAACTTACTTAAACTGTGTCTTGACTTCTAACGAATGACACAATTTTCAGAGCTTTCTCAGATGCTCCTCCCAAGTTATAATCTTCAAATTTGTCTCAAATAAAATTTTCCAATTCTTTGTTAGATTGAATGATTAATTTTTTGTCGACACTTTGGAACCATAGACCACTGAGGTGGAAGTCACTTCCTTAAAAAATGAGTGACCACAGTTGAGTCAAGTGATCGTATGAGTGATCTGATCCTAGGAAGGGAGATTTTCTAAAATATGAAGTTAAGTGCTACTTAATAGAAGGGTGAATATTAGGAAAATAGAAGAGAATTAAGGTGGAGGGCTATAATGGAATTGATAAGTTAATCCCACCTCCTGCTTTAAAAAATTGCTGAAAGCAGACACATACATGTTTCTAGTTACAAGACTAAAGATTTTAAGAACTTTATAAAGTATCTTGACCTTTGTAACTTCATATGTGTTATTATCTGTTTGATTTTTGGTATTGATTAGCAGTAAAAGCTTTGGCAGACAGCATTAACTAGAGATAATAATAGTGAAAGTTAAAATATTATTGAATAGTTGCCTTTCAGGCAGTATCTAATTTAATCTTGAAAACTACCTTAATAACTATATACTATTTCTAGAAGATGGAGAAGGAAATGGCAACCCACTCCAGTATTCTTGCCTGGAGAATCCCATAGACAGAGGAGCCTGGCAGGCTACATTCCATGGGGTCTCAAGAGTTGGACACAATTGAGCAACTAAACCATCACCATCAGATTTCTAGAAGAAATCCATGTGATTATGGAAAGTTAAGTAACACTTAAAGTCACTGAGAGTGTCTGATCTTGGTGCAAACAGAGCTTTTTTTTTTTTTTTTAACTCCAAAATGTAAGCTGTTAGCACTGTGCTGACTATGTGAACTTTGGACCCTTATCTTGAATTCTATCCCTGCCACTTTGCAGTTTAGTAATTTATATAAATCATTTATGTTCTCTGAGCTATAATACCTTTTATGAAATGTACTTAATTTGAGGCCTCATTCATTCAAAGCACCTGAGTCTGTTCTGGGCCTTTGGTAGCATTAGCTTTTCTAAAACTCTTATCACTGGGAGAAGCAAAGAAGAGAAGAGCTGGAGAGGTATTTACACTACTTTGAAGCCAGGTTTAAGGGTGAAATCAAAAGGGATACAAAGTGTTTAGACTCATTAAGAAGAGAGAAAGAAAGCTGATAAAGAGCATGGGCTGGAAAAGTGGCTCTGAGAATAAATAGGGAACAGCAGATGGGCATCCCTGTAAATGGAAGTGATGTCATGACTGCCCTCCAGCTTCTTTTCCTTTGTGCTATTTCCTGGAGCAATCTACAACCCTTCAGAAACTTGTGGAGAGGATTATTGTGAGGCTTTATTATAAACTGGTAAGAGGTATTCAAGATTTTTATATCGCCCTTTGGTACTCAGAGTAGAATCAGTTAGTTCAGTCGCTCAGTCATGTCCAACTCTTTGCAACCCCATGGACTGCAAACTCAGAGCAGAAACTCCCTATAAAAAGTACTATAACTCTGTAGGAGTTTCCATGGTAATGATTGATATATTATTATTAGAGGATAAGGAAGAAAAGTCTAATGTTCCATCAGGGAAGAAAACTGAAGAAATCTCAATCAAGCCACTACAATTAGCTTTCTTTCTCCCCCCCCCCCCCCCAGGGAATATATGGTAGGTACTCATTAAATGTTTATTAAATTGAGTTGAAAGTAAAATAATGTTGTGGCTATCTTTGCTTTTTCAATAATCTATAGAGATAATTGAATTGATGACAGAAATCATCCTTGTAGAAAGCTCTTTTGAATATAATAATGTGTTGTATAAGTAAGAGTGGCAGTTAACAAATTATTTAATCCATCATTTTTTTAAACTACTAAGCATGATGCTGTGATCACTCACCTAGAGCCAGACATCCTGGAATGTGAAGTCAAGTGGGCCTTAGAAAGCATCACTANAGATAATTGAATTGATGACAGAAATCATCCTTGTAGAAAGCTCTTTTGAATATAATAATGTGTTGTATAAGTAAGAGTGGCAGTTAACAAATTATTTAATCCATCATTTTTTTAAACTACTAAGCATGATGCTGTGATCACTCACCTAGAGCCAGACATCCTGGAATGTGAAGTCAAGTGGGCCTTAGAAAGCATCACTACGAACAAAGCTAGTGGAGGTGATGGAATTCCAGTTGAGCTGTTTCAAATCCTGAAAGACGATGCTGTGAAAGTGCTGCACTCAATATGCCAGCAAATTGGGAAAACTCAGCAGTGGCCACAGGACTGGAAAAGATCAGTTTTCATTCCAATCCCAAAGAAAGGCAATGCCAAGGAATGCTCAAACTACTGCACAATTGCACTCATCTCACATACTAGTACAGTAATGCTTAAAATTCTCCAAGCCAGGCTTCAGCAATACATCAACCGTGAACTCCCTGATGTTCAAGCTGGTTTTAGAAAAGGCAGAGAACCAGAGATCAAATTGCCAACATCCGCTGGATCATTGAAAAGCAAGAGAGTTCCAGAAAAACATCCATTTCTGCTTTATCAATTATGCCAACAAAGGTCCATCTGGTCAAGGCTATGGTTTTTCCAGTGGTCATGTATGGATGTGAGAGTTGGACTATAAAGAAAGCTGAGCGCTGAAGAATTGATGCTTTTGAACTGTAGTGTTGGAGAAGACTATTGTGAGTCCCTTGGACTGCTAGGTAATCCAACCAGTCCATCCTAAAGGAGATCAGTCCTGGGTGTTCATTGGAAGGACTGATATTGAAGCTGAAACTCCAGTACTTTGGCCACCTGATGTGAAGAACTGACTCATTGAACAAAACCCTGATGCTGGGAAAGACTGAGGGCAGGAGAAGAAGAGGATGACAGTGGATGAGATGGTTGGATGGCATCACTGATTCAATGGACATGAGTTTTGGCGGGCTCCAAGAGTTGGTGATGGACAGGGAAGCCTGACATGCTGCGGTTCATGGGGTCACAAAGAGTAGGACACAACTGAGTGACTGAACTGACTTGAACTGAACTGAAGCATATCTAAATACTGAGGATATAAAGATTAACAAAGTCTTAGTTCTAAAATAAATAAAACTTATGGAGACGATAGTGCCAGAAAAAAGATTGTCTTGGAAATGGGCAAGCAGTTATCAAAAGGAAATTGTCTTGGAAATGGCAAATTAGATTCTTGGCTGTTCTTTCAAGTGATTTGGTGAATGTTATTTAGTTGATGGTCTGGGGATTATCTGATTCTCTAAGGCTCTGCACCTTTAATTAATTTTTAAATTAATGGGGCTATTTTACAGCTTTATAGAGGTGGAGGTTATGTTGCAGAAAACTGTCAACAATGTAAATGTTTCTTGTGCATAGAAATGCAAATGAATTTTGTCTGCATTGTGTGGGTGCTCAGTTGCTTCAGTCATGTCCAACTCTTTACGACCCTATGGATTGTCCCCTACCAGGCCCCTCTGCCCATAGGATTCTCCAGCAAAAATACTGGTATGGCTTGCCATGCTCTCCTCTAGGGGATCTTCCCATCCCAGAGATTGAACCCAGGGCTCTTATGTCTCCTGCATTGGCAGGCTGGTTCTTTACCATTATTGCTGCCTGGGAAGCCTGAATTTTGTCTAGTAGTGAAAAAAATCTCACACATTTTTCTTTGAACCAATTTTACCATCTTTCATGTTTCCTCACTAATTCATGAGCTAAAGAAAATATTTGATGTGTTCATTTTATGTTTGATGAGAGTCATGATTTTACCATTTTGAAAATTTTACTTTCAGCAGTAGGTAGGTAGTGCTTCTTAAGTCCCTCGTATTAAGCTGGGAAATGTTATTTATGCTAACTCACTGAATATTTAAAACAGCTCTACAAAGTGGGAGACTTCCTTATAGAGTCCCTGCATACTAATGTTAAAGAAAAGAAATATCCCATGACATTTATTAAAGAACCGTAAGGCAGACTTTATTCAAGACCATAACAGTAAGTGTAGAGATCATTGTGATGAGATTTTGCAATGGGAAGAGAGACAGGGCCAAACTCCAAATACAACAAAGAAAAGTGGGAATTTGTGACCAAGGAGCAAGATGAAGTTCAGTAGCTGGAAAATAACTGAGAAACATCAGAGTAAGTGGAGATTCTGGCTAAACCAACCTAACACAATTCTTGCTGAAGGTGGACCATGGTGATCAGACATCATCTCAGAGGTGATGGAGGATGAAGAAACCAGTGACCAAATATCATGGGTAATCAGGTGTTGAAGACAGCTAAACTGAAGTAGCATGACTGTTGCTAAAAGTGGACAATGAAGACATGAACATGGACACTAAAAATCAGGACCCAGCTGAGAGAAGAGTTCAGAAGAAACCGACTAGAGTTTGATGTTTCAGGAGGAAAAGGTAAGTTAACAAATATTTGAAAAGCAATGTTTTTTTTTTTTTTTTAACAAATGTTTAAGAGCAGCCTAAGTATCAAGTACCTTGGTATAGGTACTAGAATTTATGGCTTATAAACACGAGAAATGCTTAAATATCTGTATTTTAACATCAGTTCATAATGTGTCATCATAACATATATTACATACATAATTTATTGTGCTGTATCTATATTTGACAAATGGATTCATTTTTTATAATCTGCCACTATATCTTTCAGAAAACTAATAATGAACATGTTTTGTAGCATGCTACTGCACTGGATTTGCTCTCAACTTTTGCATTATGTATAATGTGCTTAGTCATTCAGTCATGTCCAACTCTTTGAGACCCCATGGACTGTAGTCTGCCAGGCTCCCTCATTCATGAGGATTCTCCAGGCAAGAATACTGGAGTGAGTTGCCATGCCCTTCTCCAAGGATTGTGTGTAATACTTGAATTTTTTTTTACTGCTAATCTCAGTAAAGTAAAATAATTATATCTTATAAAATATGCTTACATTTTAAAATTTACATGACCTTTTATAGCAAATATAAACAAAAGCAAAACAATAATGATTTTCTTTCAAAACAGCAATACAAGCAAAAGACAATGAAGGATTAGTAATACCCAAGAATGAAATATCTTAGAATCTTGACATATTTGTGCAAATAATCTCATTCTTTCCTCTATAGGAGGGAATCACACACCATTGTCTCTCCCATTTTTGTTTCTTTCCTTGACTCTCTTACACACTCTCAGATTCTTTTCACATCAAAGCCATAGCTGTAAGCAAACAACTACTTTCCTCATCATTAAAAATGGACACTAGAAGGACAAGGACACAGAGTCAGCAAGCACTGTGAGCTTCTATTCCTGTCCTGTCCTTGAGAGCTAAAATTAGTGTAAGGTAGGGGCAAAGATGTCCACCTCCAGATTTGGTGTTCATGATTTATCAGATATCAATTATAAGCTAGTGTCTTCTACAACAAATGGCTATTAGATTCTCCATTAACATGGAGGCTAGAAAGCATCTTGTGGAGTAGTAAAATAATTTTTTTTTTTTTACTCATATTTTGCAACATTATGTCTACTTTTATTTATTTTTTTTTAATTTTTTGTGGTGTTGGAGAAGCCTCTTGAGAGTCCCTTGGACTGCAAGGAGATCCAACCAGTCCATTTTAAAGGAGATCAGTCCTGGGTGTTCATTGGAAGGACTGATGCTGAAGCTGAAACCCCAATACTTTGGCCACCTCATGCGAAGAGTTGACTCATTGGAAAAGACCCTGATGCTGGGAGGGATTGGGGGCAGGAGAAGAAGGGGACGACAGAGGATGAGATGGCTGGATGGCATCACCGACTCGATGGACGTGAGTTTGAGTGAACTCCAGGAGTTGGTGATGAACAGGGAGGCCTGGCGTGCTGCGATTCATGGGGTCGCAAAGAGTCAGACACGACAGCGAGTGAACTGAACTCCTGCTGAAGCTTGGAGAAGGAAATGGCACCCCACTCCAGTACTCTTGCCTGGAAAATCCCGTGGACGGAGGAGCTTGATAGGCTACAGTCCATGAGGTCGCAGAGTCAGACCTGACTGAGCAACTTCACTTCACTTCATGCTGAAGTCACAGTACAGCAGGAGGAGAATGGCCATCTTGAGCAGACGGTGTTTAGCTTTCCAATCCATGAACATGAAATGCCCTTTCATTTACTTGTGAAGCTATTGGTCAAAGAGTTGTGTCTGACTCTTTGCAACCCCATGGACTAGAGCCCTCCAGGCTCCTCTGTCCATGGGCTCTCCCAGGCAAGAATACTGGAGCAGGTTGCCCATTTCTTCTCCATGGGATCTTCCTAACCCAGGGATTGAACTCAAGTCTCCTGCATTGCAGGCAGATTCTTTACTCTCTGAGCTTATCCCCACCAGGGGAGCCCTTCATTTACTTAAATCTTCTTTAATTTCTTTCAGTGATGTTTTATAGATTTCAGTGTTCAAGTCTTGCAAATCTTCTGTTAAATTTGTTCCTAAATATTTTGCTTTTATTGTGAAGGAGTCATTTTCTTAATTTCAATTTCTGATTTTTTATTGCTGGCATATAGAGNTGACTATATAGAGCTTCTCCATCTTTGGCTGCAAAGAATATAATCAATCTGATTTTGGTGTTGACCATCTGGTGATGTCATTGGAAATAAGGCCACATTTAAAAGAAAAGCGTCTGTGTATTTTTCCATGGATCCACACTACAGTCTAGGGGAGACAGTACAGCAAAGAGATTAAAAAGTTTGGGAATCAGAAGAAATTGAGAACAAAAGCCTTCCTTAAGTGAAAAAGTGAAGTCACTCAGTTGTGTCCGTCTCTTTGCGACCCCATGGACGGTAGCCTACCAGGCTCCGCCATCCATGGGATTTTCCAGGCAAGAATACTGGAGTGGGCCGCCATTTCTCTCTCCAGGGAAAGCCTTCCTTAGTTATTCACAAACTGTGTAACCAATGTTTAATTATTTATACCATGTCAGGTTTGTTGTCTAGGTTATGTTAAACATATATAATTATCTTGAAGAATTTTTATGTAAAATCAGCAATTTTTCTTTCTTAAATATTTAATAAGATTCCTTTGTAAAATGACTTGGGCTTTAAGGGTTTTTATGGGAAATTTTTAATTAAAAATTTACTCTCTTAGTAGCTAGAAAATAAATGATAATAAGTGCTTTTCTAGGAACTTTGCTATATTATCTAAGTTTTCAAATGTGTGGCTATAAAACAGTTTATAACAGCATCTTACATATAATTTTTTGTTATCATAAAGATTATAGGGCTTTACTTTTGTAAAAATTATTGACACTGGTAATCTGCACCTACTTTTAAAATTTCTTGATCAATAGCACCAGGAATTTACCAATGTTGTTAGTTTATTCAATTAAAAGATTTGGTTTCACTAATCTTCTCTATTGTATACATGTTGTCTAGTGTATTTTTTTCTGATTTTATCAGCATTATTTTATTCATCATGATTTTTCTGGGTTTAAGTTGCAATTATTTTTCTAATTTCTTGAAATTAATGCTTATTACATCATTTTTTGGGCTTCCCAGGTGGCACAGTGGTAGAGAATCCACTTGCCAAAGCAGAGATGTAAGAAATGTGGGTTCAATCCCCCGGTCAAGAAGATCCCCTGAAGAAGGAAATGGCAACCCACTTGAGTATTCTTGCCTGGGAAATCCCATGGATGGGAGAGTATGGCAGACTACAGTCCATGGGGTTGCAAAGAGTCTGACAAAACTGAGCAACTAACCCATGATAGGAAATTATGAAAGCGTTTTCTTTTCCTCTTAAAGTAATCCACCTAGAAACAAGAACTTTATTTTGCCAAAATAGTTTACTGTGTTTATCAGATCTTTGTTTTTTATATCTGGTACTCCTGACATTAAAAGAGCTAAGTTCTACTCACAACTATGTAACTCTCTGAAATTGCTGTCATGAAAATTACATCAAAACAACTGAACCTGAGTATCAGTGAAATGCCCTAGCTGACTTTTGTGCACAGGCAGAAGCAACAGAATCTCTAAAGACAGTGGCAAATGCGGATGAATTCCACTCTGCTTCTTCAAAAAATGACTTCTCATTGTCAGATTATTGCCATCCTGATATCCTTAGAACATGGCAACTTTCCCTTCCAGAGAAATTAAGATGGGTAAACAATGGCTGTAAATTAAAAGAACAGTTGGGGCTAGGGAAAACCCAGCTCCCTGGAAAACATTTTGGTTTTTGCGTTCCTTTACCCACTGTAATACATTTTAAAAAACTAGTTTTGCCCCTAGAGGCCTCTGACTTCCTCCTTCTGAACCTTTTCAACTTGAACTTTGGATGACCATCTCACAGCTGAAAAAGCTTGCACTTGATACCTTATCCTGTACAGACTCTGGAGATATACGAATTAAAATTGAACCAGAGAGATGATATGGAGAGGGTGGTGGGAGGGGGGTTCAGGATTGGGAACTCATGTACACCCGTGGTGGATTCATGTCAATGTATGGCAAAACCAATACAGTATTGTAAAGTAAAAATAAAATAAAATAAAAATTGAAAAAAAAGAACAGAAGTAGCTGACATCACTATAGGTCATTTCTGCTCAAGATACCAGATCAAGGCTTATACTTTAACTAACATACATGCTTAGAGTCACGTCTGACTCTTTGCGACCCGTTGGACTGTAGCCCTCCAGACTCTTCTGCCCAAGGGATGTTCTTAAGCAAGAATACTGGAGTGGGTTGCCATTTCCTTCTCCAGGGGATCTTCCCTACCCAGGGATTGAATCTGTATCTCCTTTGTCTCCTGGACTGCAGGCAGATTCTCTATCTGCTGAGATTTCAGGGAAGAAAACCCTCTCATTTCTTTCCTTGACTTTGGTTTGGACCTGGAAAGATAATACCATCACCCATATCTCTCAGTTAGCTGCTAAGAGGAATAAACTCTGGAATTTAGAACAATTTTTTGTTTCAGGATAGGAGATTCTCTCCCCATATATATTAAAAATATGACTATCCTTGTCTTTGGAATAAATATATAAATGAGAATATCATGCATATTCTGTTATGAAATTAGCTACATGGCAAAAATAGATTCTCTGGACAAAGTTCTTGATAACAGGATTGCCTCTTTTCTTTGGCTATTTACCCCTTGTCCCTTCCCCATTTCTATAAAAATCTTTCAATTTATTAGCTACTTTTAGAGGACCTTTTTATTTACTAGATGGTATGCTGCCCAATTCATGAATTGTTGAACAAAAACCAATTATATCTTCAAATTTACTCAGTTCAATTTTGTTCTTTTAACAGCTTTCTATATTCAGATTTTAAGAATTGGACACAGATCCAAGAAACAGAAATACAATATATTTGGATAAGTACAGGGAGAGAAAATGAGTTGAATTCTGAACTTTTTGGACTGTATGTACCTAATCCAACACTTAATGAGTTTTCCCAGGTTGAAGAGCTGGCAATTGTTTGAAGGAGGTTTTCAGAAAAAAAAAAAAAAAAAAAGGAGTGTAAAAACCTAAGACAGTGTCATGAAGTCCAAGAAAGAAGAAATGGTACTTGAAGTAGCAATGTAATATCAAAAATGTTAAATAAAAATCAAAAAAAGACAACCATATTTGGCAATTAGCTTCTGGTATTTTAGTGAGAGGAATTCCAGTGAAGTGGGACAGAGCCAGTGCCAAGCCACTTCAGTCATGTCCGATTCTTTGTGCCCCCCTAGACTGTAGCCCATCAGGCTCCTCTGTCCATGGGATTCTCCAGGCAAGAGTACTGGAGTGGGTTGCCATTTTCTTCTCCAGGGGGTCTTTCCGACCCAAATAGAACCCATGTTTCCTATGTCTCTTAGCATTGGCAGATAGATTCTTTACCACTAGCGCCACCTGGGAAGCCCAATAACGTGAAGGGCATAGAAATAAAATTGTAATGGGTTGCATGAATAAGATAGGAAGAGATGAAAACAAACATTTTACATGGACTACTCCTTCAGTAAGACTGATTATAAGTGAGATAAGGAAGCTTAAAAATGGGATTTTTCTAGTAAGGAGTTATGGAAAAGATATAAGCAAAGGCATGAGTATGAACAGTGCTACAGAAATTGCTGGGTTGGGGAAAGGGTTGCATAAAGAGAAGAGAGCTAATTATATTATTTTTAAGTGAACCTATATCTGAAGATGCTCTTTAGTCGGATTTGCTCCAGAGGTATACATTAACAATGAAAGTGTATGAAAACAGATGTTCAAAGTCCACTGGGAATTTCCAAGGTATGGTTTCAGACCCTTCTTTCTTTGATTTCCTGTGAACTATAGATGAAAAACAGACCTGATCTAACAGCTTTAATGTGATGAGTGAGGGTTTATGTTAAAAACACTGGGTATTAAATTTAAATAACTTGCTCAGGTGTTGTTGCCTGTTGGGAATTTTCATGATAACTATCTATCTTTGTAACTTAATCACATAAATAACTGATAATTGTTTGAAACAGAAATATTTCATTTTTATTTTAACTGTAGGAATAGTATTTATACTTTCATAGGCTTTAAATCTCACTGACATTTATTTAGAATGAATTTAGCTAGAAATGTTATAAGTAGGCAATGGCACCCCACTCCAGTACTGTTGCCTGGAAAATCCCATGGACGGAGGAGCCTGGTGGGCTGATGCAGTCCATGGGGTCGCTAAGAGTCGGACACGACTGAGCGACTTCACTTTCACTTTTCACCTTCATGCATCGGAGAAGGAAATGGCAACCCACTCCAGTGTTCTTGCCTGGAGAATCCCAGGGACGGGGGAGCCTGGTGGGCTGCCTTCCACGGGGTCGCACAGAGTCAGACACGACTGAAGTGACTTAGCAGCAGTAGCAGCAGGAAGACTTCATCCTCTAAGTCAGTTATATATGCCTTGGACATTTTAAAACTATACACTATCTTTGTTTTAAACTTTGTGAAGATAACTTTATTGTCCTTATTCTCTGTGCACAAGGAAATAATTGACAAGTCACATTTTATTTAAAAATTATATTTCCCACGATCAGAGAATTAAAAAGAAAATAACCACTCCCCCCAATTTAGTAACATCACATGGTAATCTCAGAAGTTTGAAACAGACCTCTAATTCACTTATTTACTTTACATATAATGAGGTCAAAGCCAAAAAATGTGCAATAAACCATGAAAGCCCATTATATATGCCTTGGACATTTTAAAACTATACACTATCTTTGTTTTAAACTTTGTGAAGATAACTTTATTGTCCTTATTCTCTGTGCACAAGGAAATAATTGACAAGTCACATTTTATTTAAAAATTATATTTCCCACGATCAGAGAATTAAAAAGAAAATAACCACTCCCCCCAATTTAGTAACATCACATGGTAATCTCAGAAGTTTGAAACAGACCTCTAATTCACTTATTTACTTTACATATAATGAGGTCAAAGCCAAAAAATGTGCAATAAACCATGAAAGCCCTCACAGTCAATTATGAGGGAACGTCAAATGAGAAACTAAACACAGGTCTTCAAAACTTTGTTCTAGTTTCTTCTCAACAGTTAGAAAATCCTAATAATATATATTTAATTATAGTATTACCAAGGACAAGATTATTATTCTAAACTCTATGAAGATAGCATAAACTCTCCAAACCTTGCTGCATTTAGGCAGGAATTAGAAACAAAAATATTGAAAGAATGAATTAATAGAAAAGTATATTTCTCTATGGATCACTTGAAGAGAAGAGGAATATATATATATATATATGTATAACTTTTTGAAATTGTACAGCTAATTTCTCTACTTTAAAATGAAGTATAAATATGCCATCAGCAATACACTTAAGGGTTTGCTTAGGGTAAATTACAAATAGTATGATCAAGGAGACCACTGTGATTAATTTCCTATATCCATCTCACTTCATCTGACTCTTTCAAGTTAGTCATGATAATGTTTTTTAAAACTCGGATTATCTTATGAATGAGAATGTATATTACATATCAAAGTCTAAAAAGAGAGGAAGACTTACTCAGGTTTTCCCCCCCATTGAGAGTGAACCACAGGAAAGGACACTCACTCTCACATATACTGCTTTTTGCTGCCGTCTTAGAAACACAAGGTATCTAGTGGTTTGTTAGTATCTAGTGAACGGGGGCCCTACGGAGAAGAAAAGCAGATGATGACTCGGTATCAGATGTCATTGTTGAGCAAACAAATCACCCAGCCCTGAAATGAGCCCAACCCAGGATGTTGGGTTGATTTCTTAATTCATAGGTTATTTGATTCAGGTTTTCAGTTACCAAACCTACAAATATCAAAGTGACCTGATTTCCTTCTAACATCTCTCTCCCACTGAATTGTAGTTTAAAAAAAAATATAAAGACAGACATATGAGGACTAGAAAGGGAATGGATGTTGCAGAATGTCAAACCAAAGATGCAATTCTGTCGTGAGGCGTGTTACTCAGTCATGTCTGACTCTTTCCAACCCCATGGAATGTAGCCCCCCAGGCTCCTCTGTCCTTGAGATTTCTCAGGCAAGAATACTGGAGTGGCTGCCACTTACTTCTCCAGGGGATTTTCCTGATGCAGGGATTGAACCCTGTCTCTTGAGTCTCCTGAACTGGTAAGTGGTTCTTTACCGCTGAGGCATCTGGGAAGCTCGTTGTGAGGCATAGAGCATGCAATTGTAGAAGGAAAGGGATATAGAGAGAAGAATATTATGACTGCAGAACCTGTCCTGGTATCTAACGATAGGGTGCTGATTGGATTGAGATGAATTTTCTAGGTCATTTTTAGCACTAATCAGTGATAATGTTTTTTGGAAATCTGCTAAGGCTGGCAGCAGATGCAAACAGATCTCTGGGTTAGCCAAAAGCCCTGACATAAAAAGGATAGCATATTTAGGGGCTTTAGCAAAAATAACTTAAGAGATTCTTAATAGGAATGTGGCAGATTAATGAAATCTGCAAGGGAAGGTGATGTATTTAGGGACAAATAACAGAGCAAAAACATTACTTTCTCTACACTTGAAGAGAAGTGATGAGAGTGGGAGGGTGAAGCTGGAGTGTAATAGAAACTCAGCAGAGGAAGAAAAACAATTATAATTATGCATAGCCACTAGCAGAACTAATCAAGGGAGAGAGGGGGAAAATAAGACCCTGAACCTCCTTTTCCAATATTATGATCTCTACCAGTGCCACTCACAGGCAAAGTCCACTCAAAACCAAAGTCTCCAGAAGGAGACAGTGCTTAGGTACCAATTCCCCAAGGGCACAAAGACATGAACTGATTTTGTGATGTGAGGATAAGGCAAAGTATCACAAAGCGATTTCTCTCTTTAAAACACATGACCAAGCATGGCAAGTCTGAGTTGCTGTCCATTAAGGAAGGTTCTGCTGCCTACGCAGGGTCAGGCTGTGTTCAAAATTCTGTCATTCATAGAGTTGCTTAAATATAAATGGAGAACAAGTTAGGTGGTGTCATTTTGAAAAGCATCAAGAATATATTAATATATCTAGTCCTCTGTGTTCTAAAGCATAATGATTACAATTCCATTCTGCCAGGTCAAACAACTTTTTAATCATGAAATCTTTAAAAATTTCTGGGAGTATAATAGTGACTAAAACTTCAGTACAAATGAGTTAACTAATTAGTTCATCGGTTGTGATTGTGTCCTATAGTAGAAGTCCAGGTATATTGTGGCTGAATAAAGTCTTAGCTTTGTAATATAAATATAGTGTCGAAAAGTGTTGATGTGTGAGAAACCTTGTGATTTCATTATAGCTCCTTGATATTAAATGTAGGAGGGATAGAGATTTACAAAATTACTCCTGTTTGTTTATTTCTTTTAGTGTATTGGTAACATTTCTAAACACTGAAACAATAATTCACAAGTTTAATTACTTTAGGGAAGAACACTTAAAACACAAGCCAGTAAACTCCAAAATTTTGTCAGTTCAAAAATAAGAGACAGGAAGAAAGGGAGAGAGAAACAAGGAAGGAAGGAATATAACTTAAGTTTGTACACTTAAATGTGAAAGAAATAGATTTGTCTTTTCAATTACTTGACTAGATTTCTTTAAGTCCACATTTAGCCTTATTGTGGAAATAAATGTCATTCAATTCTTTAAGATGTTAGAAACTTGACTCCTTTGCATTTAAAGTCTAGCCCAGCGGCCACAGTCCATGGGGTTGCAGAGTTGGACATGACTGAGCAACTTTTACTTCACTTACTCTCTATAAGTTCTAGGGACCTTTTGAGAAGACAACCATCAGGTCTGCAGCAGAAGGCCTGATTCATTCTGTGTTCTGCATTGGCTGAGATGAACACTGTAGCTCTCAGTTTTGTTCCACTGAATTTGCTATTGTATCCTCCTCACTTGGCCGCATGGTCTCTCTTCAGGTCCTCAGGATCACAGTGGTACATCCATACCACTTTCAGACAGGTGAGAAAATAGTCTCATCCTATTCTGAGGAGCAAGGACCAGCTCTGAGCTTCATCACCTGACAAACTCTGTTTCAGTCACCACACCATGCACTCATATCATAAAACAAGCTTAGATGCAGAGGATTCCTAGGAGGTTTGTAACTCCTGAATTAAGTGTACCAAAATGGGTACATGTTCTTGGATACCTAAATCAACCTGGAAGTTTTACTTTCCCTGCTCCCATGATACACTTATTTATCATCTAAACTGGGTCACTTTTGAGTGTGAAAAGAAGCGCCTTTAATAAATGCACTAACACCATTATAAACCAGGACAGTAGGAGGTAAATGACACCCAGGGGTGATGCTCAGGACAGTGGTCCCAATTCTTCTTTTAGAACTTCCAAAATGCTTGGCACATTGTAGCATTCCTAGTGTTACCCAAAACATAATTATTACTTATGAAAAATCACAAAACAATTCTTAATTAAGAATTGCATAACTACTCTTAACTAATCAAAACACCATAAGATAAAATAGTTCCACTAGATAGAGATTATCATTCCAGGCTCTTTTAAAATACTTTTTAACCCACTAGTTTATTTCCTCTTTACTTAAGTTTCTCTTTTTACTTACACACCTCCTTTACAACTTTATATTCATAAAAATTCAGCTGGGTAGAAAAGGAAAGCAAAAGGTATGAAAAGTATAATTCAGAAATTAATTCTCAATAATCAACATACACATTTCTTTTAGTCTTCATTTCTCTATTTGTTTTACTATAGATAAAAATTAAAATACAAAAATATGGTGAAAATAAGCGTTACCACTGAGAATGTTATAAGGTAAAAATTAGGTGTTATTAACAATATTAATCAATCCAAAATATTTTCTTGTTGTCTGCTATGTGTGAGGCATCATACTCAGCACATTGTACACACAGTTAGCCAATAAAATGACATAGAAATGTTTATAGACTGATTTGGTTCATTTTAAATATTAAATAATCATAGAATATTTGATTATTTAAGAGATGTTTGAAGAAATTTATATATTAAGGTGCTTTTTTCAGCAATAGAATAATTATTCTATCTGTGATTTTACTTACACATGACTCTTCTCAGGCATTTTCAAATTCTTCATAATATTTTTAATTCAGAATGTAACCTAATATATTTAGATTATAAACTAAAACTATAAAGCTAAAAACTCACATATTCTTGTTAAAAAATTCTATGAAATCCCATTTCAGCTATATAGAACTGTACAAGTCCAAAAAATAGTTGATAAATTTCCTTAGATAAGCAAGATGACTTTTTTTCCTTACCCAAAACACTTTTCTTTAAAGTTTATTCTAGATTGATTGTTAAACTACTGATCATCTCTTTATAATGTTCTTCATTTCTTTGTGATATTTGGTAACATTTGATAATTTAGACAAAATGCCTAAAATATCTGGGGTCGCAATAGACAAAGATTTAATTCTTTGCTGAAAGCACAATAATGTGAAGTAGCGGTAACGCTTTTGAATTCAGGAATATTACAGTTAAATCAGTTATTAAGTATGTACCATTATTGGGTTATCAAAAGCAAATCACGCTTTTTGTAACACTTTTTATTCCAAGCATCATACAACAGGATGAATGACTCTGCATGGCTGAACAGCACAATGTGGTTTTATTTCTTTTCAAAGGAAGGAGAATAAAGCATACGCAGTAAATGTTCTCACCCCTCGTAGGTTCCCAGAGGAAAATAGAAGCTCCCTAGCCCAAATATAAAATCATCATCTTTCACCAAGTGTAAAGTAAATTACAAGAGGTGCTTGCCTAGGCCAAGTTCAAATACCAGCATTTACGAGAAGCTACCAGCCAATCTACCTACCTTCAACAGGTTTATTCAAGGAAGACGTAGCTTCCTGAAGCCTCGGGGAAGGAACAGAAAGGGCATTTCTCAGCAGGTTTACAGATGCACTTTGATGATCAACTCCTATTTGTGTATGCAGCACCATTTCTCTATGAGGAACATGCTAGTTCATCTTGACACGTGGTGGTTCACGATGTCTTCTAAGCTGGGTAACAAGTATTTAAACACTATTTTGCCACTTTGTTGACTTACTCTGATGCTTTCCATAATCAAAAGACCCATAATAAGGGTTCAGAGGATCAATTCTTGTTGCATATTAAAACTTGGGACTTTCTTTCTTTAAACTATCGGTATTAGAGCACCATTCTCAGAGTTCAATTTATTTGGTCTGAGGTAGAATCCTGATGTCAGTATTTTTAGAAGTCCTCAGATGATTTTAATTGACATTAAAGAATTAAATATTTTTTATGATTCCCTACTACATACAAATTTTTTTTTCAAGGCCCTAGAAGTAAAAAAAAAAAAAAATTATGAGGGTCAAGAGATTAAAGAAATGAGGAAAATTGAAGAAAACAGTGAATATATAGAATGGCTCCTGAAAGGACAACTGGACAAGTTAGGACTAGGTATCAGATGGCTTAAGTCAGGTTTTAAACCATGCATTTTTAGTAATTATTTTCTCCCGTTGCAATAAGCAATCCAAGCAGAGAATAGAAGCTAGACTGTGGAATAGGCAAGTACTGAGTAACTTGTTAAGGTCATCAGCTTTAACAGAGAAGAAATATGTGTTCACATTTTTGGGGTTTTCTATAGTACTGCAATATTGAAGGTCTCTGTAAAAAAAAGCTTTTGAAAATAGGACTTGGTATTGATGGGCAAGAAGAATAATAAAACAGGAGTTTTGGTCTGTTTTGTGTCTAATGTAAGAAGAAAGGAAAATGGGGGTATTCAGTTATTTTCAGGTGAAATGCTCTGTCCGTCGAAGCAGTTAACAGTGGTGGCTTCTTTCTCCCCAGACCAAAGCAATCTTTTCTTCCATTTGCTTCTGAGAATGTGTTTAGTTTTCCAACGTGTCAAGGTGATACATGATAAACTAGAGAACTTAATGAAGTAAATAAAATGGAGATAAAAGGAGAGATGACATGAAATATCAGGAAAAAATCTTGGAATGTTTAAGAATTAATGAATAAGAAATGCATGATAAAATTTTACCAAATATTGATGAACACAAGTTCATGAAGTCAAAAATAGAAAAACAGTACATGGGAAATTCATTATTTACCAAGAAAGAAAACAGAAAGACGTCTTTTAGCCAATCCCAAAATTTTCATTTAACATGGCAAAGTGATCTGGAAGTCTATGAATGTCCGTATGGGAGGTACTGAGGATATGAAGGGCTGGTGTGAATTTCAAAGTAGTTCTGGTTGTAAATAATTTGCTCCAAGAAATGCTTTTAAATCCACATCACTCTCCTCTACCAGTAAGTTTACCCTTGAGTGGAAGGGGGGACAGTATAAGGAAGCAAGCAAGGGAGAGATCAGTTTGTCTTATATCCTGGTGTAACGCGAAGACAATCAAAGATGCTGAATAAGAGGTAAACCTGATCCAAAAATATCTTAAAGATATTCTGAAAACTGTGTGCAGAACAGATTGAGCTTGGCAAGAATGAAAGTGGGGAGAATTAAAAAGTGATTTCAGTCATTCAGGAGAGAGGTACAGCTTAGAATAAAATGGTGGCAATGAACAAGAAAAAAAAGGTGCAGAGATGCTTTAAAAAATGCTTTGTAGGTAGAAAAGGCAAGCTCTGGAGATAAAATGGATATGTATCTAAGGGAGAGGCTGGTGTCAAGGACTATTTGCAGACTTTAGTCTCCTCCACCTGTGTACATAGAAGAATCATTTACTGAGATAAGGAAGATTGGATCAGCTGTGGGTGAGATAAGACTGAAAGTGCAGGTTTGAACATGTTGAGAGGACAAGTGGCAATATCAACTAGGCAATTGCATATATCATCCTGAAGCTCAGACGAAAGGTCTACCAGTACTTTTCCAGCTTAAGAGTGAATGAATGTCTTTTTGAAAGCAAACTTTGAAGAAGTTGGAACATGTATATATTTCCTTGGGTATTTAGGCAACAAATCTATTTCTATAGTGGTTGTCAGAATCTGAGATTGAATTACCATGCTAATGTTACAAGCAACCGTGAACTCCCTGATGTTCAAGCTGGTTTTAGAAAAGGCAGAGGAACCAGAGATCAAATTGCCAACATCCGCTGGATCATGGAAAAAGCAAGAGAGTTCCAGAAAAACATCTATTTCTGCTTTATTGATTATGCCAAAGCCTTTGACTGTGTGGATCACAGTAAACTGTGGAAAATTCTGAAAGAGATGGGAATACCAGACCACCTGACCTGCCTCTTGAGAAATCTGTATGCAGGTCAGGAAGCAACAGTTAGAACTGGACATGGAACAACAGACTGGTTCCAAATAGGAAAAGGAGTACGTCAAGGCTGTATATTGTCACCCTGCTTATTTAACTTATATGCAGAGTACA
>SJXQ01007800.1:42884-67657 GCA_006408695.1 Aepyceros melampus
TTTAGTTCTTTGGCCCATTTTTTGATTGGGTCATTTATTTTTCTGGAGTTGAGCTGCATAAGCTGCTTGTATATTTTTGAGATTAGTTGTTTGTCAGTTGCTTCATTTGCTATTATTTTCTCCCATTCAGAAGGCTGTCTTTTCACCTTGCTTATAGTTTCCTTTGTTGTGCAGAAGCTTTTAATTTTAATTAGATCCCATTTGTTTATTTTTGCTTTTATTTCCAGTATTCTGGCAGGTGGATCATAGAGGATCCTGCTGTGATTTATGTCAGAGAGTGTTTTGCCTATGTTCTCCTCTAAGAGTTTTATAGTTTCTTGTCTTACGTTTAGATCTTTAATCCATTTTGAGTTTATTTTTGTGTATGGTGTTAGAAAGTGATCTAATTTCATTCTTTTACAAGTGGTTGACCAGTTTTCCCAGCACTACTTGTTAAAAAGATTGTCTTTAATCCACTGTATATTCTTGCCTCTTCTGTCGAAGATAAGCTGTCCATAGGTGTGTGGATTTATCTCTAGGCTTTCTATTTTGTTCCATTGATCACCAGAAAGAAAAACACCAATACAGTATACTTACACATATATATGGAATTTAGAATGATAGTAATGATAAACCTGTACGCAAGACAGCAAAAGAGACACAGATGTACAGAACGGCCTTTTGGACTCTGTGGGAGAGGGAGAGGGTGGGATGAGTTGGCAGAGTGGCAGTGTAACATGTATGATATCATAAGTGAAACGAATCGCCAGTCCAGGTTTGATGCAAGATGCAGGATGCTTGGGACTGATGCACGGGGATAATCCAGAGAGAAGGTGTGGGGCAGGAGGGGGGAGGTGGGGGTCGGGATTGGGAGTTCATGTACACTCGTGGCTGATTCATGTCAATGTATAGCAAAACGAATACAGTATTGTAAAGCAAAACAAACTAAAAAATAAAAATTAATTTAAAAAAAATTAAAAAATATATATATATATATATAGTCTTGGTTTGTCATAGCTTTTCTTCCAAGGAGCAAGTGTCTCTCAATTTCAAGGCTGCAGTCACTGTCCACAGTGATTTTGGAGCTCAAGAAAATAAAATCTGTCACTGTTTCCTCTTTCCCCCCACCTATTTGCCATGAAGTGATAGGACTGGATGCCATGATCTTAGTTTTTTGAATGCTGAGTTTCAAGCCAGCTTTTGCACTCTCCTCTTTCACCCTCATCAAGAGGTTCTTCAGTTCCTTTTCACTTTCTCCTGTTAAGAGTGTTATCATCTGCATATCTGAGGTTTTTGACATTTCTTCCAGCAATCTTGATTCTAGCTTGTGCTTCATCCAGCTCAGCATTTCACGTGATATATTCTGCATATAAGTTAAATAATATATTTAACAGGGTGACAATATACAGACTTGATGTACTCCTTTCCCAATTTGGAACAAGTCTGCTGTTCCATGTCCAGTTCTAACTGTTGCTCTTGACCCACATACAGGTTTCTCAGGAGGCAAGTAAGGTGGTCTGGTATTCCTATCTCTTGAAGAATTTTCCACAGTTTATTGTGATCCACACAGTGAAAGTCTTTAGTATAGTCAATGAAGCTGAAGTGGCTGTTTTTCCGGAACTCCCTTGCATTCTCCATGATCCAACACATGTTGGCAATTTGATCTCTGGTTCCTCTGCCTTTTCTAAACCCACCTTGTATGTCTGGAAATTCTCAGTTCATGTCCTCCTGAAGCCTCGCTTGAAGGATTTTAAACATGATATTACTAGCATGTGTAATGCAATTTTACAGTAGTTTGACCATTCTTTGTTGTTGACTTTTCTTGGGATTGGAATGGAAACTGACCTTTTCCAGTCCTGTGCCACTGCTGAGTTTTCCAAATTTGTTGACATGTTGAATGCAGCACTTGAACAGCATTATCTTTTAGGATTTTAAATAACTCAGCTGGAATTCCATCACCTCCACTAGCTTTGTCCATAGTAACACTTACTTAGGCCTACTTGACTTCATACCCAGGATGTCTGGCTGTAGGTGAGAGACCACACCAACATGGTTATCTATATCTTTCAGACCTTTTATATACAGTCCTGTGTGTTCTTGCCACTTCTTAATTTCTTCTGCTTCTGTTAGGTCCTTACTATTTCTGTCCTTTATTGAGCCCATACTTGCATGAAATGTTCCCTTGATGTCTCCAATTTTCTTGAGATTTCTAGTCTTTCCCATTCTATTGTTTTGCTCTATTCTGTGCATTATTCATCGAAGAAGGTCTTCTTTTCTCTACTTGTTACTCTCTGGAACTCTGCGTTCAGTTGGGTATATCTTTCCTTTTCTCCCTTCTGTTTCACTTTTCTTTTCTCAACTGTTTGTAAAGCTTTCTCAGACAACCTCTTTGCCTTTTCACTTTTATTTTTCTTTGGTATGATTTTGTTCACTGCCTCCTGAACAATGTTACAAACCTCCATCCATAGTTCTTCAGACACTCTGGCTATCAGATCTATCCCTTGGATCTATTCATCACCTTCACTGCATAATCATAAGTGATTTGATTTAGGTCATAGCTGAATGGCCTTGTGGTTTTCCCTACTTTTTTCAATTGAGCCTGAATTTTTAATAAGGAGCTCATGAGCTCAGCCACAGTCAGCTCCAGCTTTTGCTGACTGTATAGACCTCCATCTTCAGCTGCAAAGAATATAATCAATCTGATTTCAGTATTGACTATTTGGTGATGGCCATATATAGAGTATTCTTATGTGTTGTTGGAGAATCACGCTTGCTATGACCAGTATGTTCTTTTGGTAAAATTCTGTTAGCCTTTGTCCTGCTTCATTTTGTAGTCCCAGGCCAAACTTCCTGTTACTCCAGGGATCTTTTGACTCCCTAATTTTGTGTTCCAATGATGAAAAGGACTTTTTTATGTTAGTTCTAAAAGGTCTTGTAGATCTTCATAGAATCATTCAATTTCAGCTTCTTTGTCTTTAGTGGTTGGAGCATAGACTTGGATTATTGTGATGTTGATTGGCTTGGAAACAAACTGACATCATTCTCTTTAGTTGACTCCGTTTCTTCTAGGGATTCTTGCCCACGGTAGTATATATAAGGGTCATCTGAATTAAATTCACCCATTCCCATCCATTTTAGTTCATTGATTCCTAAGATGTTGATGTTCACCCTTGCCATCTCCCACTTGACCATGTCCAATTCACCTTGATTCTTGGACCCAACATTCCAGATTCCTATGCAATATTGGTCTTTATAGCGTCAGACTTTACTTTCACCACCAGACACATAGACAACTGAGCATTGTTTTTGCTTTGGCCCAGCCACTTCATTCTTTCTGGAGCTATTCATAATTGCCCTCTGCTCTTCCCCAGTAGCACACTGGATACCTTCCAACTTAGGGGGCTCATCTTCCAGTGTCATATCTTTTTGCCTTCTCATACTGTTCATGGAGTTCTCTCAGCAAGAATACAAGAGTGGTCGGCCCCTTCCTCCTCCAATGGGCCGTGTTTCATCAGAACTTTCACTATGACCCAGTCTGTGTTGTGGCCCTGCGTGACATGGCTCATAGCTTCACTGAGTTATGCAAGTCCTGTTGCCACAACAAGGCTGTGATCCATGAAGGGGACTTTAAGAAGTATCCCTACATTTTTATGTGTAATTTAATAAAGCATAGGTATCTCTAGAAGCTTCGGAGAAGACAATGGCACCCCACTCCAGTACTCTTGCCTGGAAAATCCCATGGATGAAGGAGCCTGGTGGGCTGCAGTCCATGGGGTCGCTAAGAGTCGGGCACGACTATCTTCACTTTCACTTTTCACTTTAATGCATCGGAGAAGGAAATGGCAACCCACTCCAGTGTTCTTGCCTGGAGAATCCCAGGGACAGCGGAGTCTGGTGGGCTGCCGTCTATGGGGTTGCACAGAGTCGGACACGACTGAAGCAACTTAGCATCTCTAGAAGCTTAATAGACAATGTATATGTATACATTGATCCTTGCAAAATGTACCTAAACTTTCTGGGTCTGTTTCCCCATTCCTAGTAGGATGATAGCTCTTTCAGGATTGTTGAGAGATTCTACCAAATCTTTGCTCTAGCCATCTTAGCAGATGTAACAACAATAGAGGCCACTAAACAAATAAAAGGCAGCATAGGATCAAGGAGCATCATCTAGGGCCAAATCTGGTCCTCTCTGCTGCCCAGGTGATTCAAAACCCTTCCCCTTTACCTGAAAAATCACCCTGAGTGAAGGGAAGGAGAAAAGAGACAGAAAGGCCTTGAAGTTCTGTAACCATGTTAAACCATGAGTAAGTAAGGAAACACTGGACTAAGTCCACCATGAATTGCCCAGATTGACTTTTCTACATTAACCTGCCATTGTGTGGCTCCTTCTTTGAGAAAAAAAAAATACCAGACGCCTATTCTCTTCAATCACAGTTGGATCTAGTTTGACAGAGTAGTTGGAAGATTTGTGGAGGAGAGTTAGGTAGAGAAAGGACTGTTTCTGTAAACTTTCTTGTCATTATATCCTTCATGGATATCCTTCCATTATTCGATCCTAAGCACTGACATCAACACTGAGACATATGGTTTCTTTTGAAGTAAACAAAAGTGTGAGTCACAGCTGGTGCTGGAGAAGACTCATGAGCGTCCCTTGGACTGAAAGAAGATCAAATAAGTCAATCTTAAAGGAAATCAATCCTGAATATTCATTGGAAGGACTGATGCTGAAGTGGAAGCTCCAATATTTTGGCCACCTGATATGAAGAGCTGACTCATTGGGAAAGACCTTGATGCTGGGAAAGAATGAAGCGAAAGAAGGGAGTAGCAGAAGATGGGATGGTTAGATAGCATCACCAACTCAATGGACATAAATTTCAGCAAGCTCTAGGAGACAGTAGAGAACAGAGGAGCCTTGTGTGCTGCAGTCCCTGGGGTCCCAGAGTTGGACACGACTTAGCAACAGAACAACAGCATCATCACTGGAAAACTTTTTTCCAACCTCATGTCAGTCTTTATGTTTAACCTATTGCTAATGGAAATGTTCTACCAAGTCCAGGAAAAATACACCCTTTACACACCTTACTTGCATAATCATCAAATTATGAAAGTATCTACATTCCTGACTAAGTGTATCAACATTGCCAGTAATTGTAACTAGGTCATAAGAACTTGAAATAGCTAACAAGCATTACCATTAGCAAGAGCTCATAGAGCAGAGGTCAAAAGTTAGATGTTTACACAAGTGAAAGTCTTCTAAAAGCTTTACATGGGAAACTGTTTACCAGCTCTTTCCATGCAATGACACGGATATGCTTTATTCATCTGGGGAGAACAAACATATTGATGCTGTGAAGCAAGCACCTCCTTCCTGTAGACAACTTTCTTACTGCCTTTAGTGATCATGCTTCAGATAGGAGTCAACGCGGCGCTTTCACATTATCTCTTTCTACAACTATGAACCTCTCTCAGCACATTGCAAGAGCAGGAAAATGAGCAAATGAAAACCTGAAAACAAGTTGGAAACAGAAGCACCACATTTAATTGAACTGAAAAGTTCTTTCTAGTTTGCAACAAACTCACTTGGCAGCAAAGTGTGAACTGATATACAACTGTTTAAAGACTATTTACCCTAGTTAGCATGAATATTCATTCATTTCTCTGCAGAAATAACAATGTGCTTGATTACAGGGCAAAGACCTGTTTGGAACATTATATTATACATCAGCACATTACATAAGTTATATGCATTTGATTATCTTTCTGAAATTCAAAAATCTCTGAATTCTAAAATGTTTGTAGCCTCAAAGGTTTTAGGTAAAAAAGAGTGTATTTGTACTCATTTTTCTGATTAGGTTATATAGAATTAGTCTAGCCACTTGAATTTCATATGGTAATATACTTGGTCCATATTCCTGATTCTAGTTTCCTCATTTATGTCCATGCCATAATATATCTCATCTTAACTGGAGTACTAGGTAATTTATGATAGCTGAGCACTTAACTTGAATATATGTATGTATATACATATATAAAACCTGTATGTTTATGTGACACAAATACACACAGAGAACTGCTTTAGGAACCACCTCAAATTTAGTAAACACAAGTATATAACTGATACTTTCATTCAACAACCTACTTCTCAGGAGCAAAGTTTAAATCAAGTGTGCTGGCAGTGACAGAAGGAATATCACTGAAAAACCTAGTTTTAAAGAGGCTGTCTTCAGGCTCTACTACAAAGCCACAGTCATCAAGACAGTATGGTACTGGCACAAAGACAGAAATATAGATCAATGGAACAAAATAGAAAGCCCAGAGATAAATCCACACACCTATGGACAGCTTATCTTTGACAAAAGAGGCAAGAACATACAATGGATTAAAGACAATCTCTTTAACAAATGGTGCTAGGAAAACTGATCAACCACTTGTAAAAGAGTGAAACTAGATCACTTTCTAACACCATACACAAAAATAAACTCAAGATGGATTAAAGATCTAAACATAAGACCAGAAACTATAAAACTCCTAGAGGAGAACATAGGCAAAACACTCTCTGACATACATCACAGCAGGATCCTCTTTACTCACCTCCCAGAATACTGGAAATAAAAGCAAAAATAAACAAATGGGGCCTAATTTAAATTAAAACCTTCTGCACAACAAAGGAAACTATAAGCAAGGTGAAAAGACAGCCTTCGGAATGGGAGAAAATAATAGCAAATGAAGCAACTGACAAACAACTAATCTCAAAAAATATACAAGCAACTCCTGCAGCTCAATTCCAGAAAAATAAATGAGCCAATCAAAAAATGGGCCAAAGAACTAAATAGACATTTCTCCAAAGAAGACATACAGATGGCTAACAAACACATGAAAAGATGCTCAACATCACTCATTATCAGAGAAATGCAAATCAAAACCACAGTGAGGTACCATTTCACACCAGTCAGAATGGCTGCTATCCAAAAATCTACAAGCCATAACTTCTGGAGAGGGTGTGGAGAAAAGGGAACCCTCTTACACTGTTGGTGAGAATGCAAATTAATACAGCCACTATGGAGAACAGTGTGGAGATTCCTTAAAAAACTGGAAATAGAACTGCCTTATGACCCAGCAATCCCACTGCTGGGCATACACACTGAGTAAACCAGAATTGAAAGAGACACGTGTACACCAATGTTCATCGCAGCACTGTTTATAATAGCCAGGACATGGAAGCAACCTAGATGTCCATCCGCAGATGAATGGATAAGAAAGCTGTGGTACATATACACAATGGAGTATCACTCAGCCATTAAAAAGAACACATTTGAATCAGTTCTAATGAGGTGGATGAAACTGGAGCCTATTATACAGAGTGGAGTAAGTCAGAAAGAAAAACACCAATAAAGTATATTAATGCATATATATGGAATTTAGAAAGATGGTAACGATAACCCTTTATGTGAGACAGCAAAAGAGACACAGATGTATAGAACAGTCTTTTGGACTCTATAGGAGAGAGAGAGGGTGGGATGATTTGGGAGAATGGCATTGAAACATGTATAATATCATATAAGAAACGAATCGCCAGTCTAGGTTTGATGCAGGATACAGGATGCTTGGGATGGTGCACTGAGTTGACCCAGAGGGATGGTATGGGGAAAGAGGTAAGAGGGGGGTTCAGAATTGGGAACACATGTACACCCATGGCGGATTCATGTTGATGTATGGCAAAACCAATACAATATTGTAAAGTAAAAAAAGAAAATTTAAAAAAATTTAAAATTAAAAAAATAAATAAATAAAGAGGCTGCCTTCACGAAGGGAACTCTCAGATCTCTCTTCAAATTGCTGAATATCTTAAAGAAAGTTGATCATCACGCTGGGAATCAACTGTTTAAAGAGCTTGTATGTGACATCCACAAATACAGAGAACACTGCAAGGGTTTCTTCTTGAAAATATTGCAAGAAGAGCTTAGGTTTCTATTTTTCAAAGAACTGTAATATTTATTCTCTGTATTTCATTTTGTATAATGAGGGTGATAATAATGGCCACCACAAGAGTTGTTTTGAGGGTTAGATAACACATTAAATGTCAAGCCCAAGGCATTCTACATGGTACCACTGTGAGGCAGAATAGCTAGCATCATTGCCCTCAGTTTTCAGATGGGGCCCAGAAACCGTAGGTGGCTTGTCCAAAGTCACATGATCAGTACAGTTATAAAGTGACACTTGATCTCATTTTGCCAGCAGAAAGTTCAGTGTTCTTTCCACAACTTCTTACTATCTAAAATAAATGAGGAAGACATGGCAACCAACTCCAATATTCTTGCCTGGAGAATTCTACAGACAGAGGAGCCTGGCAGGCTACAGTCCTTAGGATCACAAAGTGGCAGACACAACTGAGGCAACTTAGCAAGCACACATCTTTTATCATAACTTTTGCTAAAGTGGAAATAGCTCTATTATTTTTACTGATTATTTAAACAAAACATGCTCATTGTATAAATAACTGCACAGATTGGAGAGATGTAAAGAAAAAAAGAACAAAAAAAATCACATCATCCAATCACCTAGAAATACCCATGTTTAATTAGAAGCATCATCTTTAAGACATTTTTCTATGCATAAACAAGTGTAAATAAATATAACAGGGTTTCCCTGGTGACTCAGTGGTAAAGAATCCACCTGACAATGTAGGAGATATGGGTTCCATCCCTGGTCCAGGAAGATCCCACATGCCATGGAGCAAGTCAGCTCATGTGCCACAGCTACAGAGCCACAGCTACTGAAGCCACACGCCCTAGAGCCCGTGCTCCACAGCAAGAGAAACTACTGAAATGAGGAGTCGGCACGCCGCAGCAAGCAAGCAGTCCCTGCTCGCCACAACTGCAGAAAAGCCCACAGAGGAATGAAGACCCAGCACAGCCAAAACCAAGTAAATAAAATTTAAACAAATAGCTATGGCTTCCCAAAAACCCCCAAACAAACAATATAACAATTAAAATAGGATAACACATATCATTTTTATAGTGCATTTTTATAAAATAAATTATAGACATCTTTACATATTAATATATTTTAGTTATAAATTTTAAAATATTTACTAAAGGGCACAAAACTTACAGTCTTACTGCTCAATTTATTTTTAAGACCCACAACTAGTAGAAAAGTCCATCTGGGCAATTCAGGGTGGACACTGTCAGTTCACTGTTTTCTTGGTTACTTATGGTTTGACATAGTCACAGCACTTTGGGACTTTTTTCTCTCTTTCTCAATCACTTCACCCATGGTGATTTTTCAGTTAATGGTCAAGGGCTATGAATCATCTGGGCAGCAGAAATAACAAGGTTAGAACTTTAATGATGCTCCTCTGTCTTACGCTGCCTTTTATCTGCCCTTTAGGCAGCAGGTTTCATTCTTGCTTTGTCTGGTGAGAGGGTTAGAATCATTCCCTGACAGCTGGCTGTCAGATTGTGTATTCTGCATCCACTTGATTCCAAACACAAGCTCTCTTCAAGTCTGCCCACCAACCCATCTGCCTGAGTCTGTTAAAACTAAATAAACCATAGACTGTGAGGCTTAAACAATAGACATTTCTTTTTCACGGTTCTGGAGGCTGGGAAGTCCAAAATCAAGGTGTCAGCAGATTCAGCGTCTGTTAAGGCCTACTTCTAGTTTGTAGACTGCTATCTTCTCACTGTGTCCTCACATGGCAGAAGGGGCCAGGGAGCTCTCTGGAGCCTCCTTCGTAACGGCACTAACACCATTTATGAGGGCTCCACCCTCATTACCAAAGCACCTCCTAAAAGCCACACCTCCTAACACTGTCACTTTTGAGGGTCAGGATTTCATAGGTGAATTTTGAGGGACACAAGCATCCCTTGTATAACATCATCTGCACCCCCTCAGTCGCCTTCCCAATGCCAGACTGAGATCACCCTGGGGACTACCTGCTGACACCCTAACACAGGCATTGCTGTTCCCCTGCTAGGGCACCATGCAACAGTGGCCCCCAAAGAGGTTCACATTCTCCCCATCAGAACTTACGAACAGGATACTTTACATAGCAAAAGGGACTCTGCAGATGTGATTAAGTTAAAGATCTTGATATAGATTATATCAGATTATCCTGGTAGGCCCAACATAATCGTAAGACCCTTATAGCAAAGGGAAGTACAAAGATCAGAAGCTGCAAAGGAGATAAACAGAGAGAGGGAGATGCTACACTGCTGGCATTAGAAATGAGAAAAGGGTTATGAGCGAAGGAAATCTCTAGAAGCTAGAAGAGGCAAGGAATACATTCTCCCCTAAAGCCTTCAGAAGGAATGTAGATTCCACAACAACCTTGATTTTGGCACACTGACACTGATGTTGTGCTTCTGACCTCTAGAATTATGACGTAATAAATGGTATTGTTTTAAGTCACCAACTTGTGGTAATTTGTTATAGCAGCAATTTGAAACTAATACACATACCAAACACAGGGCTTCTTTAAAGGCTCTACCTAGAGAAGTAAAGCATAGGCACCCTCTTCACGGGTATGCCTTAATTGAAATTGGATTCCTAGTCTCCCTACTCACCCCACTGTCAACGCTTGGTCAACACGAATGCAGAGAATTATATTCCTTTTCAGAGAACACTGATAGCAGCCAAGTTTGTTACTCTACTCTCTCTCTGTGAAAAATAAGCTGCTTCTTTGCCCAGAAAGGAGAAAAACCCACTAGACAGTTACTCTTCCAAATCTATCACTTAACACTTTAAAACTTCGACTTCTAATATGCACAACCAAACTTTTCAAACTAAACATGTTTCTCTCACAAAGTCCAGCTCTTTAAGCCTAAGCTTTTTAATTTTAAAATTTCATTCACATACATATGGAGAAGGAAATGGCAACCCACTCCAGTATTCTTGCCTGGAGAATCCCATGGACAGAAGAGCCTGGTGGGCTACGGTCCATGGGGTCGCAAAGAGTCGGACACAGCTAAGCAACTTCACTTCACTTCACTTCACATGTATTAAGTTTAATTTGTTCTTTTCCTGAGCCAATAAATGCATTGATTTAGTGATAGGTGGAGAGAGAACCTGGGTTAATATCACCACAATTTATCTCTGTTCATATAAACCTCCATGAACAGTTTTTATTAAAGTACAGTTGAGTGCTCACTTCGCCAGCACATATACTAAAATTGGAACGATACAGAGAAGATTAGCATGGCCTCTGTGCAAGGATGACACACAAATTCGTGAAGCATTCCATATTTTTGTTCATGTACACTCGTGGCTGATTCATGTCAATGTATAGCAAAACGAATACAGTATTGTAAAGCAAAACAAACTAAAAAATAAAAATTAATTAAAAAAATATAGCACAGTTGATTTACAATGTTGTGTTAATTACTACTGTTCAGCAAAGTGATTGAATTTTACATATACATAATATATATATTTTTAAAAATACTCTTTTTCATCATGGTTTATCATAGGATATTGAATATAGTTTGCTGTGTTATGCACTATGAATTTGATATTTATCCATTTTAATATGTAAAAGCTTATATCTGTTGACCCCACTTCTCACTCCATCCCTCCCCCAAACCCTTCCTGCTTGGCAATCACCAGTGTGTTCTCTAAATCTGTGATTCTGTTCCTATTAATAAATGTAGATTCATTTGTGTCATATTTTAGATTTCACATATAAGTGATATCAATGGTATTTGTCTTTCTTTTTCTGCTTATTAATATGATAATATCTAATTGCACCCTTGTTGCTGCAAATAGCATTATTCTGTTCCATTGTATATGTATACAAAATACAATTCATCCATCTGTCATCCACCAATATTTTTAATGATTATAAAATATTCTACTATATGATGACTTCAGAATATATTTACCTAATTCCCTTTTGATGGACATTTTGACTGCCAAGTTTTTGCTAATATAGTGTAGACATGGAGTGGAAGGGGAGGGTGGGACAGATTGAGAAATTAGCTCTACCAGGCATAAAATAGATAGCTGGGGGGAACCTACTATAAAGAACAGGAAGCTCAGCTCAGTGCTCTGTGGTGACCTAGATGGATGGGACGGGGTGGAGTGGGAAGGAAGTCAAAGAGGAAGGGGATATATGTATACATAGAGCTGATTCACTTACTTGTTCTATAGAAACTAACATAGCATTGTAACGCAATTATACGCCAATGAAAAATAAAGACCTACATGATTCTAAGTTTAAAAAGTGCAAATGAATTTTAATCAGTTGTTGACATCATTTCTTTAAAAAAAGCCTTAAGTTCAGTTCAGTTCAGTCGCTCAGTCGTGTCCAACTCTTTACGACCCCATGAATCGCAGCATGCCAGGCCTCCCTGTCCATCACCAACTCCTGGAGTTCACTCAGACTCGCGTCCATCGAGTCAGTGATGCCATCCAGCCATCTCATCCTCTGTTGTCCCCTTCTCCTCCTGCCCCCAATCCCTCCCAGCATCAGGCTCTTTTCCAATAAGTCAACTCTTCGCATGAGGTGGCCAGAGCCTTAGGAACAGATTTTCTAGTTCAAAGTGTATGCACATTTTACACTTGGAAACTTGTTACCAAACTGATTTTCTCTTAGGCTGGAAGTAAAAATGAATTGTCCTTTTTGTTTTACCAGTTTTTCTTTTGCGTATAGTCCAGTGTATGAGAAACCTCTTTATCCACACTCTGTCCAATCAGAGGAGTTAGCAATTTTTCTTTTCCACAATGGATCAACAATAATATTGAATTGGTATTTTACTTTGTATGTCTTTGGCTATTGGATTAAATGTTTACTGGTCATTTTTAGGGTAGCTCAAACTGTAAAGAATCTGCCTGCAATGCGGGAGGCCCAGGTTCGATCCCTGGGTTGGGAAGATTCCCTGGAGGAGGGCATAGCAACCCACTCTAGTATTCTTACCTGAAGAATCCCATGGACAGAAGAACCTGGCAGGCTACAGTCCATGGGGGGCAAAGACCTTCTCTAGATTCATCGGTCATATCCTCAGTCCATTTTTTTTACATTGCCTTCTTCATATAAGCTTTTTCATGCCATCACAACATTTTTCCTAAGCTTGTCACTTATCTTTTTCTTTTATTTAATTCTATGGTTTCTCTGCCTCCATTAGATTGTCAAGAATGTCAATCATTCTTTCAAATGTTCTGATTTAGCTAGCTCTCCTGCCTTTAATTTTAGTGCTGTTGGTGATTTGCAGAATGTGATATCTGAATGTTTGGACTAAGCAGGAACATTTAAAAATAAAACCTTCTACTTTTCTCCTCCCAAAGTATTTATTTATTTAATTGATATGGTTGCATTTAGGTCTCCAATCTTACTATTATTTTCTTTCTTTTTAAGAGACAATTTTATATTAGTGTTATTGTGATATTTTGTGATTTGATATCTTCATGTATTTATAAAATGATCCCCACACTACTGTCCAGTTACCATGTTACATTGGGAAACTTGTTACCAAGTGTAACAAGTTACTGTCCGGCTACCATTATAATACAGTTATTACAATATTGTTGACTATATTCCCTATGCTATATATTGTATCCCCATGATTTATTTATTTTATAGTTGGAAATTTGTCCCTGTTAATATCCCTTGTCTATTTCACTCAACCCTTTACCATTCTCCCTTCTGGCAGTTTGTTCTCCATATCTGTGAGTCTGGTTCTGTTTTGATTTGTGTGTTCACTTGTTTTGCTCTTTAGATTCCACATAGAAGGGAAATCATAGGTATTTGTCTTTGTCTGACATTGCACTTAGAATAATATCCTCTATGTCCACCCATGTTGTTGCAAATGACAAGATTTCATTCTTTTTTATGCTGAGTGAAATATTATATATAATGAATATTATTTATTTATTGTATATAGCTCCACATATATGATGGAATGTTTCATATATATATATATGGTTGCTTATGATGTGATATTATATATATAAAATCCTAAAGACACCACCAAAAAGTATTAGAACTAATAAATAAATTCAGCAAAGTTTCAGGATAGAAAATTACATACAAAAAAAAAAAGAAAATTACATACAGAAATCTGTTGCATTTCTATACATTAACAATGAATTATCAGAATGAAAAATTAAGAAAACAATTCTATTTGCAATTGCATAAAAATAATAAAATTCCCAGGGATAAATCTAAACAAGGGGGTAAAAGCTTATGCTTAGAAAACTGTAAGATACTGAAAAAAGAAATTGAAAACAACACAAATAGAAAAGCATAATGTGTTCATGGGTTGAAAGAATGAATTTTGTTAAAATGACCATACTCCCCAAAGCAATCTATAGATTCGATCAATATCTCTTAACTAATTGTCCATGGCTGTGTACTTAACTTTCATGCTGTCACTCATGGTACACAAGCTTCTCTCATTGCAGAGCATAGGCTCTAGGGGGCGTGGGTTTCAGTGGTCATGGAGTGTGGACTCAGAAGTTGTGGCACACGGGCTTAGTTGCACTGTGTTGTGTGCAGTTTTCCTGGACCAGGGATCAAACTCATGGCACCTACATTGGCAGGTTAACTCCCAATTACTGTACCACCAGGGAAGTCCAGTTTCTTAAGTTTGAACACATTGGAACAGCCTTGCATTTTTACTCTCTACTTCCCTATGTTTAATGTTGTTTTATTTTACATTACTGTTTTGTATATCCCTTAACTACTTATTGTAGGTGTAGATGATTTTGCTATTAATACTTTTTGTCTTTTAACTTTCCTACTAGCTTAATAAATGATTGGTCTCTACCTTTGCTATATGTTTGCCTTTACCAATGAGATTTTTTTCCTTTCATAATTTACATATTTCTAATTGCAGTCTTTTGTGCTTACAGAAGTCTCTTTCTGTGCTCTAGTTCACTGATCCATTCCTTTGTATTATCTAATCTGCTGTTGATTTCTTCTAGTGTAATTTTTATTTCGGTTATTTCAATCTTTCAATCTAGTTCTTTGTCTTTTGAAACTCTGCAAACTTTTCACTGTGTTCATCCTCTGTGATTAACCTCTTGTCAATCCAGTTTAATGGAGCTGAACTCTTTTGTTTGTAAAATTCTTTCTCTTCCTTCAGATCTGAATGATGGACTTGCTGTGTAGAGCATTCTTGTTACAGTTTTTTTTTGTTTGTTTGTTTTTCTTTCATCTCTTTGAACATATTTTGCCACTCTCTTCTTGCCTGCAAAGTTTCTGCTGAAAAGTCAGCTGATAGTTTTATGGGAGTTCCACTCTACCAAAATAGTTGCTTACCCCTGCTCCTTTTAAGATTCTCTCTTGATCTTTAACTTTTGCCATTTTAATTAGTGTCTTGGTGTGGGCTTCTTTGGGTTTCCTTTGTTTGGGACTCTCTGTGCTTCTTGGTCCTGGATGCTCTTGCCTTTCCCAAGTTAGGAAAGTTTTCAGCTATTATTTCTTCAAATAGATTCTCTGACCCTTTCTCTTTCTTTTCTCTTTCCAGGGTCCTATAATGTGAATGCTAGTATGCTTGATGTTGCTCCAGAAGTCTCCTGAACTATCCTCAATTTAAAAACTTTTTTTTTCTTTTTCTGTTTATTTTTTTAGCAAGTTCCTTTCTCATATTTTTTTTAATTTTTATTTTTACTTTATTTTACTTTACATTACTGTATTGGTTTTGCCATACTTTGACATGAATCCATCTCGGGTGTACATGAGTTCCCAATCCTGAACCCTCCCCACCTCCCACCCCATATCAACTCTCTGGATCATCCCCGTGCACCAGTCCCAAGCATCCTGTATCCTGTATCGAACATAGATGGCGATTCGTTTCTTACATGATAGTATACATGTTTCAGTGCCATTCTCCCAAATCAAAAAATATGGAACACTTCACGAATTTGTGTGTCATCCTTGCACAGGGGCCATGCTAATCTTCTCTGTATCATTCCAATTTTAGTATATGTGCTGCCAAAGCAAGCACCTTTTGCTGTTTAACTTTGATTATTTCCAACACTCTGTGCTCTAGTTCACTGATCCATCCTTTGTATTATCTAATCTGCTGTTAATTTCTTCTAGCATATTTTTTATTTCAGTTATTGCAGTCTTTCAATCTAGTTCTTTATCTTTTGAAACTCTTTGCAAACTTTTCACTGTGCTCACTCATTCTTCTCCTTAGTTTATTGAGCATCTTTATAATCATTCCATTAAACCTTTTATCAGGTAGTTTGCTTAGCTCCACTTTGCTTAGTATTTTTTCTGGGGTTTTTATCTTATCCTTTAATCTGGAACATAGTCCTCTGTCACCTCACTTTGACTGATTTTCTGTGTTTAGTTTTATGTGTTAGGTAGGTTAGTTATGTATCCCAGTTTGGAATAGTGGTCTTATGGAGGAGGCATCACACGGCCCCAGCTGCATACCCCCCTCTGGTCATAGGGTATACGTGCTCCAGGATTATCTCCTATGTGAGCTGCTTGGGCATTTCTGTTGTGGCAGGCCTGGCCACGGTGGGTACACTAGTAGGCAGGGCTGGCCTATGGTGCAGGGGACTGCTAGGCCCTGCCTCATGTGGTGGCTGCTGACCCACTGCTGTGTGGCGGGATCTACCTCTGGGACCAGGGGGACCCCGAACCTGGCATCAGCCTGCTGGTGGTAGGTGGGGTCAGGTCCAAGGGCAGTCCATGCTGGTGGGCAGGTAAGCCCCCTGTGATAATGGGCTAAAAGGGGGATTTCAAAATGCCACTTGCATACAGAGCATCAATATCTTCTTTGTAGATCAAGCGTCCAAAAATGGCAGCCTCCAGCATTTATGCCCCTGTGGGGATTCCCAGTTGTCTCCTGCTCTTCAGGAGGCTCTCAAGATCAGCAAGTGGCTCTCACCCAGAATCCTTTCAAATTATTGCTTTTGCACTGAGGCTAGAAGTGTGTGAGATTTTACTTGTACTCTTTAAGAGTAGAGTCTATCTTTTCCCCAGCTCTCCTGTATCCAAGCCCCACTAGTCTGTAAAGCCAGTTCTTCCAGGGGCTTATCTTCCTGAAGCAGGACCTCTGGCTTGAGGAGTCCAGCATGGGGCTTGTACCACTTGCTCCTTTAGGAGGACCTCTGCAGGTGGGACTATCCTCCCATTTATGTGCTGCCTACCTGAGGATCTGGGTCGCAACCATACCAAGCCTGCACACCTCTTCTGACTGTGGTTTCTTATACCTCTATCTGTGGAAAACCTCCCCTGCTAGTCTTCAGGTTGTTCTCGTAGATGGTTGCCTGATAGTTGTAATTTTGGTGTGCCCATGGGAGGAGAGGAGCTCAGTCAAGTTCTTCCTTCTCCAAAATCTTGGCCATATTACACAAATGCTGCTAAGTCACTTCAGTCGTGTCCGACTCTGTGTGACCCCATAGATGGAAGCCCATCAGGCTCCACTGTCCCTGGGATTTTCCAGGCAAGAACACTGGAGTGGGTTGCCATTTCCCTCTCCAATATATTACACAAATAAACAATGCAAAAATAGTTACAAACAGACATTTCCTTGACACATCACGTGGCTTAATTTTATAATAAATAAATAGCTGCACTTTGGTTACCTGAAGATTTGTTGTTTAGTTACTAAGCAGTGTCTGATCATTTGTAACCGCATGGACTGTAGCCCACCAGGCTCCTCAGTCCATGGGATTTACCAGGCAGGAATACTGGCATGGGTTGCCACTTCCTTCTCCACAGGATCTTCCCAACCCAGGGACTGAACCCGTGTCTCCTGCATTGGCAGGCGGATTATTTACCACTGAGCCACCAGCGATGCCAACTGAAGATTAAGGGTCTTTAAAAACTCTCAGCTGAATAACTTTCTGAAGTTATCCAGTAATGTTTAACAGTTTGTCCCAAAGAAAGCACAGTCACTTAGTATTTGTGATTCCACTAGGTGTCACACTTAGCATCTTTTTCATCTACAAATTAATAAACTCTCTAGAATCCATTTATCTGAGATTTCTCTTTCTGCCATGTTTGTTCTTTGCAGAATTATTTGAATTTTTGAGATGGTTTGGAACATTAGTCTCTAGATAGTTTATTTCAGTGTATACTTAGGTGACTGGAGTTGAATCACTGTTGAGCACACCAGAATTGCCTCCCCAGAGAGCTCTGTTTGCTTTGTTAGGTAGGCATATAAGTTGCATCTCCAAAATAAATGTATCCTCTAAAATCACCAATGGGCGATCCCCAGGGCAGTGTTTATATTAGACTACCAGATCAAATATTTTAACTAAAATGAACAGTCAATTCAGTCAGGCTATTTAACTGATAGTAAAGCAAGCAGTTTTTTTGTGTGTGAAATAAAGGAACTAACCAGTGATTTTAAATTAAAATAATTTTCACAGCCTTGATATTTAAACAGTGTTGCCCTTGGTTCTCTGTGAAGTGTGTGTGCCTGAGTGTGTGTGTGTATTCGTGTTCATGTGTATATTGGGAAGCTGTAAGTAGTAAAGATAAATTCATGTATGTAATTGTTTTATAGGTAAAAGTGCTTAACATAGGATTTTTTTCAAGTATCAGCAACTCCTGCAGAGACATTCTTTTTTTTTTTTTTTCTGCAGAGACATTCTTGATAAACTGATATGAATGAACAATTATCTAAACAAATACTATTATGGTTATGTTCCAGATAACCTACATGTCTCCATTTAAAATAACTAAGTAAGTGATACTGTAAAACAGGGGTCCCCAGATGCTAGGATCTAATGCCTGATGATCTGAGATAGAGCTGATGTAATAATAATAGCAATAAATTCTCAAATCATCCCGAAACCATCCCCCCCATCCCTTGGTCATGGAAAAATTGTCTTCCACAGAATCAGTCCCTGGTGCCAAAAAGGCTGGGGTTCACTGCTGTGGAAATGAGATAGCTATTAAAAAGAACAAATATAAATTTAAAATTCATACTGTTTATAATTTTCCCCTCATGTATGTCTGACAGTTGAAACTTACTTCAGTCAGCTAACAAACCTATTCAAGTATTGTCAAGCTACAAACAGAACCAAAGCCAATGCACTTTTTTAAAAAAATAATAATAACAGCTGTGACTTAAAAACTGTTATATTGAATATTCCTAAATGTCAGATATCCTCAATCTAGAAATCTTTAATTTTACTAAAACAGCTTGGTTAAAAGTTGAGTATTATGTTTTTTCACTGATAAATTCAAGTAGCTTGTACAAAAAATATCTGACATATTTTCACCTTAAAATCTTTACTACAATCAGAAAGCTTTGATTTCTCTTGAGCACATTCTATCTAAATCAAATTCATTTTTGTCCAATAAAAAGTTCAGGAAGACTGCATGAAAATACTATCAATGTTGAAATACCAGACATTTTCTAGATAATTTTATAGAAAAGATAATTCTGAGTAGGATTCTTTTATCTTGATAATGTGCTGTTATTCATTTTTCTTGGAACCACTTTTTTCTGATACAGTTTTTCTCCTGTAGTGGAGAAACCATTATTTTGCTAATAGTTAGCAATGTATCTCCCAGATGGTCATTTCTTCTGCTTTGCTTCCTTGACCTTTCTCTTCAGCAGCACGAAATTCTTTTCTACAAATTCTTTCCAAAGATATCTACTAGCTTTTAACAATGAGATTTGCAAGGAACCCAACAAACTCCCTAATTGCTTTTCACCTCTGACCAGCCAGTCACTTTTGGCTGCAGGTTTATGTGTTCAGAATACCTAAATTCCTTATCATGCTTGTTATCAATTGTTCCTTTTCAAGATCTTCACTATTTCTAAACAGTAAAAACATCTCTTCATTTTTCTTCTTATAGAAAAAAAATTTTTTAATTCCAATATCAAAGGACATAATTAATTTAGTGCGTGTCCTGATTTATTAGTAAGTTTGCTTCTTTTCTTTGTAATTTCTTCCCTGATATATTTGTTAACACTCTGCTGATTAGTGTTAATCCTTTATATTAATAGAATATTTTGCTTACTTGCAAATATATATATCTTTTCAACTAAAGTTATCCCTTATCTGATGTGTTTACTTTACTTCCTTGTCATCTTCTTATTTCCCAAATAGATTTTATTCATCAAAATCTTTTGGTGGTATGTGCTCAAGTCACTTGTTCTATGGAGTTTTCATTCCTTTAAGGAATTAAAGCTATGCTGGGTTTGCATTAAAATCCTAAGTTGAACATTTCCTTTACACATCTTGATTTAATTTTTCTTCTGCACTTGGATTGTGTATTTTTTCATGAATTATTATATCATCTCTAATGTTATACTGGAGTCATTAATTTTCTCTACCTATATCTGCTTTTATATCCATAATGTTATAGAAAATACTGGGCTTGCATGGGGGTGCAGTTGGTAATGAATCTGCCTGCAATGTAGTAGACACAGGTTCAATCCCTGGGTGGGGAACATCCCCTGGAGAAGGAAATGGCAACCCACTCCAGTACTCTTGACTGGAAAATCCCATGGACAGAGGAGACTGGTGAGGGTTATAACGGAGCCTGTTATACTGGAGTCATTAATTTCCTCTACCAATATCTGCTTTTATATCTATGTGAGTGTGAGTGAAAATGCCTCAGTGGTGTCCGACCCTTTGTGATCCCATGGACTATACAGTCCATGGAATTCTCCAGGCCAGAATACTGAAGTGGGCAGCCGTTCCCTTCTCCAGGGGATCTTCCCAACCCAGGGATAGATCCCAGGTCTCCCACATTTCGGCTGGATTCTTTACCAGCTGAGTCACAAAGGAGGCCCATTATGTTCTATAAATACTAATTTATATTTCAACAAAAAAAAGATCTTAAAAATTCCTTTTAAAAAAAAGAGGCATTGTCTTCTATCTCTTCTGCAACATCTTAAGAATTTAACATTTAAAATGTGGTAGTCACTCAAATGTGTCTGACTCTTTGTCACCTCATGGACTGTAGCCCTCAGGCTCTTCTGTCCATGGAGTTCTCCAGGCAAGAATACTGGAGTGGGTTGCCATTTCCTTTTCTAGAAAATAGTAAGACATAAAACCAATGTTTTGGAAAGATAAAATTAAGGAGCAGCAAAAATGGTTAGAAAAAAAGGAGACCAGGCAAGAGAATACAGCAATAATGCAGGAGCATGAACAGGAATGGAGAGAACACTTCAGGAGATTGTGTTTAAGACAGAGTATTCTGAATTTATGGGCTGGATATGCGGGGAAAGGCAGAGGGCTGCCAGGGTCCAGCCCCGGTGGATCCAGGTAATTCGAAGGGGAGAGGGCTTGGGCGAGGAAAAACTTATTTAGAAATATAAGATTAGATTAGGGAGAAATAGTATAGTAGGAAAATTAAGATGGAGAAAAGAAGGCTGAATAACTTGGTTTACGTGGAAAGCCAATAAAGTTCCAGACAAGGAGCTTGCACCATCTACGTTAGGCCACCGGCGTCCATTTGAGTATCAGAGAGTGCCCCGCCCTGGGCCCTCTCTCTTACGGATCTTAACAGCCCGGACAGGTAAGTAGACATGGCGAGCCTCCACGCCCCAGATGGGAATTCAGCCAGAAATTAGAGGAAATAGGGGACACGGGGGAAGCCCAGCATCAGTGCAAGACTCCAAGAGGGAACTTTACTTTTCAAAATCAGCTTATATACCATATTCATATTCCATATGAATATGGAATCTGCAGAGTTATGCAGGGGCAGCAGTCCTGACCCTCACTGAGACAAGGCTTTCTATTTGCATACCCTCCTGTTTACAAAAGGTCTCAGGTGGTTTACGTTATCTTCTGGCCAAGAGGCCTGTGAACATTTCTATGGCTCTCTTCCTGGGTAATTGTCTATCAACCAGAAAACCCCTTTTCCCTAGAAGTGTTTTTTCTTTACTCTGCATCACCCTCAAAGTACTAAATAAAGTTACATTTCTATAGAAAAAGGGTGCAGTGAGTTATGACAAAGAAAGTACTTAACTCAAAGATCTAATATTGTAATACCAGGTCTACTACCTGTTTTTTTATACACCAACTATATAAGATACGAAAATTTGGCAGCAAGTATTGGCTCAACAAGTGAAATCTTTAATCAGTCCTATTCCAGTGATTATGACTCCTCAGAAGCCCCTATATTCCTAGGATGTTTTAAGCTTCCTGTGCCTAACACGGTCGGGAGGCCTCAAACAATCACATGTGCAGCTATATGCATCCTGCAGGCAGGCTAGAAAGCCATCAGAGAGGTTTTTGGATCGAAACACTCTTTCAAATACAGAAGACTAAATTTGACTTTTTCCAGAGAATGTCAGAAGAGTGGAAAAGCAGGTAGATTCTTATTTTGGGGGGTACATGCTCAGGAAATGCCAGGGAGAAATCCGAAGACTCAAACTGCTCTGTCATCTGAGTCTGCTACATGACTCTGTCACGGGTGGGATTCATCACAATGGCTTCCGGCAGAGAGCAGAACCAGAGATGAAGCTGTGGTTTCCAGCTCAAGAGCCTGAGCAGACACAGTGCCTTTTAAAGGAATAAGAAAGTCAGAGGAGGAGGCAAGTACAGTTGACTATTCAACAATTGGAGTGGGGAATGGAGTTAGGGACTCCACTCCTCCAGAGTTGAGAGTGAGGAGATAACTTTACAGTCAGCATCCATGATTATGATCCCACAACCACAGATTCAAATAACCAGAGATCATATAGTCTTGTAGTGTTTATTTCTAAAATAGGCTTCAGTTCTGTTCAGTTCAGACGCTCAGTCATGTCCGACTCTTTGCGACCCCATGAATCGCAGTACGCCAGGCCTCCCTGTCCATCACCAACTCCCGGAGTTCACTCAGACTCACGTCCATCGAGTCAGAGATGCCGTCAAGCCATCTCATCCTCTGTCGTCCCCTTCTTCTCCTGCCCCCAATCCCTCCCAGCATCAGGGTCTTTTCCAATGAGTCAACTCTTCGCATGAGGTGGCCAAAGTACTGGAGTTTCAGCTTTAGCATCATTCCCTCCAAAGAAATACAGGGCTAACTCCTTCAGAATGGACTGGTTGGATCTCCTTGCAGTCCAAGGGACTCTCAAGAGTCTTCTCCAACACCACAGTTCAAAAGCATCAATTCTTCGGTGCTCAGCCTTCTTCACAGTCCAACTCTCACATCCATACATGACCACAGGAAAAACCATAGCCTTGACTAAACGGACCTTAGTAAGCAAAGTAATGTCTCTGCTTTTTAATATGCTATCTAGGTTGGTCATAACTTTTCTTCCAAGGAGTAAGCATCTTTTAATTTCATGGCTACAATCACCATCTGCAGTGATTTTGGAGCCCAAAAAAACAAAGTCTGACACTGTTTCCACTCTTTCCCCATCTATTTCCCATGAAGTGATGGGACCAGATGCCATGATCTTTGTTTTCTGAATGTTGAACTTTAAGCCAACTTTTTCACTCTCCTCTTTTACTTTCATCAAGAGGCTTTTTAGTTCCTCTTCACTTTCTGCCATAAGGGTGGTGTCATCTGCATATATGAGGTTATTGATATTTCTCCCAGCAATCTTGATTCCAGCTTGTGTTTCTTTCAGTCCAGCGTTTCTCATGATGTACTCTGCATAGAAGTTAAATAAGCAGGGTGACAATATACAGCCTTGACGTACTCCTTTTCCTATTTGGAACCAGTCTGTTGTTCCATGTCCAGTTCTAACTGTTGCTTCCTCACCTGNCCAGCAATCTTGATTCCAGCTTGTGTTTCTTTCAGTCCAGCGTTTCTCATGATGTACTCTGCATAGAAGTTAAATAAGCAGGGTGACAATATACAGCCTTGACGTACTCCTTTTCCTATTTGGAACCAGTCTGTTGTTCCATGTCCAGTTCTAACTGTTGCTTCCTCACCTGCATACAGATTTCTCAAGAGGCAGGTCAGGTGGTCTGGTATTCCCATCTCTCTCAGAATTTTCCACAATTTATTGTGATCCACACAGTCAATACTTGCTTATTTAAATAGTGTACCCCTGGAGTTCAAACTTGCATTGTTCAAGGGTCGTTGTAGAGAGTGTGCAAGATTATCAGTTCTATTTTGGACAGAGTGTTGCTGGAATTTGGAGAAAATAGGTTGTAGTTACCCTGACTACATAGCAGAGAATTTAAGATTAGAGCCAAATAAAAATGCAGGATTTAACCCAAGAGGATAGTTCAACTCATGACAGAAGACGAGATGCCCCAAAAATGAGAGAAAGGAGAGTAGTACACCTTTATGGTTAAGAGAAGAAAAAGGACCCAAGAGGAAGAGAAGCTCCACAGGGAGTGAACTAAGAGTGGCAAATGCTACTGAAATGGAAAGATGAGGCCTGAGAAGACAGCATTTCTAATAAGAGTAAGAGGTACCTTGAGTAGTGGAGAGAGAAGCCAAATTCAAAAGGGTTAAGCATTAAGTGACGTTAAGAAACTGAAATAAACTCGAATCTGTCTGCACCCCTCCCATCTTTTTTCATCCCAGAAACACTGGTTAGGTTTGTAGTCACAGGCCTCTTTCCTGTTTTTGGCATTCCGTGGCCCTCCAGATAGTGATTTGAGTAATTAAGTTCTTCTTAAATAAAGAAATAATTTAAGAATATAATGATTAATTTAACTTGTTGAAATAGGAAATTCACAAAATCTGTTTTAGAAAACGTTTGAGTCTTAGTACTGCAATTTACTATAATCTTGGTTGGGTCACCTAAAGTGACCTGTGTCTCAGTTCAGTTCAGTTAGTCAGTTGGGTCCGACTCTTTGTGACCCAAGAATCGCAGCACACCAGGCCCCCCTGTCCATTGTCTAGTCCTCATCGATAAATGTTCAGTTCAGCTGAGTTCAGTCGTTCAGTCGTATCCGACTCTTTGTGACCCCATGAATCG
>SJXQ01007801.1:0-26010 GCA_006408695.1 Aepyceros melampus
TGAGTACCCCGAGTGGTCAGGATGTCAGTCTCAGTGAAGAAGAGTCCCCGCCAGAGTCGCCATTTGTTGCAAGAAGGCGGACCCCTTCCAGGACCCAAAACTGGGCTCTTGTCTAACACTCGGAAATGAATTATCCGAGGAGACACAGGAGGACTTGTCAAAATGCAACGGTCATAAAAAACAAACCTCCACAGGACTGAAAGAATGTAGAAATAGATCTAGTTAAAATCTCTTAAGTGACTTGCTCAAAATCACATAGTAGTTACTGGTGGACCTGGGGCTAGGAGACTACTGAATCTTAAACTGGTGGTTCATTCACTACTGAATGCCTCATTCACTCACTCACTGTTTATTTGGTGCCTGTTATGGACTGTTCATTGTATTGTGACACCTATAAAACTGGCTCAATAGCATGGCAGATACTGTCTAATAGAGTAGAAAACACTATTACAAAAAATATTTTGAATTCTTAGACAAATACCATGGTATCATTATTTTGTTGATCTCATGTGTAATAAAGTTCCCTATTGTAAACACCATGAAGATTCTCCTAAAGATTCTGCCACTCTTCTTCACTTTATTTCTCAGTTTATGGATTTACCAAGACTCTTTTCCTATTATTAGAATGAAATAAAGTAGATATTTTAATTGTAGTATAAGTTTATCTTTGCAGCTAGGATTTATTAACATAATGATTAGAGGGTCGATCATAATAGAATTATTTGATAAATTGTTCTGAAATGATATGATTCTTTAAAATGAATTATGTTTTGAACAATTTTTAGAATACTCATATGTTTCTGATTTATGAAGATTTTAGAGACGTGGTAGGCATTCTCTTGTAAATATCCAGTATTATTGTGCTACTTAGTTACCATCCCATTTAGCCTTTAACTTACCCCATAATGGCATATGCAGAAACTATAAAGAAGTCTGTTGTTTAACGTGTCTGTTATAAACATTCTTTCAGAAATAACTAGAAGTTCCAGTTTTTTCCTCAGAAGTTCTATTTTTTTTTCTACTATAGCAAAATTTATGAAAATGTGAAAGTTAAGTACTGGTTGTAGCAGAAAACATTATAAATGAATATAAGTTAAAGGTAATGGATTTGGTCAAAAAGTTTTTGCTTTAGCTCTCGCCGCCACAAATATTAGTAAATTATAAAATAGTAAGACAAAATCCTACAGCAGTATTCATATGTTATTCTACCTGCTGAGATATAAAATGATCGTTATACTGCTACATTTTGAAAATGTACATGTGCTGAAATTTAATTTTACTCATTCTCTTTTGAGACTGTGCTTATAGAAGAAGCTTTCTTTGAAATACCCATTAGTTTAGTGTTCGCTTTGCATATAAGCAAGATAAAACTTACTGTTTATTTGAAACATGTCATGGAAAGGTTTCTCTCTCCCATCTGCAAAAGCTATGAGAGTTGCCTGTAGCTGATTTCTGGAAAAGATATTTATTACACATAATAATGCATTTATGATTTGGGTGTTACGATTAACAAAGTTGGAAAATCTGCCTATTTGAAACAATGCTAGCTAAAATCACAGTTGTTTATCTTGCTTGCTTCTTATGAAACATACTTAACTCTAGTGGTTGGCTTGTCTCACCAGTTTAGTGATTCTTTGTAAACGTGTATTTGGGGCTATTTTCCCTTTTTACTCATTGTGGTCTGCTTGAAAATGGTTTGTGTTTCTCTGCTTTTCTCACAACGTTTTTTTTCTGCAAATAATATTAAGCCTTATCTTGGTATTCACACACATAGGGAATGATATTTACCTCAACAAAGAAATTCTTTTTTTTATTTGCTTCTGCTAAGACATGCAGTACACAGTTGTTTATCTTGCTTGCTTCTTATGAAACATACTTAACTCTAGTGGTTGGCTTGTCTCACCAGTTTAGTGATTCTTTGTAAACGTGTATTTGGGGCTATTTTCCCTTTTTACTCATTGTGGTCTGCTTGAAAATGGTTTGTGTTTCTCTGCTTTTCTCACAACGTTTTTTTTCTGCAAATAATATTAAGCCTTATCTTGGTATTCACACACATAGGGAATGATATTTACCTCAACAAAGAAATTCTTTTTTTTATTTGCTTCTGCTAAGACATGCAGTACATAAAGTCAAAACAGACATAGCACTACCACTTGGAAACATCTCTACACAGAACTGTATCATGAATTCAGTACCATATGCAGTGCCTGGCACTCCAAGGCACTCAGTAAATAGTTGAATGAATGATGGAAAAATGATTGAGGTGTGTGACTTATAATCTGATAGGAAAAGACAGGCATGAAAACAACTAGCTAACTGTAAATCAGTTTTTCTTAATCCATTGCTTTCTTGGGAATTTATGAAGCAGCAAGTTTCCTGTGACCACAGATTTAAGACCAAGACAGCTCAGAAAAGTAATAGTTTGGAAGTTATTTTTCATTCATTTATTTAACAAATATATGGTGGGTGCCTATAGTATGCAACTATACTATCCTGGCCTTAGATAATATACTCTTAAAGGTTTTTTACTAAAAGCTGGTGATTAAGTCTTATAAACACAGGGAAACAAATTGTAAAGGTTTTTCATCTTCTCTTTTTCTCTGAGGTCCTTGGTTTAGGGTGGGCTTGTACCTGTTTGAATAATGGCTAGAAGAGCTGAAGAGCTAAGAGGTAGTCATTGCTGCAGGCCATCTAAATCAACTGTGTTCTACAACTCTTCCACTTTTGGGTCCTACAAATTAGAGTTCAGAATAATATATTATTTATAATAATAATGTTGATAAGATAATAATTAACTGGGCACCTACCTGCTAGACCCATGGCACATTCCTATCTCTGCTATAACAGTCTTAAGATTAGGTATTTATTTTCTCCATATTATCAGTGAAGAAGCAGGATCAGAAGGGCTAAGTAATTCTCTGGAGTTGTCCAACTAGTAAGTCACAGAGCCAGGGTTTCAATTCAGGGTATCACTCTGACTCGAGAGCCCAAGTGAAGTTTCACAAGTCATCTGTTTTGAGGTATGTGTAACACATAGAAAAACAAGAGCTGAATCAGCCTTGAATTTTTCAATTCAGCTGTCAACTGTGTGCTGTGGTTGGAGTCCATCTTATAATTCAGGTTACTCCATCTTCTTGGGAGCAATACCTGGGACAGCAGCAACTGTTATAAAGTGTTCTAAAGATCACAGACTAATCAGTACAGCATGACTGAACCCTGGTACATCATGAAAACTGTGCACATGTCCAGTACAGTTGACTTATAGCATGTTTATTTTTTGTGTAATTGACAGTGGCAGATGATGCATGATGAGATTCCGATACCTGACATCTAGTTCTCACTAAAAACTTAGTGAAATTAGAAGGGTTGCCTTTTTCTGGCCCATAAACGATTGTTTATGCAGGATGGGGATTTTTTTTGGCGGGGTGGATCCTGCACCTGCTTTCCATCTCTGACTAAAGGCTTGTGTTTTGCAGCCCTTCATGCTATCCTATCAGGAGCAGTGAGATGGCTGGAGGTATCTCAAGTCTAGATTTTGACAGACAAATCAGTGTCCAGCTTATATTTCCAACTAAAAAGGAGTTCTTCCATTCGCAGATCTTTATCCATATCAAACTACCCTTTGGTTAGAACAATTTACAGTATCACCACCAATAATTCATTTTATATGTACTACTTACCTTGAAGTAGTAACAGATTAAATTAAAAGGGAAGGAAATGGATAGCTTCTTGTTAACCTTTCCTGTGTAAATGCTTTTTATTTTTCAAATGATTGTTTCCCTTATGCAAATTTGATAGAAGACTTGGCTGGATAGTCCAATCAATTCTGCATTTAAATTATGTTCTAAATCTGTAGCTTTTTTTTTAATACATCACCATTATTTCCTTAGTTGAGAGAATATCTCTTCCTCAATTGGAACATCTCAGTTCCCAAATTTGAATCTCCCCCTAATTTGTTTTATTTTTCTGTTTACTTAAAACTGTTTATCTGAGTCCTTCTTTTCCCTTTCCTAGAATCCAATTACTCAGTTTTTCTTTTATAGTCTTTCTTTCCCTGACCTTTCCCACTGACATTACGTAGTCATCACTTTGCACAGGTATCCATGCCCAGACTCACTCCTAGGGGTCTGTTCTTCTCCAGTTTCCTCCCCATTTAGTCTGTCTTGCACAGAAACACATGAGGTATAATTCTGAAATACAAATCTGGTCTCATCATTTGCTCTTTTGCACTTGACATGAGTCAAGTGCAAGTACTTAATTTAGGAGGTAAAAGAGCAGATATGAAAAATGAGACAGGGAAGAGAAGGCAGCCAATAAACAGTACATTATAGTTGTCACTGTAAGCACATGGAGCTTCATCTTCCTGGAAAAATTCTGGAAACCAGTGCAGAACATGCCCTTCAGAGTTACCTCACTGGAAGGACTAGGGAGTTGGAGTATTTATAAACCAAATCTTGATAGTCATTGGTAAGGGGTGTTGATGATGATGGGGCAACAGTAGTGTTAATTTCCCAGAATACTGTGTCTGCCCCACAGTCAGACAAAGTAGCTTTAGTGGCCAGAGGAAAAGTTGGGCAAAGAAGTGTAGGTGCCAACAGTTGGAAGTCAGGCTGACATGTAGCGGAATGGTGAGAATGAGAGTATATGGATAGGGTACCAACAGCATCTATAGTTCAAATAACCTGAGATGTCTCCCTATAGAAACCAGTCTTCTTACTTTTTATGACACACTATGCCTTTTATAGTCTAAACCAAACACCTCCATGTGACTGTACCCTTCATTCTATCCATGTGAATTTTCTATAGGCACACCCTCTCATATCTAAGCTTTATGGCAAGCTGTCTTTTCTTCCTAGAGGTCTTTTCATCTTTCTCTTCAAGAACAAGTTCAAACAGTGCTTTGTCTCTGAAGTCCTCCCTTCTTTCTCCAGGCAGAAGTGGTACTTGGAGTATCATTAGAGCTCAATAAACGTGATGAATGGATTATAAGTGAACATGCCTCTACTACTACTGTTGAACGCATTTGTTTGTATCTGTGTGTCTGTATCCACGATAGGGTATGAAATATCAAGGACATGGGCCATGTCTTATCTGTCTTATCCCTTTCACCCAGAATACAGTGGGCGTCCAATAAATATTGTTGAAATATTGAAATATCCCCATGTTAGAGAACATTGACTATTTCAGTATTGAGTGTTTTGAATATTGCTGTATAGAAAACATTGAAAAATATCCCCTTAAAGAAAACTAGAAATAATGTAAGAACCTCTGAGTTCTTGTCTTATTTCTGTCTGCACAATTTCATGGCTGGTAGTTTTTTCGCTTTTCCAAAAAGTAGGGTGAGGGGATAAAATGAACCTCAAATTCCCTTCAAATTCTAAAATGCTACACAACTTTACTTTATGCCTCTGAGATAGAGCATAGAAAATACCACGGCCAGCATCTGTTATGTTTCATTGGTTGGCGGGAGTATGGTGGCATTTTCTTGAGTTCTGGACTCTAGATTTGTTTGTTTTTTCCTTTGCAGCTCACCAAAAGTCAAGGAGACATTTTAACCTGCATCTGTATATTGTATTAAATGAAGAAAATCATTTACAAATGCAGGCTTGTATTTTTTTCTCAATTTTGCATTACACACATCTTTCTCAGTGACTCCAAAGAGAGTAAAAATAATTAAGAAGCATAAAGCATTTTAGGGTCATTTTCATCTGGCAAACAACACAATAAAATTCTGTCTCTAAGAAAGCTACTCAGAAGAGTGGAGGAGGCCAGTGAAGCGTAATGGAGTTGTATTTTTATTTTTCCCACCAGAGGGAAACTATATCTTTGTATTATACCATGGAGGCCAAATATTTGCTAAATAAAACACATTGAAATGAATATTAAAAGCAAGCTAGGTAAACACCTCACTCCAAGGGCTGACTGATCGACAAAGAAGCAGTATAATCCTTTTAAAATATAATTCAGATCAGTTATTACTTCTCTGCTCACACTCCTCTTGGAGCTGCTCATCACATTTAGAACAAAATCCAGACCCCTGACCGTGGTTCACAAGAGCACTCCTGAATGGCCTCCTGGCTGTCTTTTCCATCTCATCCCACGCTGTTCCTTCCTTGCCCTCTGTACTGCTGTACTATGTCTGCAGCATCCTTACTGATACTCCACTATACATAATGTGCTCCTTCATTTGTTAACTGCCTGTGCCCTCTACCCAGGATCACTCACCTCCTACTGTATTGACTTGCACCCCTCACTTCATTCAGGTCTGTATTCTAATGACTCCTCCCCAGAGACGTCTTCTTCAGCCTCATCAAAAGAGCAGCCTTCAGCTCTCTTGTGTTGTGTTCTTGCTTTCTTGTATCATCACGTCTTTTAGCTGCTCCTGCTGCTAAGTTGCTTCAGTCGTGTCTGACTCTGTAGTACTGCTGTACTATGTCTGCAGCATCCTTACTGATACTCCACTATACATAATGTGCTCCTTCATTTGTTAACTGCCTGTGCCCTCTACCCAGGATCACTCACCTCCTACTGTATTGACTTGCACCCCTCACTTCATTCAGGTCTGTATTCTAATGACTCCTCCCCAGAGACGTCTTCTTCAGCCTCATCAAAAGAGCAGCCTTCAGCTCTCTTGTGTGTGTTCTTGCTTTCTTGTATCATCACGTCTTTTAGCTGCTCCTGCTGCTAAGTTGCTTCAGTCGTGTCTGACTCTGTGCGACCCCATAGACGGCAGCCCACCTGCTCTCCCATCCCTGGGATTCTCCAGGCAAGAATACTGGAGTGGGGTGCCATTTCCTTCTCCTGTGCATGAAAGTGAAAAGTGAAAGTGAAGTCGGGTCCGACTCCTAGCGATCCCGTGGACTGCAGCCCACCAGGCTCCTCCATCCATGGGACCTTCCCGGCAAGAATTACTGGAGTGGGTTGCCATTGCCTTCTCCGTACCTGCCATATTTTGTATTTCTTTACTAATAATAATGGACTGCCTAACCATGAGGGTAGCAACTTGTGTTACCAGTGCCTTAAACTGCATTACTTTAGAAACACTGAAGTATTTGTTGAATGAGTAAATGAATTTTACTATTCCTAATTCACGTTCATATTTCAGTCATATCCTGGCAGGATCAGTCATGATTTGATTAGTGACCAGAGTATAGAAACCAAAGGAGAAAAATGCTTTTTTTTTTCTTTTTAACTTAGTAATTTTGAAACATTTTTTTTCTGTATTTCATAGTTGATACTAATTGACTTCTTGTTAATTTTAAGACATTTAAAACATGCAATCACCCTTTCCCTCACAAAGGCAGAGACCTAGCTGAATGTTTTTAAATTAATACACATGTAGCACTTACTGGCTGGAAATAGAAGTGTAGATTATATAATATGCTGTTAGTTGTTCTAACAATGACTTAAAATTTTTTCTGAGATTTGTAAACTATAAACAAAGTGTGTTTTCTGTTTTGAATGTTGAAAGATTCTCCTTTTATATGGACCTATTTATCTATCCACCCTCAGTAGTAAGGACTTCCCAGGTGGTTCAGTGGTAAAGAATCTGCCTGCCAAGCAGGAGACACAGGTTCAATCCCTGGGTCAGGATCAAATTGAATATTAAATATGTAGTAAATTTAGTATATTTACTCATTTAGTAAATGAGTAAAATTCTTTACTCAAATTCAACAAATTTACAAATATGTAGTAAATTTAGTATATTTACTCATTTAGTAAATGAGTAAAATTCATTTACTCATTCAACAAATGTTTCTAAAGTGATGCAGTTTAAGGCATTGGTAACACAAGTTGCTACCCTCATGGTTAGGCAGTCCATTATTAGTAAAGAAGTACAAAATATGGCAGGTGTTGCTAAGAGACGTGATAATACGAGAAAGCAAGAACACAAGAAGGAAGGAAATGGTAACCTGCTCCAGTATTCTTGCCTGGAAAATCCTATGGACAGAAGAGCCTGGTGGGCTCCAGTCCATGGGGTTGCAAAAGAGTTGGACATAACTTCCTGACTAAATGGCAAACAGCTCAGTAGTCATGTGGAAGTATGGTAGGGCCAGTGCTGGCCCGCAGGAGTGTTGAGCTACAAAGCAAAAACGTTTGGAATTCTTGTATCTGGTTTCAGAAAGGTCTCGTCACTCCAAGTCTGAGTCTTATCGAAAGCAATGATTTTGAGGAATCATGCCCTCATGAGTCTTCTGTATTGCATCAGTTTTATGCCAGAGACAGGTGACTGTTATGTAGACTTTCTAGGAGCATCAATCACATTGGTAATAATGATATTTACAGGTACTGAGAATAGATGAGAGTAGATTTTAAAGCACAAAATTCCAGTTTAATTAGACATGCTATCCATCCTGCTGCTCTTTTTTAAAAAATGTAATAAACTGATTCATTTTTTACTTTTTCAAAGTTTATTCTTGCCTCCTACACATTATTCACATTTTTGTTGTTGCATTTTGGAATTTATGGTATTTTTAAGATGAGTTAAATAAGAATCATTTTAACCCAGAATTTATGTCATATATTAGGGATGGGCAAACTTTTTTTTTATAAAGGGCCAGATAGGAAATACTTCTGGCTTTGTGGGCCACATGGTTTCTGTGGCATCCATTCAACTCTGCCATGGTAGTATGGACAGTACATAAATGAATGAACCTGTGTTCCAGTACAGCTTTTTTCAAAATAAATAGCAGACCAGATTTGGTAGTTTGCCAATCCATGTCACATACTACTGTATCTCAGAGTTTTCAGGGAGAAGGTTGTCTCTTTCTTGAGAGTGGGAGCCATCGTATAGTAGAGATATCTATAAGGCAGATGCATCCCATAAATTCTTGTTAAATTGATTGAAATAAAAGAAATTATGTAGCAGTTGTAATGTTACATATAATGGAAGGTTATGATTTTGAATGGAAGATATCATTTCTTGTGTAATCCAGCGTCTCTCATATAAATATTTTACTAAGTATGATTCATCACATTTCCCTGTTAGCCCTGACTCAGAACTAAGATTTAACTAAGAAGTAAGAGCTAAGTTTTGTGTCCTATTGTGATAGACATCATTAGCTTAGGTTTTCCAGTCTGATTATGTTCTGTGCCTTCAGAGACTTTATTCTTTTTTGAAAATAAGTGAGGTATAAGTATATAAATGTCATCTGTTATATCTAATAGGGTATGAGTCGGTGTGGCTTCTTGACAAAGATGACTTTTGAACCCATTTTAAGAGATGAGAGGTATAAACTAGATGAGAAGAAAAAAATAAAAATAGTAATATAAGTAAGGACTTCAAGGTAGGATTTTCTCGAGTATTGGGCTGAGTTAGATGAGACTGAGAAGTGACAACAAAAGTACATCTTGAATCACAAGTATACCAGTTTAATCAGTACAAATGAATTCAGATTCCCCAATTTCTCAAGAGTATAAATAAATAACAAAGGTTTTTAGCTGGTATTTGGGGTCACTATTCTTGGGAAGCTATTTATAAGTTTTATATTGTAAAACAGTTTACCTAAACTAGTACTACTTGCCATAATAGTGATAATTATATGTGTTTGTAAACCGAGAATCACTACTTTGTATGTTCATATAAATTAGTATATTACATTATTTCATCAAATACTATTATAGTAATTTGCTAATTATTAATAGAGTAATCCTTACTGTACTGTGAAGTAGTGTTAAACAGAAAAAGTTGTCAGTATTTTAAGTATACCATCTAGAATAAGCAATGCTTCAAATTTTTTGACTTTTTTATTTGATTAAAGTGTAATTCTCATACATATGTATATTTGTATATCATTTTATTTCCTGTAAATAACATTTTCCTAATTTTGATTTGTTTTTCTTCTTTCAGTTGTTTTACAGGTTTGCAGCCTGGTTCTTTACCCAATCAAGTTCATTGAAACTGTGAGCTTGAAAATTTACCATGAGTTCAACTGGGGTTATGGCCTGGCCTGGGGTGCAACTATATTTTCATTTGGGGGTGCCATCCTTTATTGCCTGAACCCTAAGAACTACGAAGACTATTACTAGAACCAATAGTCTCAAATTAAAAAAAAAAAAATCAACCATCCAACAAAAGGATTACGTCTGCATTTTTTCTAATTCATCATTTTCTAAAACACTTGCGGAGCATCAAACAGTTTGCTCAGTTGATTTAATATCTTTTGCCTTTTGGCTGTCAACATCATAACCAGCTTTTACATCCATTTAGGGACCTGCACAAATTAAGAGAGCTGATTAGACATAGGCAAATGCTGCAAACTTCCAATATATTCATGTTACTTTTCTTGACAAGTGAAGGGTCTATATGACAGCAACCATTGTGAGAAACTAGTTGGAATGAGAAATGCCTGAATGTCCTATTGCCTGCAGGGGAACAGCTGGCATAAACAACATTTAGAAGTTCCTTTGCGCTGACAAGGATTCCACTGTTAGAGTCCTTATCGCCTGCTTATCCCATCCAATGACTACATTGGTTATTTGCTTGAGTGAACTCTTGAAAAGTAAACTTCCCTTCAGCATCTAATGGGGGTTCTGAATGCAACTGGGTTAATGATACATATTCCACCTACGTTTTAATGGGAGGTTATGCTTTGGCAATAAGCATCTTGCTGGGAAGGGAGTCAAGATTTGGAGACATGTGCATTTCATTATGTGGTTAGAAATTGTGCCTCAGCCATATCTAGAATGAGGAAAAATTGAGAATCTCTATTTTCCCTGGGGCAATAGAAAGAAATATGCATGATTGCTTTTGTCCTAAGTACCCTTTAAATCACTTACCAAACATTACAGCAAACAATTGTGCATATGTAACAAGCTTAAGTATTTTTATAGAAGGTGAGCCATTAGTATAAATGGTAATAAGTTTTTCCCTAACCCTACACCTGCATTTGCCTATTGCACATAAAGTTAATATTTGCTCTATTGAAGTGATTTGAACACTAACCTTGTACACGTTGTTAAGAGGCTTAGATCGGTATTCACACTTATTTACTGTACAAAAATGCATATAAAAGCTTTTGCTCTATGTTCTCATTGGAAAGTGTTAAATAGAATTGTATAAGAAGAAAAATCGAAATGGTGTTAATCTGAAAATTAATGATTCTTTTGTAAGCACTGTAGTTCAAAAGAGTGTAGCAATTAGGATGATCATTTTGTTTAAAAGTCATTAAAATAGAAGGCTTCTTTTTTTCCAAGTATTTTAAATGTCTTCATTAAAAAAGGAATAGTGATAGATTTATATAATTGTCAATAGAGGAGTAGAATTCATCTGGTTTTCATCTGGTTATCACCTGGTCCTCTGAAGTTAACTAATGGGCTAACTGATTTGTGCACACAATTAAGATGGATTTATGGTAAGGGAAACATTTATTGATTGTTCAAATGGCAGGAAATAATAATAGGGAATAAGTTTGCAGCGAATCTAACACTGCAAACTTGTGTTAATCCTGTTTAATATACAAATTTGGATAGTTTAATTATAAACATATTTTTATAGCAAATATACAGTTCTGATATAAAAGTTATAAATAATTATTTTTGTTAACAAGGACACTATTTGGCCCTCTTGCAGAAAGAAGCATTGGATAAACCATTTAAAAAATACCTATGTTCTGTTGTATTGCAAAATCCATTAAGAACAGGACTACATCAATAGTGTTTAATAATTTGCTTTACCTCCCAAAGCAGAGTTCTGCTTTCAGCTTATCTTAAGAACTGTTGCCAAAAACAACAGGAAAAAATCCACTTTTTATTATTCAAATGCTTAAAATAAAACCTCTTATCTTGTGACTTTTCTATGGGATCATGAAGTAAATTTGAAGAACCGGGCGTATTCTTATTTTAGCAATGACAGACAAAACTAATTAAATGCATTCTAGAGAGAAACCTTTATAAAAGTATATAATCCTGTATAGAATCGTAAGAAACTATGAGTGGACATTTTCCAGAAAGATATTACTATTATAGAATCTTTTGAAGCAATTTTCTTGAGAAATAGTAAAATCTGGGCCAGACTGTCTTGTAGTTAATTGCATATTATCAGCGCAGCATGGGAAATACGATATTTGTTGGATAGGGATTTCGGCTACTAAACACTCTCTGTTGTGAGAGAATCTTTTTATTCCTGAATGATGGAAGAACAGTACTTTGGTGCTGACATCAATGAGGCACTTTTCTTAGTCCTAGTAGAGGACGCAGTGTGCTGTTAGACCAATAGTCACCTCTCGAGTCTTGATCAAGTTTTCATTCTCTGTCCATTTGAAAAAGCTGGAAGTGACAGAATATGGTATAGCTAAGGCACACATATTTGCAGTTTAATGAAAAGTAGATTTCTTATATTACTTTTTTCCCCTTTCCAGTGAGGAACCCTTTGCTATATTTCTATCATCACTAATAGTTGAAAGTGTTTCATTGCTAACAAGTTCATTACAACATGAAAGTTATCATGGCTCATTTGAAATACTGTTTTGTCTATCAGAATAAACACAAGTGAATTTTTCACCCACAATAATATTATGTCTTTGCAGCTTTAGGTTTGTTTACTGTTTTCTTACTAGCCAAACTATTAACTCTAATCCCATTGTTTGTCAGGGGGAGAGAGAGAGACACACACACCTACATATAGCATAAAGTACTCAGCAGGGCTAGTTATTTGGATTTCTTGCACAGCAATTTATCTTTTTGTAAGTTCAACATGTAAATTTTAAAGACATAAATATAGAGAGACCTATGTGTTTGAAATATAAATGATATATATGGATTAGCATGTACTGTATATTATTAAACATGCAATGAGCTGACTGGTAAGTGACGTCTAATTGTATGGCTAGCAATGTAATTTATTCAGACTGTATTTTTGTACAGAGCAGCACACACTAACCTATGCCTCTGTGTCCTCTTTAATGCCTAAAACTGTGCCTAGAAATTTCATCTGTCTTAAAAATAAAATATACTCCATGCTGTTTAAGCCATTAGTTTCTCTACTGCTGTTCTATATTTATTATTTTAAAATATATGACATGTTTACTACTTAAATATGAATTCATGGTATTCTGGTTATTTTTTTAACAGTCCTTTGGGGAGATCCTGTTTATCAATCCAGTGGTTTTTGAGTTTGCAGTTTCACGATCAGTTCTTCATTTCATGATTTTTGTAGCTGACATGAAATTATCTATGTGGAAAAAATAAAAATAAAAGTGGCTTCCCTGATGTGGTTTGACTTTGTGTCTTTTCTACTGTGTGGACTCTTTTTAACAGTTTTCTAAATTATATGTCTTCACTTCATTTTCTCTTTTGTAAAATATATGTTATTTAGAAAACATAGTTTGATATGACATATTCATTTTGTGTAAAATGTTTTAAAAACTTTTTTTGTTTCAGACTATCTCGCCAAATCCTTTCTGTCCTCTGCAGCTGAGTTATGTGAGCAATAAAATAAAGGATATTAAATGTCTTTTTTAAAACTTTGATTTTAAAAGGCACAGAGAAGAGATAGAGTATAGGTTATCCTTTTTCCTACTCTTATCGCACAATAGTAGTGAAGGATTTGATCCTCTATTTTGGTTTTTGTTCAGTTTTCAATAGTTGCAGTGTACATTAAAAAAGACTTTGCTGCATTATTTCTGTTTTTTAATTAGACACTTAAAATTTTCAATGTGTGTATGTGAAGAAGTTCATAAATTCTAAGTCCAAATTTCCTATCACCCTTTGTGCTAAATAAATTGTGAGTATACTTGGAAAGGAATTTATATTAGAGCAAAAAATTTACTTGTATGATTGTCAGAAAATGTTTGGAAGATAGAAATAGAACCATATTTAATTGAGCAAACTTTCTGGGTTGATAAAATCAGTTTAAATAAAAATACATATTTCTGTCATGAAGATATATATCCTTTTATGTATCTCATGAACCCTCAAATCTTGACAGGTTCACAGTATAGGATAACCTATACTCTGTCTCCTCTCTGTGCCTTTTAAAATGAAAGTTTTAAAAATACATTTAGTATCCTTTATTTTATTGCTCACATAACTCAGCTGCAGCTGAAAAATTATAAATCATTAGTAGATCTATGAGATATTTAATATCAGATGTACAAAAGTATGCATGTTTAAGTTATATTGGGTTGGCCAAAAAGTTTGTTCAAGTTTTTCTGTAAGATGTTATAAAAAACCTGAACGAACTATTTGGCCAATCCAAATAAATTCTAACACTTTCACAAATTTTCTACCTTTGTAGAAATTTTCCTTTTCAATGGCCTTATTCTACTTTGATGGAATAGCATCATTCTTTTGATGTATTATATTTTCAGTATAAAGTACTTTCATTTTCATACAGAATTCTCATGTACAAAACACCTTTACAAACATGTCTAGCCTGGTAATTATCCATGACCCAGTTTCTATGAATTTGGAAGGCATGGAGACATAACTTCACTAGGATTTGACAAGGGAAAATTCACTGCCTTCAGAGATGTCATTGTGAACATGAAATAGGAAAACAGTTTTAGTTTGCTTTGCCATAATAGCCATATAGTCAATTTGTGGTTTGTTTTATTATCAGGCCCATGCTTTGTCAACAAGATGTTCCATTTTGGTAGCTTTTTAAGTCATTTTGGTTAGAAAATGAACTGACTGTGAAATTATTTTGTATTCTATAGAAGAATCCACTGAATACCTGGATTTTTAATTTATTGATCAAATTTTCATGTTATGACCTGTTAATAGCTTTTTAGAAGTGCAGTCTTAAATGAGATAAGATTAAAGGAGCAAATAAAAATGAAAATTAAGCTCATAGTATTTTCATAGGAAGCACTATTTATTTGAATAATTTAACTTGAATGACTTCTGTGTCAAGTATTGGGGACACAATGTCATAGATACTTAATGTCAAAATTAGACTAAGTAACAAAACTCCATGTAATAAATGCCAGCAATTTTTCTGATTAAATGCAGTTTTGCAGACTGTTCAGGAAGTCCTCACATTTTTAACAACTACTAGATGTTGCTATGAGCAGAGGATCCATACATCCATACTTGGAAAATCCCTTTTCAAAGAGTCACCAGCTAGGTGACTCACATTGATATTCTAGCCGTAAGTCTAGTGGTTCCAAAGTGTAACCAAGAGAACAGGAGCTGAACTGTTCAAGTGGGAAGGATAATATATGGTGTTTCAAAGCCAAGATTAACAGCACACAAAGAATGGTGTTCTTTGTAAAACTAAAACTGTGTTGAGTGGTTCACCAGAGAAATTCTGTTTTGGCAAGCAATTATTTTCAAGTTGAATGACTTCATAGAAATAGTGATTATAAAAGACGCTTGGAACAAGTACTGAAAAATGTCCTCAAACCAGCAAAAACCTTGAACAGTTCAGTTTCTGCATGTGACATGAATCAATGAAGAAAATAGTATCTACACTACATATGTATAGTATATATATACTATATATATAGTATCAGTTCAGTTCAGTCGCTCAGTCGTGTCCGACTCTATGCAACCCCATGAATTGCAGCATGCCAGGCCTCCTTGTCCATCACCAACTCCTGGAGTTTACCCAAACTCATGTCCATTGAGTTGGTCATGCCATCCAACCATCTCATCCTCTGTCATCCCCTTCTCCTCCTGCCCTCAATCTTTCCCAGCATCAAGGTCTTTTCAAATGAGTCAGCTGTTTGCATCAGGTGGCCAAAGTGTTGGAGTTTCAGCTTCAGCATCAGTCCTTCCAATGAACACTCAGGACTGATCTCCTTTAGGATGGATTAGTTGGATCTTCTTGCAGTCCAAGGGACTCTCAAGAGTCTTCTCCAACATCGCAGTTCAAAAGCATCAATTCTTTGGCCTCAGCTTTCTTCACAGTCCAACTCTCACATCCATACATGACCACTGGAAAAACCATAGCTTTGACTATCTAGTCAAGGAACTTTGTTGGCAAAGTAATGTCTCTGCTTTTTAATATGCTGTCTAGGTTGGTCATAACTTTTCCTTCCAAAGAGTAAGCGTCTTTTAATTTCATGGCGGCAATCACCATCTCTCTCTCTCTCTCTCTCTCTATATATATATATATATATGTATATGTATATGTATATATATATATAGCTTATATGTATATACTTTATATAAGTATATAAAGTTTACATAACAATTTTGGCTTCAGTGAGAATGTTCTGTGGGTGACCTGAAGGCATTTCTTATACTACAAAAGAGAGGCATAGAGTTAAAACACATTATATATATGTGATGATGGTACTCAAGACTGCCCCTTGGTTGCTTTGAATTTATCATCATAAAGGTAAAACAATATCATATAACCTATTTCATTTTTGGTAACAATATAGTTCACAATGAAGAGTTCAAAGAAATTGTTTTAAACCTGAAGAGAAGACATTTCTCTTAAAATTATTATGAATGGAGAATTAGTTCAGTTCAGTCGATCAGTCGTGTCAGACTCTTTGCGATCCCATGAATCGCAGCACGCCAGGCCTCCCTGTCCATCACCAACTCCTGGAGTTTACTCAAACTCATGTGCTTCGAGTCAGTGATGCCACCCAGCCATCTCATCCTCTGTCGTCCCCTTCTCCTCCTGCCCCCAATCCCTCCCAGCATCAGTCTTCCAATGAGTCAACTCTTTGCATGAGGTGGCCAAAGTATTGGAGTTTCAGCTTTAGTATCAGTCCTTTCAATGAACACCCAGGACTGATCTCCTTTAGGATGGACTGATTGGATCTCCCAGAGAAGGCAATGGCACCCCACTCCAGTACTCTTGCCTGGAGAATCCCATGGATGAAGGAGCCTGGAAGGCTGCAGGCTATGGGGTCGCTGAGGGTCGGACACGACTGAGCGACTTCATTTTCACTTTTCACTAGAGAGTAACTTCCCCTTTGTGGCCATATCACTACTCAGTGGTTATAATGGCAGTTCTTGACATCAAGATCAAGTTTTCTAATTTTTAACTTTAAGGTGATTGTTCTTACACATTATCCAGCCATTATGTCTATGTTAATTATTTGAGTCATGGTGTGTGTGAAAGAAGCAGAATGAGATTTTGTGACCCTATGTTGGACTAGGCCACCAAGCTCCTCTGCCCATGAAATTTTCCCATGCAAGAATACTGGAGTGGGTTGTCATTTCTTACTCCAGTGTCTCTTCCCCACTCAGGGATCAAACCCACATCTCTTGTGTCTCCTGCATTGACAGATGGGTTCTTTACCACTGTGCCACCTGGGAAGCCTATGTAGTTGATTTGCAATGTGTTAATTTCTACTGTACAGTGATTCAGATACAGTGATTAATATATATATATATATATTCATATTCTTTTCCATTATCATTTATCACAGGATTTTGAATATAGTTCCGTGTGTTATACAGTAGGAATGAACAGTATGCTTCTCATTCAACTCCAAGTTATGGGTGCTATTCACTATGGGAACAAATTTGCATAAATTTGATATAGAAATCCTCATAGAGGCATAATGTTGCATGTAAAATTTCCAGTTATATTTTTCATATAAAATTTTCAGTTACATTTTTAAATGCTTCTTAATGAAGCAGAATTTTGGAAAATCCATTCTCAAAATATTTCTTTGCAAACCTCAAAATTTAGCACATCTTTCTAGCCAACATGAAAGACACGGAAAATTCTGAGTTTCTTTTCCACATTTTTTTCAGGCATGGGTATAATTATTTTTTCCCTATTTGTATCAGAAAGTCAATAAATATTAGTATGTATTGGGACAGGTATTTAAGATTTAGGAAGTTCAAGTATGATCCTAAGCAGGGCAACCTCCTCCTGCTGCTTCTGATTGCATGACATCTTTGAACCAGAAATGTTCTAAAAGTGAGTCAACAATTAAGACTTCTTATGTCCATTTGAGTCAAAAGCACTATTTGTTTCAGTTAGGCTTGTTTGGCTACTATGCTGTTTGGATGGCGAAAACACACGCACACATGCAACATGCTGTTTTCCTAAAGGTAGGCTCGTTTCGATTTACGAGCATAAATACACATTTGTGCTTTTTTATATTTAGAATGTTTTGCACATATATTTTTTATTTTGAAATCAGAGCATACTTAGAATTATTTACAATCTATGGAAATATACAAAGAGCATAAGAATTGGAAAAAAATATACTCAGGAATAGGAGATCTAACAGTTGGATCTTCTGGTTTTTACTATTTAGTCAAAAGTGTGTGGTATAAGACTGTGCAGTTTTATGAGGGTAGAAATCTGAAAGGCTGATATAGTTGATTAACTTTGGAGTCTAGGCTCCACCTATGATGATTTTTCTGAGAACATTAGAGGGCTTGGCAGGCAGCCATATTTGCACCACATGACCCTGTACCCCTGGTCAGAGGTGATTACATACATCAGAGTTGGTTCCTGCCTTAAGCTAGCCCCCTCTGTTTCTCTTGCCCGTTAATTTGGAATTGTTCTCTGCATGTAGCTAGTAATAAAATGCATAAACCACGGAGTTCAGGGGTATGTGCGGGGATGCAAAGACAAACTGCAGAGAATAAAGGAATGCAATAGATATGAACAGAGAAGCAGTCAAGAGGGACCCTATACGATGCAGAGAGAAGAGTGAGTGGCCCTAGTTCTTAGTAAGGTCAAGCTGCCTTGTGTTCCATGAAATGCTCCCATGTTCTTTCAATAATTTTCTGCTTTGATTAAACTGGTTTTAGTTAGACCAATAGAACCTTTTGTTAGACAAAGCACCCTTTGTTAGAGGATTCAACATTCAGGTTGTGCTAAATCTCAGAAAAAGAATTGGAAAGTACATGAAGATTTCTTGACACACTTCCCATCCCACCCCAGGGTGCCTTAACACTCTAACTTCCCCATTGAAATTGCTCCCAGTTGCTAGGCACAGTAAAATGTAATGAAGTGAAAATATTTTAGTGTAAACACTCCCTTCTGTGTGTATATTTTCCCCAGGATCAAAGTCGTATGCTAAGGGGGAAGGATCAATAATTATTAGATGACATGAAAACTGTCCTGGAATCTCTAGAGCCACTCATGGTAATTTCTCCCTCTTATATCTCAAATGCAGTGGCAATCCACCTTAGTCCATAAGAACTGTCGTGCCGCACAACTCTGCAGAACACCATTCACATGTATTTTCCAAAAATGCTAGTCCTGCTGACTTTGCCTGTTTCTTTACACTTAATTGATTCCTTTGAGGATTTCAGAGTAATACCTCACACTCACAACACTATCAACCAAGGTTTCAATTGCCTCCACTCTGGTTCTGCTTTGCATGCGTGCGTGCTAAGTCGTTTCAGTCTTGTCTGACTCTTTGTGATCCTATGGACTGTAGCCTGCCAGGCTCCTCTGTCCATGGGATTCTCCAGGCAAGAATACTGGAGTGGGTTGCCATGACCTCCTTCAGGGGATCTTCCCACTTTGGCTTAGGTGAATCAAGACCATTTAGGATCAAGCATGCTGGAGTGAACTTGTTAACTGTATTTGGTAAAAGAGTCTACTCACCCAACTCTTCTGGAGACTTGATCTATATGGCTGCTTAAGTTAACCTAACAGTTTCAATTATTCTTGGATCATCCTTTGATGGCTTTACATATGAGAAAAGCAGTTATACACAAACAACAACAACTGAGCCTAAGGTCAAGGACTTAATCTCCCCTACATTTGTGTTCCCAACTCAACTTGGGGTTAGATGAGATGGGAAGTAACCCTCCCTCCTGCTTCTTGCTATTGTACCCTCCCAAAGGCAAATGTGTGTGTGTGTGTGTTTTAAGAAAAGACCATTACTTGTTCTTGAAAATTCATTGATATATTATGTGTTTCAATATCAGGTGCACTATGACATAGAAAAATACCTTCAAAAAGAGGGTTATTCTTTCTTGCAATGAGTCCAAAAATATTAGGTGTTTAAATAATATGTTAGCGTGATTTCTTTTTTGAGTTCTTAGAGCAAAGTATCGAAGGCAGTAAAATTACCTGTCATCTACACAGCTTTCATCTTGGGGCTAAGTCATCTAAGTCATTCACTTTCAGAAGTTTTTTCTTTTTCCTTTTTAATTTCAAAACAAAGTTTTATTGATAGATGTGGATTTTAGCTTTCACATTTTTCTGTGATTCTGTATGACAGCAGATGGCCTCGAGCTCTTAAGAAAAACTGATTCATCACCAGAAGCATCTACTGGTATAACACAGGATCCTCGCTCTTTGTGAACAATGCCTTCATATTGTCCAAAGAAGTCACATACACAGAGAACATAAAACAAAATCTAGTTCTGACAACTGGTACTACTGAAAGGTCACTTAAGACTTAATGAGTAGAACACTCCAGAGATAAGGTGTGATTTCTGGGTCATTTGAGTTGTTTCAGTATTTGATATCACTAAATATTCTGCATCATCATTTTCTCACTTGTTAAAATTTTCAGGCCTTTAAAGACCCTTAAACATATTTAACACCAAGTCCAATCCTTTAACACATTCTTTTTTCCTGCGGCCTGAGCAACAAAAGCCATTTGTATTTGAAATACCAGGCAACTGTCACATGTCCTAGGTTAAGGTAAAACGCATGCCTTATTTTCTATTCTTATTTGGATTTAACAATGCAAGGCGAAATAATTTTGCATTCCTGATTCCTTCATCAGGAAAGTGACATAAGAATCCTCAGAACAAACATAGCATGAGACATTTAGGAGTGCTGTATTTTACTCACTATATTTAAATGCTACAGAAATAAGAATAGAGTCTTAAAAATACATCCGGTCAGGACTGGCTTCCTCATTTCTCCATTCTTCAAATGCAAACACATGCATATTGACAGCTCTTAGAAAAATAACCCTAATGAGAATTTCTCCCTTTCCCAAGGGATGCCCTCTGCCAAGATCTATTTATGGAATAGTAGCGGGCTCCCTACTTCATTCTCACATGTACGCTTAAAAGAGCAATTTCCACTTTTGAAGTATTGCTAAAAGGAACGAAGTCATCTTTTATCACAGTCAGGAAAGGTCAGCAAGTCAGTAATCCTCCATTCACTTACTGACAGAAATATCCTCTTTCCTTCCACAGCAGACCAGAAAAGTGATTTATGTGAGATTGGCATTAATACATAAAGTGACCAATGCACCTAGCTATGCCTGGGCAATCCCTTACATGATCCAGAGGCTTCTTTTATTACCTGCTAAGGCTGTGAACTGAATCTGTTGGAGCAAGTATTGTAGATAGGATTCCCAATCCCCTCCCAAGCACTCTTCTATAATATCTAATCTCGGCAAAGTTAAAATATTTTCATAATGAAGACCAACAAGCAAGCTTTCTTTGATTCTGTGCCCAGATGTTAACTTTTACTTTGCATTCAGGTGTACACAGACACACACAGAGACACATACACAAACAGGCACAGACACACAGACAAACACACAGCCTATTTATGAAAGTTATGTTTGTTTCTTGCAAACCTCGTGTTGTTTTTCAGCCCTCCAAACTAAGTTTTATTGTCTTTAATATGGGCTCAATAACGTGCAAGGCAATAAGACGTTAATAAAGGTATAATCTGAGACTTCCTTGGTTGGGTCTTATAATTCAAGTAGGAAACACAAAATGTGCACATAGAAACAATAATTCTGCCTCACATGGTGATATGATTTACAGTTCTCAAAGTAAGTTCACTAATTTTAATTGCAACCTAATATTTTATTAACAATACAGAGTATGTAGCAAGATTTTGACCAAAATTAAAATGGTTAATGGTTACATTAAAATGGTTACACAGAAGAATCAGTCTGGGTTTTTCTGTGCACTTGTAGGCTAAATATTTTCTTTTGGAAAAACGAAAAAAGCAAATCTCTACCTGTATAATCTAAGATACCAGGGATTGCAAGAATTCATGTACCAATAAGAAAGGAAAAAACACACCAAGATTGGGTGGAGACATGGTGTACCAGGAGTTCTTGGATAAAACCGGGTCACCAAAAGCTGTATTAGTTTCGATTTAAAACTAAACAACTCAATAGAGTGGCCACAGAGAAAAGAACAGCAAGGGAACCTTAATATCTCAAACTTGGCATTGGGTGAAGAATTTGAACAACTAGTTGGTACTCATGCAAGTTTGAGGTCTGAATTCACAATTCCATGTGGTCCAAAAAGCTTCAAGCAGAGAGTTTAATTTAAACTGGTCTCAGATGGGTAGTGCCTGAATCTGGCTGGCAAAAGTAAGTGAAAATTCTCTCTGGAAGACCTTAACTTTGATTCAGGCTGACAAAGATTGAGGATGCAGCTGATTATAAGATGGATCCTGATTTCATAGATGTGAGAAAATAAGTTTTAGGATTAATGAAATATTGTTGTTACTTATTTGTAAGTGAAGGAAATGGCAACCCATTCCAGTATTCTTGCCTGGAGAATCCTATGGACAGAGAATCTTGGCAGGCTTGGGGTCCATGGGGTCGCAAGAGTTGGACACGACTTGGCGACTAAACCACCACCACCACCAAAAGATTTTCACTTCAGAATTAGCTCTTAGTTATGATTTAAATATTTGAGTTTTATGAAGACTTAATTGTCATATATCAGTCATTATTTTCCCATTTCTTTAATTTGGGGAGACTCATCTATATATATTCTGAAATATGTTTCCAGCCTAGCAACTCCAGGCTAACACATCATTTATTTACAAAATAATAATGGTGAAAAATATTAGAGAAGAACTTAAGTAATTTATTTGAAAGATTTGCTCCATAAAAAAGCACTCATTAAAAAGTATGCTGCTTAATGGAAGCTTAGGCTAAAGAAATGAAGATGAACCAGATGATCTTATAGAGATGCTTCCAAACATGACATTCTAATAATAATTACTTGTTTGTTTGTTTAATCTTTTTCTATTATGAAATAAAATGCACACAAAAATATACAAATATATAGACCTCAGTCATTTATCATGGAGCAAACAACCATATAATTATAGCCAAGATAAAGAAAAAAACAGAAATTGCCAGCATTTCAGAGTTCTTTCATTCGCCACTCATCACTGTTCACTGAGTTCCTCCCCCTAGAGACAATCATTTCCTTGTGCCCGTTTTTAAAGTAGCTTGAGCATGTAACTACTCATTGCTATCCATTAGTTTCATTTAGTCTGATTTTTGAACTCAGGAAAGTGAGCTCATGGAATATTTGTTTTGTTTCTGTCTTACTTTGCTCAATATTATGTTCTTGATATTTGTTCAAATTGTTGCATATAAGTCATTCTTTGTTCATCTCATAACTGTATAACATTCCATTATATGAAGATGCTACTATTTTTCCATTATACTAAAGCTGGACATATAGTTTGCTTTCAGTTTGTACTATTACAAATATTTTAGTATGATTATTCTTGTATATGCCCCTTGATAAAACTTTGCACATAATTCTGTTGTATACTTATAACTTAGAACATAATTGATGGATTGTACGGAATTCACATGTTCAACTTAATAAGTATTTCCAAGCAGTTTTCCAGGGCAATGGTATCAATTTGCATGCCTAGGTGCCATGTAACAAATACAGTGCCAATTTTTTTTTCAGATTGTTTTTAGTCATCTGGCCTGTAGAAAACTTTTTCATTGATTTTTAAGAATACATAAAAATTTGCAAATAGCATTATAGGATTATGCTGTCAGGGTTAAGAACTATTGACAGGCTGGGACAATGAAGCAATGACAATAAGGTAAAATTCAGCAGGGGACTATACAAGACTACATCTTCTGAGCAAGTACGGTATAAGAAGACTAAGTATCACAGAACTGCACATGGAAAAGATAGTGGGATCTTATGAAGGTGTGGTTTGGTGGTTTAGTCGCTCAGTCGTGTCCGACTTCTTGTGACCCTCTGAACTGCAGCCCGCCAGGCTCCTCTGTCCATGGGATTCTCTAGGCAAGAATACTGGAATGGGTTGCCATTTCCTTCTCCATATGAAGGTATAGTTGTCAGGAAAAAATAAGTGTTATCCAAATGTACATAAGTGGTGCAATTGGCTTTCTCTCAGCAGGATTTGTATTTACCCTAACAAAGAGTTATCATTTTTCTCCGTAGATGTTTGTTGGTGAATGAATAAGGGAATGAATGAATAGTTTGTTTTCAAAGCGGAATACTAGAGAAAGTGGTAGTTAAGAATAAAACTCTTCTGAGTATTCTCTCTCTTTCCCTCTAAATTTTCTTTTTATTCAAAGAAAGACCAAGAAAATTAGATGACAATCATCAAAGGAGAAGCAAATGATTAAAATAAGAGCCAGTTAAATCAAACCTAGGATTTGGCGGAGATATTTATGAAATAACAGGTTTTGTATAAATCATTTAAATCTTGGTTATGCTTTCCAAAACAGAACTGTTTTCCTATTCTGTTTTATGCATTTCTTTGGAGCTTCGTTTTCTTTTTTCTTCTCTTTTCTTCTGTTAATTTCATTTTTAAAATTTCTACTGATTTAAAAGTCATCTCTCTGTTTTATAAAAAGAGGACTCCTGCAGACAAAAACCTTCCAAATCAAGAATTCCCTCTTCTGGTTATGCCTGGCTCCACTTCAGTGCACACTTCCATGCAGAGTCCTGTTTGCCTTCAGTTCTCCCCATTATTCATTCCACCGAGTGCAGCATTCTAGTTCTATTTTATTTTTGAAGAAAGTAATAATTTGGGAGGTTCAATATATGTAAAAATGAAAAATTCAATGGAATTTTAAAAATTCATGCCGGTAGAAAATAGTCCATGTAAATAAAGTCACACTTCATGAACTTAATACCTATTAGCATCACCAGACTTTTCTTTTTTATGTTTATTCCAATTTCCAGGCATAATCAGCTTCTTGTTTTGCACCATTTGTACTTGTATGCCTCCTCGAAGCTGAGGAATAAATGCCCTGTTTCATTGCTATTTCCCTAGGTTATTTTGGTTCAGTGGTCTGATGTGTATAACGCTTCATAAAATTAAGAACTATCTTATTAATGCCTTCATTTCCCCATCAGGTTTTTTCATCTGTATGATCTATGCACAGATTACATTTACTGTAAACTTAATCTATTATTAATGACACTTGCCAAGAAAACGGTGGCTTTATTTTTTCTGTTTACTTGGTAGTTGCCTAGCAAATAGCAGCGGTCTATCACTGATTCAGAAGGAAGGTGGCATGTTAGATTTCTCCATTTATCAGTTTTCCCTGTGTAACTGGCATATCAAAGAACAGTGCATTTTTAAATCATCTAGTGCTTGCCTGGGGTTTTAATTTTTTTTTTAAATGAATCGAAGGAAAACTTAGCTGGAATTTTACAGCATCTTTGAAAGGGAGTTGCAGCTTCATAATAATGACATATTTTTTGGTGCGCTTTAACATTGACAAAGCACTTTCAAAAAATAATCTCATTTCATCTTTATAAGAACAAAGCCATTCTGTGTACTGGTTAGAAAATGGTCTCTGGACTGAGGTTCCCTAATTTCAGACCCTTCTTTTGTCATTTACATCTGTTAATATGACCAGGACAGTTTACTGGACTCCTCTGGGTTACAGTGTCTTTTTTTGTTCAGTGAGATGATAGTAGTGCCTATGGATTTGTTGTGTGAATGAGATGAGAGCCTCCTTTGTATCTGTTAGTTATGTGCACTGATACATATCCTTAGTGGTGTGCAAGTATAAGTTGATAGCTGGAGTTTGGCTAGAGTTTGATTATGCTAATCACACCTGGTCTCCTGAGCAAGTCTGGGAATTGGCTGTATGTCAGTTAACCTAGGATAGTCTAGGCTGGAATGGCTGAGTGTCCTTGACTCTGTTCTAGGTGTGTCTTATTCTCCAGCTGTCTCCTGGACACGTTCTCTCGGCACAGGAAGGAGACCCTGTTGCTAAAGTTAATCGCAAGCTTTTGTCTGCTTACCCATGCTGATACTCCACCAACAAAATAAATAAATTCATTGGGTCCAGACTCCAGAGATAGGGAAGGTCAGCCCACTCTTGATGAGAAGACACTAAAAATGTATATTGCAAAACACATAAATATAGGGATGGGTAAAAAAATCGAAGC
>SJXQ01007801.1:26138-43662 GCA_006408695.1 Aepyceros melampus
GGATGGGTAAAAAAATCGAAGCCATCATTATAATCTACTATAACAAGTGAAACATAGCAAAGTGCACATAAGACAGAGGAGTCAATAAATGTGAAGCTATTACTATTAGGCTTATCTAAATGCAACTGTCATTTTTATAGATGAAAATGATCAAATATCAGCAATTTTATATGATTCAACCTCAAATTACTATTACAACATCCTGTAAAAGGGAATTATCATCTATAATTTTCAGTGGAAGAAACTGAAGCCTAATTAATTTTCAAAGTTAATCAGCTAGTAAATTTTAGCTTTTAATTTCAGTGTAGTCTTCTGACTCTAAATTCAGTTGTCTTCTTTTATATTATAGCTGCAATTTGAGATGCCTGGTAATAGATAAATAATTCTAACTATAACACAACTTTATATATAACACAGAGACATAATTTCCCAACTCTTTATCCTCATAAAACTCATGCACTGCCAATGAGTACTGATATCTGAAAAGCCTGGTCTTCTGCCAACAATAACCCCCGTAGCATTCCATCTCCTGGTTACTAGCTTCTAGAAATAGAAATGAAGCTGGTAGTAGCTAAATGCTATATCAGTACTCTCAGAAAAGCCATCTCAAAAGCACTTGAAAATTTGTGAGTTATAGCAAAATACATTATTTCATGCTCATCTTGCTTGTATTTCCCTAACCACAGTGGCTGTGGTGTTTTTTCCAAATATATTTTATACCTGTATATCATTATATTTGAGCCAATTAAACAGATCTATTATGTGTAAATATACATTTGGATTAATCTTACACATGTGCCTATTATATATTTAACACTAAACTGTGCATCACGATGTTTATAGAGATGTTCCATGTATTATCTTTGGGATGCCCTCTACTCAGTCTATTGATACATTAGTAAGTAGCCATACAGTTATGATACAATTGATTTCCCTATGTATGGATTCAGATGAGTCAATAAGATGAACATCAAAATTAAATTATTATTTCAATTACAAATAATATTTCATAAAACTCAGAAGGGAAGAATATTTATGAAGAGCAATAAGCTATTGAAACGGCTTATTATCATATCTTGCTGCTAAATTGTTTCCGTATTGTTAGTATCTTAGTTACAGTAGACCCAGTTGCATCCTCCCTACCTGTTGACACTAAGGTCAGGAGTACCAAAGGATTCTTCACTCTCCAAAACACTGATAATTTTAAAACTGCAGAACTCTGTTACTTAATACTTTTGAAATTAAATGATTGCACTGATTCATTTTGTTGGTGCTGTCAAATCAGGAAGGACATATGTTTATTAGTAGTATAAAAAGCCATAGCATCTTATCAATACCAGTGACATCCTAAGGACTCACACTTCTTAAGCATCCTATTTCTGCTCTGAACCTGAAAGCTGTGGGTATAATTAACACCTTCCATATGCCATCTAAAAAGAAGTGTGAGGGGAAGGGGACATGACACCACAGAGTCCAAAATTGATTCCTATTTCTGTCATGTACTAGTTGGATGACTTTGGGAAAGGTATCTATTAAAAAGTTCAGGGTCCTTGTATCTAATATTTGTATAAGCCCTAGCTGACATAGTTAACCTATGACCTGGTGGCTCAAATGGTAAATAATCTGCCTGCAGTGTGGGAGACCTGGGTTTGATCCCTGGATGGGAAGATCCCCTGGAAGAGGGCATGGGCAACCCACTCCAGTATTCTTACCTGGAGAGTCCCATGGACAGAGGAGCCTGGCAGGCTACAGTTAGTTCATGGGGTCACAAAGTCAGACACAACTGAGTACTTTCACTCTAACTTTAACTCACACAATTACTTGTCATCAAATGAGATAGTGTGTACACTGAAATGCCATACAGTTGTTGGTCAAGTTCTGATTTGCATTAAGAATCCAGAGAACTATGTGAGGAGATCTGCTTATATATCTAATGAAGGAAAAAACGAAAAATAGCCCACATAGCCTCTAAAGCTGAGAAAGCTACCAATCACATCTTCCAATTATAGCACTGTATTTTAGGGTTTTTCTTTTTTTTGCATATTATAATTGCCACAGATTATTTTGATTCAAGACTATAGACTTCATTATTTTTCAGACTATTTTTACTGTGATAAAGTAAATTCATTTTAATTTTAGCTCATATTAACACACATGCTGTACACATACACACACACCTGAAATAAAAGCTTCATGAACTATTGCTACCACTGTTGCTGTCTAGTATTTTCTACTTTGCTTTGTTCTATTGTAATTATTTTACTTTTTAAAAAGTTTAATCAGTATCCCAGCAACAATGTGTCACAACATAGGCTTTAAAATACTTTGAAGTAAAACAAATCTAAATTTAAACCCTAAATCATGCATTTACTTGCATAGAGACTGTGAACAAATTAAAGTCCCAGTTTCCTCATATGTAAAATGGGAATTATAATAGAAATAAGCATTATTTCATAGAGACATAGTGAAGATTATATCAGATAATTAATATAAAGCACAAAGCACACTATATACTCATTATTTAGGGGTTTCAAATCACTATCTTTAATTGCATTAGAGATAAAAGTTTGAAAAACATATTTGATTGCATTATATCAAATTCAGAAAAGTTAGATAATGATCTGGACAATTCAGAGTCTTAAATTTATTTCTCCCTTTACTATTTCATGTAGAGAGAAATAAAAGATTATTTCAGGATGTTTAATATCTATGAAAAAACAAACTTAATGTCCAAACACCATTGATTTAGCTTGGTGAGAAAGGCCATGAATGCTTTGGAAGCATCATTCTGGAAATTGACAACTGCTTGACTGCACAAAACCATTCAGGGCCCTGGCCTAGTATAATTTAACTCTGTTCCTGAAAGCTCTAAAAATCCAGGCCAACATTTGTAAACACCAGTGCACAACTGATTGCAATGTTACTTTGTTCATTCCTTTTTTCCCTATTTACCCTACTTCATTTCCCTAACAGGCATCAAAGTGTAAATTTATCTGAACCTTCCAAGTGTGTCTAAGAAAACTGGATCATTCTTAGACCTTTACCTCCATGTGGGTTTAGGATACTTGACCAAAATCAAAACCCATATTTCAAGCCATACCTCCATCTGTTGATTACTAGTGTGAGAAGCAGAAATTTAGCTTAATTTAATTTGTATTTTCTCTTAATTTAGCAATGCAAATTATTATCTCCTGCACTGTAGATGCTATAAAGCACAATGCAACTGGGACCTTGTTGGCTAGCAACCCAGAGAAGTAGATCAGTGGAGATGTTTACAGGGAGGAAAATAACATACTTACTCAAAATTTCTTTTTGATTCTAAGAAAATTCCTTTTCAAATTGCAATCTACAGGTGTTTGCCTAAAGACCTTTTTAGTCATTACTGCTTTTCTTCTCCTCCATCTTCTTAAGTCATGCCTAGTAAATATTGTTGACAGTGGGTTTCAAAATATTCTGCTTGTAGTCCTGGGGACTATGTCCTGGGGATTGTTTATCATTTTCTCTTGATATTATCTGAAACACAGTGTGTTTTATGGGGAAACTTGATGATTACTTAATTGTAGTGTTTCTGTTTTCACTGAGTATACTACTAAACAGAAATGAGAGGAATATAGTCTCTTAAACAAAATTCCCCTGCAAAGGTAGAAATCTGTCTTTCATATCTCATTCATCAGATCAACCTAGCCCCCCCCCCCAAATACTCCTTTGGAATGAAAATATTTCATGCCTAGTCTCTGATGGAAGGTGAAGTTTACCTTGATCTAACCTATTTTAGTAATTTTTCCATTAAGGAATCTTTGAAAAAAAATTTTGTGACCTATAAAAGTTCAGGCAGTCTTAAAAATGGAATAACTTGAAATTAGCAGAAAATCTCATTAATAAAATCAGTTACATGCTCTGTGTTTAATTGCAAGCCCTTTGGAGAATAGTGTCACTGTGGAATGAGATACACTCAGAATTTTAATGACATAGACTTTAGGTTTTGATATCCTGATAAATTTAAACTCAGAAATGATCAGGAAAAGTAAATCATTCATAAAGTAGTGTCTTCATTATGCATAGGCCATGTGTATTTTTTATTATTTTATTACATCTTTGTACCTTTATAAAAGGCATCTAGTTCCGGTGTGTCTGGGTCAATGGTAAGGATGTGACTTTGCTTAGGTCCATGGCATATTTTGTCAGGTAAACTTTGGGGTCTCTCATTTCCATGTGACTGTGAATATGTTATTGGTATGCATGTGTAATCTTAGGATACTGTCAGTTTGTCTGAATACAAGGACAATAGTCACATTGGGAGTAAGGACTAGAATTTAGACCAAAGGACCTAACAACAACAAAAAAAGCCATAAATGAATGAAAAGGATTAAGACCAGAGTCTTGGAGTCTAGGCTTATGTATAAAGGTGGGTACAATGTTTCTAAGTTTTCCCATTTTCAATAAAAAGTCAGAATCACAGATTTCTAAATTGAAAATGTGGGCTGCTATTTTTAAAAAAATCACTTAACCATTAATTTATAATAACTTTTGTTAGTTTTTGAGTCCTCATTCCCTCAAATTTATAAGATGAAATTTACATAAATTATATACATTTAAAATATGTAACTTAATAAATTTTGATAAGTATATACACTCATATAACTTTTATCCCAAGTTATAGAATGTTTCCATTACCCCCTAAAAAGTTGTCTTATTTTCAGTTTCAGTCAATTCCCCTCCCTTGGAGGGAACAGCGGCTTTGACTCTAATCACCATAACTTAAACTGGCCTTTTCAAGAACTTAATATAAATGGAATGACACAGCCAATTTGGATTTGGCTCTTTTTGCTCAACATACTGTTGGTGAGATTCATCCATTTTGTTACATTTGTCACTAGTTTGCTACTCTGAATTGCTTAGTAGTAGTATATTCAATTCCTTTTGAAGCACGATGAGGACTAAGTCTTGGGCTTCCATGAAAGCTCAGTTGGTAAAGAATCACCTACAATGCAGGAGGCCCCAATTTGAAGATCTGCTGGAGAAGGGATAAGTTACCCACTCCAGTATTCCTGGGCTTCCCTGGTAGCTCAGCTGGTAAAGAATCCACATGCAAAGCAGGAGACCTGGGTTTGATTCCTGGGTTAGGAAGATCCCCTGGGGAAGGGAAAGGCTACCCTCTCCCGTATTCTGGCCTGGAAAATTCCATGGATTGTATAGTCCATGGGGTCGCAAGTGGAATTGCTTAGTAGCATTATATTCAATTCATTTTGAAGCACGATGCAGACTTGGACTGCAGGAAAATAGTTGGTTATTTCTGGATTGAAGAGAAGATAATGGATGAAGGCAAAGAATGAAGAAAAAAATGGGAGAATGATCATTGTGCTATGAAGAGTTTTAAAATAGTGTATACTAACACATATATATGGAATTTAGAAACATGGTAATGATAACCTTGTATGCGAGACAGCAAAAGAGACACAGATGTATAGAATGGACTTTTGGACTCTGAGGGAGAGGGAGAGGGTGGGATGTTTTGGGAGAATGGCACTGAAACATGTATACTATCATGTAAGAAACGAATCGCCAGTCTATGTTCGATACAGGATATAGGATGCTTGGGACTGGTGCACAGGGATGATCCAGAGAGATGATATGGGGAGGGAGGTTGGGGGGGGGGGTTCAGGATTGGGAACTCATGTACACCCGAGACGGATTCATGTCAGTGTATGGCAAAACCAATACAGTAAAACCAATAAACTAAAATAAAGTAAAAAAAAAAAAAAGAAAGAACTGGAAGGCAGAAAAGCAAAGGAATTCTTCAATAGGACTTTTAAGGGTTTTAAGAATTTGGGTGTAAGAGGGACATAAATGTGACCAAAGAAGTGAAGAAAATAGCTAATGAATGAATGAATCCACGATTTCAAGGTCGAACTGAAAAAAAAAAAAAAAGGTATCCTGGCTTTTGATACCTAAAGTTATTTAAATGCAAATGTTTGAAATGTTTTTAAAAGGGCACAGCACATTTTTGTAGTACTTAAATGACATTCTTGTGGGGGTGTCAGTACACAGTCTTTCTCCCCTGTCCTATTTTCTTTCTGTCTTATTTTCTTCTTTCTTTTTTCTACTACTCTCACTGATTTTTAAATAAACTTATTTTAGAATAGGTTTCAGTTCAGTTCAGTTCAGTCGCTCAGTCATGTCCGACTCTGAAAATCTGTAAAGATAGCAGAGTTTCCATATACCACAGTTTCCCTTATTATTAAAATCTTACATTAATATAAAACATTTATTATAATTAATGATCTAATATTGATATATTATTATTAACTAATGTCCATGATTTATTCAGATTCCCTCAGACTTTTGTTAATGTCCTTTTTCTGTTTCAGGAGCACATTCAGGGTACCATGTTACATTTAGTCATCATGTCTCATTAGGCTCCTTGTGTCTGTTAGAATTTCTCATATTTCCCTAGTTTTCAATGATCCTGACAGTATGAGGAGAAATTAGGTATTTCATCGAATTTTTCTCAGTTGGGGTTTATCTTGTGTTTTTCTCATGACAGGGCTAGGGTTATTTAGTTTTGAAAGGATGACCACAGAGATAAAGTTCCAACTTTCATCACCTCATATCCAGGATACATACTATTAACAAGACTTATCACTGTTGAGGTTAATTTTGCACACCTGCCTAAACTAGTGTTTGTCAGATTTCTCTATCATAAAGTCCAAGGAGAAACTGGGAAACAGCCTTTTTTGCCTACTCCCTCTGTGCCAGGCCCAGGTGTATAGCTGTGGGAGGGGGTACTCTTGCACCATCAATTTTTTGTCTGCTACAGTTCTGTGGGAGACGGGAATGCAAGTCCTATGGGTATCAGTGATAGGTGATCCAGGGGCCCAAGTCTTCAGTAGCAGCCACAAAAGCTGGTGCACTAGACCTGCATACAAGCGCCTTTCAGGGAGTATCAACTCAAGTGAGAAGGCAAAGGTGATGTCTCTGTCCTTCCTGATCAACACAGAGGACTGTAGTCAGCCTCTAGATATGGTTAAATTATAAGCCTGATCCTCAGGGGGCAGTTATTAAAGTATACAAATAGGTTTCTCTCAGGGAAAGATTGGGAAATGATTTTTTTTTTTTTTTTTTTTGCCTGCTCCCTCTGTGCTGAACCCTGGGAAAAAGCAATGGCAAGTTCACAAAAGCCTGTCAAGAAATGTTTCTTTTTGGCTATAGTCTCTTGGGTCTTGTGGATGCAAGCCCTACAGGTTCAGGGTTAGATGTTTCGGGGGCCTGTTGCACAGTTGGGAGTCTCAGAAGTTGGGGCACTAGATGTGGGAGCCACACTCTTCACTCCCCAGGGAGATGCTGGCAGGTGAAAAGTTCCTTCCAGATTATATGGCTTTGTGCTGGGGGTGGGGTTTATTGTGCAAGAGTGTCTCAGCCTTTCCTATACATTTCAGTGTGGGTGACATGGATATTTTATCATTTACCAGTGTGTAGGCATTGCTCAGATAAGGCAATGGCACCCCACTCCAGTACTCTTGCCTGGAAAATCCCATGGATGGAGGAGCCTGGAAGGCTGCAGTCCATGGGGTTGCTGAGGGTCGGGCACGACTGACGGACTTCACTTTCACTTTTCACTTTCATGCATTGGAGAAGGAAATGGCAACCCACTCCAGTGTTCTTGCCTGGGGAATCCCAGGGAAGAGGGAGCCTGGTGGGCTGCCGTCTATGGGGTCGCACAGAGTCAGACATGACTGAAGCAACTTAGCAGCAGCAGGCGTTACTCAGCTAGTTTCAAGATCTCTTGCAGAGAGAATTCCCTGGTGTGTAGCTATAGATGAGTATTTCCAATGTCCATGGGAGGAGGGGAGTTCAGGAGACTTCTATGTCTCCATCTTGTACTGGAACCCTTTTAATGGCTTTAATAATCTCGATATTCTGCTACATGGATCATAAAGATTCTTTTTTCTTTTCTTCAGGATTTTATTTCTTTCCCATTTTCTTTTCTTCTGTTCATCTTAGTAGTTGAAATCCCTTTCTATTTAGCAATGACTGATTTTCATCTTCTAACTTGGAGGGTTACGTTCACATTGTAAAATTATCTCTGTATTGACGATATTTTAAGCACAAGTCATATTTTTCCTGCTTCTCATATTTGAGAGAAATAATATCTATTCTGTTTTTCATCAGTAATCTCATGCTCCACAATGGAATTTAATCACAATTTCCTAACAGCACATAAAACTTCAATAAAGCCATTGCTTTCTACGACTATTCAAAAATCACATGGTAGATATAATAGGAATTACTTCTCCTTGAATCTCAACATTCTAAAATTGTTATCCTTCAGTCCAGTCCTCTTGGATTCAATCCATAGTTGCTTGCTTCTGTGTATCTTGTGAGAGATTTTAATATTTGAGGCTTTTTTAAAGTCCTGAAGTTTTCCATAATTTAGAGGATTTTAGAGTCTTTCAGCTACCAAAAATGCTATTTTCTGATATTCTTGGAGATGATTTGATAAACTACTTCAGAGTTGGATTACAGCGTATAAAACAAAACATATTTACTTATTTTCTGTTGCTTGTATGTAGACAAGAAGCATGAACTATGCATATCTTATTTTAGTCTGACATTCATTGGAATGACAAAGTATTTTACTATAAGTCAATGCCTAAGTACAGATAATGAGATGCTTCCAAGTTGCTTAGAAGAAATTTTTTTTTGGAGGGGGGAGGTAAGAAAAACTAAACTTTCCTAAACAATAAGGAAATGCATTTCCTTGCATACAAGGAAGACTAGAGGTAGTAGAGAGTCAAGTACTGAAACATCAGTGATTTAATGATTCAGTAAAATATCTCTCTCACTATTTTGCTCTCCTTAACAACAACCTCTTTTCAAGAGAACGCCAATGGCAACTAAAGGTGATTGCTTTCTTCTTCTCTAAAATAAAAGAAAGTAATTTTTCCATGAAACATGGAATAAAATTTATTCTGATAAGTCCAACTTAGGTCACATGGCTATATGTGTATGTGTATGCACTAAATCTCTCAGTCATGTCTGACTCATTGCGACTCCATGGACTGTAGCTACCAGGCTCCTCTGTCCATGGGATTCTCCAGGCAAGAATACTGGCGTGGGTTCCTATTTCCTTCCCCAGGGGATCTTCCCAACCCAGGGTTTGAACATGCCTCTCTTGTGTCTCCTGCATTGGCAGGTGGGTTTTTTTTTTTTTTTTTTTTTTTTACCATTGCACCACTATATGGAGCAAGAGAAATTCTTTGCTCTTATTCCATTGGCAAATAGGAACTCCTTCTGGAGCTAGAAATAGAGTAGATGCCTAAACAAAATTGAGGTTCTGCTAAGAAAGAGAAAGTGTGGCTTCAACTGCTTTCCATTCTATTTTCTACTATTTTCAAGGGAGTTCCCTGGTGGTCCTGAGTGGTTAGGTGGTTAGGCCTCAGCACTTTCTCTGCCATGGCGTAAGTTCAATCCTTGGTCAGCAAGATCCTGAAAGCTGCATGGTGCGGCCAAAATTTAAGATAATAATAATATCTTGGAGATTTTTATCTACACCACATGGGCATTTAATAGTAGTTCATGTCATTTAGCATGTGAAGAGATGAGTACTGAAAATGCATTGGAGTCTAAGTACAAAGTGGTTCATAAAATGAAGACACTGAATTTTTATACTGAAGAAATTATTTTTAACTTTCAGAAATAAAAATCTTTCCAAATTGTTTATTTTAATTAGATTTGTTTCCTGGCTGCAGAAATAAATAAAATCTACTTTTAAATTTGTGCAATATGCCTTCAAACATGAGTGATGTGCTGAATCACTGATAAATAATTCACTTAGGTTAGAAACAGATGAACCAATTTCTGAAAGCTGCAGACATCTAAATTTCCCCGTACCTTTCTTGTTGGGATTAGCTAGAACAGATAAATAATGGCATTCTAATCAGGACAAAAAAAGAGTATCTCCTTTACGTTTTCAGCAACTTGCCATGCTGAATTACTGATGTCATGCCTAGTCATATAATTTGTGTCAGAATCCTCTGATCAGCTGTCTCTAAGTACTGCAAATAGTTGTTAATAGTTGGTGTTTCCTCCGAAATAGCACATTTGCAAATGATCATATCTTCTTCAAGAGATGTTAAATGTAGAGGTGTGGGCTAATGCTACAAGTAGTTTTTTTATTATTATTATTATTATTTTGGCTGTGCCACATGGCTTGTGAGATCTTAGTTCTCTGTCCAGAAATTGAATCCAGGTGATAGCAGTGAAAACACCAAGTCCTAACCACTGGACCACCAGAAAATTCCCTCTCTAAGTAACTTAAAAGTTTGAATTCATTTTACCCAAATCACTAACATAGTTCAAGGATTTTTCTCTGATTTTTATTCAACATTGCAGATTACAAGGTATCTTAGGGAGCATTATTCAATAACCTGAATGGTTTATTCTCCCTGATTAAAATAAATTTAAAAATCTTCCCCTGCCCCCAAAAAGCAGTAACTTCAATTTGGAGGAATAATAGTAGTTATATGGTTTATGTACAATTATTTAAAAGCTAACATTGACTGTGGAATCCAAATATGTGCTTCAGTGAATTTGAATAACTTTTAACAATAAAGTAACAGAACAGAAGTTTGTTTTCACTGAAGTTTCACAAGTATATATCATAAAATATTTGTAGGTCAAACAAACTAGATCAGAAAAGGAAAAACAATATTGCATGCTGGGCAAATTTCCCCTTCTATTATTCAACTTATATATCTTTTCTCCAATAATTAACTTGGGAACTTTTTTTTAATTACTGAAGTTAAATTTACATACAGTGAAATAAGCATTATTCTAAGTGTACAATTCAATGATATTTGATTGTATACACACATGTACATATAAGCAAGTGCAATCTATAGCCACTCAGGAAGAAATCGAAAGATGCTGGTGTTGCCTTATTCCAGTCATATCTGACCCCTAGATAAGCAGCCACTGTTCTGACTTCTGTCACCATGGGTTAAGTTTGTATATTCTAGAGCTTCCTCTAAATGGAATCATATAATAGATAGTGTTTTGTGTTGGTCATCTTTTAGTCAACATTATGTCTATGAGATTCATACGTGTTGGTGGTTTTAACATTACTGCTGCTGCTGCTGCTGCTAAGTTGCTTCAGTCATGTCCGATTCTGTGCGACCCCATAGACGGCAGCCCACCAGGCTCCCCCGTCCCTGGGATTCTCCAGGCAAGAACACTGGAGTGGGTTGCCATTTCCTTCTCCAATGCATGAAAGTGAAAAGTGAATGTGAAGTCGCTCAGTCGTGTCCGACTCTTAGCGACCCTGTGGACTGCAGCCCACCAGGCTCCTCCGTCCATGGGATCCTCCAGGTGAGAGTACTGGAGTGGGGTCCCATTGCCTTCTCCTGGTAGACATAATTCCATTACATGAATATACCACAATATACTATCTTGTTGATAGATTTTGAGTTATTTCCAGGTTTTTGCCATTATGACTAAACTACAAACATTCTCATACAAGTATTTGGACAAAAATTCTTATAAATACCAAAGAGTGAAATTACTGGATCATAAGGGTGATGTATACTTAAATATTTAGGAAATTGCCAACTAGTTTTCCAAACTGTGTGGTTTTAATTTTCATTTCCCTGATGCTTAATGATATTGAGAATCCTTACATATACTTATTGAGAATTTACATATCTTCTTTCGTGTAGTATGTGTTCAAGTAGTTTGTCCATTTTTATTAGTCACGCTTTTTTATTTTAATTTTTATTTTCTAGTGGATTATAGTTGTTTAACAATGTTGTGTTAGTTTCAGGTGTACAGTAAAGTGATTCACATGCACCTGTTCTTTCTCAAATTCCTTCCTCATTTAGGTCATTACAGAACATTGAACAGAGTCCCCTGTGCTCTAGAGTAGGTCTTTGTTGGTTTTCTATTTTAAATATAGCAGTATATGTATCATTATAGAGAGATTTTTATATATTATGGACATAGGTCCTCTGTCAAGAATGTGTGTTGTTAATATTTTCAACTTCTTTGTGAACTTCATTTTTATTTTCATAAAGACAATTATTAAAAAACAGAATTTAAAAAATTTTGGAGTCTAATTTCTCATTTTTCTTTAAGTTCATATTTTTTCTGTAGTGTGGTAAGAAATATTTGCTAATTTCATATTTACATGGATTCTGCAATGTTTTCTTTTTAAAAATTTTATAGTTTTAATTTTTATATTTAGATCTTAATCCATCTCCAATTAATTTTTGTGTACCATTAAGCAAGAAGTCAGGTTAATTTTTTCCATGTTTATTAAGTTTATCAAGCCTACTTGGTTGAAGATACTTTCCTTTCTCTTTTGAACTGCATTGAATTCTTCCTTGAAAATCAATTGATTTTATGTGTGAATCTTTTTCTGGATGATGAATTCTGTTCATTTGAGGTATATGCCTATTTTAATATCATAATATTTCAATTACTATAGCATAGAAAACCTTGGAATTAGGAAACCTAAGGCCTTTAAGATGGAAAATTAGTCACTGATTTTCAATCTTACTTATTTCTAAAATAACCATACAAACGTATAAATACTTAGAGTATTGCTTTAGTAGCATCCCACCAACTTTGACATGCTACGTTTTCATTTCAATTCAGTTTGGTGTATTTACTAATTTCTGTTGTGATGTGTTCTTTGACCCATGGATTATTTCAAAGACTGTTGATTAATTTCTAAAGTTTGGGGCATTTTCTAAATATTTTACTATTATTATTAACTTCTAATTTAATTCTGTTATGTTCAGAGAATGTACTCTGTAAGTGCTTACTCTTTTCAGATTAATTGGTACATATTTATTGCCCAGCATATGGTCTGTCCTGATGGAAATTTCATGTGCCTGTGAATAGTGTGCTCAGTGATTATTGAGGTGATGTAGAAATATCAATAAGGTTGAACTGGTTGCTAATGTTGATTAAATGTTCTGCAGTCTTATGAATTTTTGGTCTACTTGCTTTATCAATTATTGAGAGGGAGGTATGGAAATCACCAACTATAACTGTGGCTGATTTTAGTTCTATTAGTTTTTACTTCATCTATTTTGTAGCTCTATTATTTGGTACATTCACTTTTAAAATTGTGATGTCTTCCTAAAGAAATGACAGTTTTGGTATGGTTTAACTTAAATCTGCCTCCTAACCTATTTGTTTTCTATATCATTTCTTTTTGTCTAAGTGATTTTTTTAATTTCTAATTTTTTTACTTTATATTGGAGTATAGTTGATTTATAAGTTGTTTTCTATTTGTACCATACATTGTTTCTTTTGTCCTCATGTACTTCTTTTCTGTGTGTTACTTGAATACTGTTAGTATTTTAAAGATCTAAATAGATGTTTCTCCAAAGAAGACATACAGATGGCCAAAAAGCACATGAAAAGATGCTCAACATCGCTAATTACTGGAGAAATGCAACAAAACTGCAATGATGTGTCACCGCACACTGGTCAGAATGGCCATCATCAAAAAGTCTACAAACAATAAATGCTGAAGAGGATGTTCAGAAAAGGGAAACTTCCTACAGTGCTGGTGGGAATGGAAATTGGTACAGCCAATATGGATAACAGCATGGATTTTTCTTAAAAAACTAAAAACAGAATTGCCATATGATCCAACAATCTCACTCGGGGACATATATCCAGAGATAAACATGATCAGTAAGGATACATGAACTCGTGTTCACTGCAGCACTGTTTACAATAGCCAAGACTTGGAAGCAACCTAAATGTCCATTGACAGAGGAATGTATAAAGAAGATGTGGTACATACATACAATGGAATATTATTCATGCATTACAAAGAATGGAATAATGCCATTTATAACAACATAGATGGACCTAGAGATTGTCATACTTAGTGAAATGTCAGACAGAGAAAGGGAAATAAGAGAAATATCATATGATATCCCTTTAATATGGAATCTAAAAAGAAATAATACAAATGAACTTATTTACAAAACAGAAACAGACTCACAGACATCGAAAGCAAACTTTTAGTTACTGAAGAGGGAAGGTGTGGGGAGGGATAAATTATGAGGTTGGGATTATCATGTACACACTATTGAATATATAAAATAGATAATCAACAAGGACCTACTGCATATCACAGGGAACTCTACTCAATATTCTGTATAATTTGTATGGGAAAAGAATCTGAAAAAGAATGGATATATGTATATGTATAACTGAATCACTACGCTGCACACCTGAAACTAACACAGCATTGTAAATACACAGCATTGTAAATCAATTATACTCCAATACAAAATAAACATTAAATTAAAAAATAATTCATTCTTTTTTACACTATATAGAATTTATTAATGCTGTGAATATACCAAAATTTGTCTATCCACTTCACATTTGAGAAACATTTGTCTTCTTTCAAATTTTGTTGATCATGCATAAAAGCCACTGTAGACAAATATGAACAGATTTTTGCATGAACATACATTTTCATTTCACTTGTGTAAATCTGTACATTTAACTTTATAAGAAGCCATCACACTATTTTACAAAATGGCTGTACCATTTAACATTTATACTAGCGATGTATTTCCAGTTGGTTCACATCACTGCTAGAACTTAGAATATTTTTGTCATTGTATTGGTAATAGGTCAGTAGTGATATCTCACTGTGATTTTAATTTGGATTAGTCCCTAATGATTAATGATATAAATCATCATTTCATCTACTAATTTGCCATCTGTATATTTTCTTTGGTGAAGTGCTTGTTCAAAGCTTTTTTTATGTTATTTATTTTGATTAATACATTCTAGATATAAGTTTTTCTCAGGTATGTGACTTGCATATATTTTTCCTAGTCTTTGGTTTGTCATTTTATTCTCTTAACAGTGTTTTTTTTTAAAAAACAAGCATTCCTAATTTTAATGAAGTTCAATTTATCAGTTATCTCTTTTTTATATCATGTTTTTGGTGTTGTATCTGAGAAATCTTGTATAATCCATGGTCACAAATATTTTTCTTATGTTTTCTTTTTATCACCCTCTTTTTTGAAGGATATTTTCAATGGATGTAGAATTCTGAATTGAAATGTTTTTTTCCTTCTCTTTTTCTTACAGCATTTTAAAGATGTTCTATAGTGTTATAGCAGTCATTGTTTCTGGTAAGAGATCAATCACTTTGTACTGTTCTCCCCTGTTAGTTCACTTGGGCCCCACCTCCCTGTTCAGCATCTTGGAAAGTGCCCCCATATAGAAAGTCACATTGAAAAGTGGTTCACCCCAAGTGTTTTCTTTCTCTTAAGTATCAAAGTTTTGAGCTACCTATTATTCAATGCTTGGACACATGCCACAAATAATTTGCCAAATGTTATAGTACTTCAAAGGGCTTCCCTGGTTGTTCAGATGGTAGAGAATCCTCCTGTAATGCAGGGCTTCCCTGGTAGCTCAGCTGGTAAAGAATCTTCCTGCAATGCAGGAGACCTCAGTTTGATTCCTGGGTTGGGAAGATCTCCTGGAGAAGGGACAGGCTACCCACTCCAGTATTCTCGGACTTTCCTGGTGACTCAGACAGTAAAGAATCCATCTGCAATGTGAGAGACCTGGGTTTGATCTGTGGGTTGGGAAGATCCACTGAAGGGAACAGCTACCCACTCCAGTATTCTTGCCTGGAGAATTTTATGGACAAAGAAGCCTTGTGGGCTACAGTCCACGGGATCACAAAGAGTAAGACACAACTGAGTGACACACTCACTCATAGTACTTCATGATAAGAGGGTAAGTCTAATACCAGTTACTCCATCATGGCTATATGAAGAATTCTAGATAGTTCCCTGGTGGCCCAAGGACTCTATGCTTTCACCACGTTCACTGGCAAAGGCCTGGGCTCAACCCCTGGTCAGGGATCTAAGATCCTGGAAGCTGAGTGGTACAGCCAAAAAATAAATAAATAGAATCTAGCATGCTTAAACGTTTTTATGCATCTTTCTCCAACTCACATATGAAACAATCAATAATATAGTTTTGGACACCTACTATGAGAGTGTGTTTGTTATTAAAGATTCAGAGACATGGTCCCAACCCTTAAGTACCTTATAATTTTGTAGGCTTATATTGAAGGAGAAAACAGAAGGACAAAAAGTATTTAAGAGATTTTATAAATTGTTGTTGCAATTCAAATATATCGAGATTTCTGTAGTCATGGGTTGATGACTCCAGAATTAATGCAGGATTACAAACCTCCTTCTTGCTCAGCATTGCCTTTGTCATCCCCAATGGAACTCTTAGCCATTTCTCACAGTTATAATTCCAAGGTTTATCTCTAATTCTAGAACAATCAAATGCATGAATTCTTAAGGTCAACTAATAAATATGATTGACAGCACAGCTATCTTCTTTTGAGAAAATTCAATCCAAATGTGTATATTCAGACCTGTGTGAAACTGACCAGTTGGGACCATTCTCTAGTTCATAAACATCACCAGAAGCGATGTGATTATTTGCTATTAGATTGAAGTCCTGCTGAAAGGAGCTTCAGGATTTGCTGATATTTGTCTTCCTCCTGCTTTACTCTTTGAAAAACTCTTTTACCTTGGAAATAATTATTGAACACCTGTTTGACTTTGGTGACAAAAGTTTCAAAATAACACAAATGTGACTTTAATCATTTATAGAGAGTAATTAGAAAACTATTTTATTCTAGGTCGTGTGCTAGACCAAAGGGGCAGGGCACAAACATGCATAAGATTCATTTTTCATTTATGAGGAGTTCACAGTTTAGTCTGGGAGAAGGACATATTAACAAATTTTGTTCAGACTCTCAGTCATGTGTGACTGTTTGCAACTTCATGGACTATAGCCGGCCAGATTCCTCTGTCCATGGCATTTTTCAGGCAAGAATTCAGGAGTGGGTTGCCATTTCCTCCTCTAGAAGATCTTCCTGACCAAGGGATTGAGTGCACATCTCTTATATCTCCTTCATTGGCAGGTGGGTTCTTTACCACTAGCACCACCTGGGAAGCTCCCATTAGCAAATTATGTGAGTGTAATTAAATTACAACACAACTGAAAGTGTTTGTGTGTCTGTGATTGAGGAAGGTGGTTGGGGATCTGGGGAGATAGGGACATGTTCTCTGTCTTGGTGGTAAAGGCACACTAACATCTATTTCTGCTTTCTTGACTATGCCAAAGCCTTTGACTGTGTGGATCACAATAAACTGTGGAAAATTCTGAAAGAGATGGGAATACCAGACCACCTGACCTGCCTCTTCAGAAACCTATATGCAGGTGAGGAAGCAACAGTTAGAACTGGACATGGAACAACAGACTGGTTCCAAATAGGAAAAGGAGTACATTGAGGCTGTATACTGTCACTCTGCTTATTTAATTTATATGCAGAGTACATCATGAGAAATGCTGGGCTTGAAGAAGCACAAGCTGGAATCAAGATTGCCAGGAGAAATATCAATAACCTCAGCTATGCAGATGACACCACCCTTATGGCAGAAAGTGAAGA
>SJXQ01007802.1:0-81338 GCA_006408695.1 Aepyceros melampus
CAACATATTCTCCATGGCCATATGGAGGGGATTAGAAATTAGAATCTATATTGGATTAGGAATTATTATCTATATCAGACTAGAGTTCTCTAGGGGTCTTAAGGCAATCATGATGATAAGGTAATCATCAAAACTACTGCTCTAAGTATGTGAGGTCAGCACTGCATTCTTACACCACTCCACAGCAAGCCCTTATGGTTTAAGACTCTCTCATACAATCTATTGTCAAACTGTGAAAGCAACTTCCCTAAACACCACATATTTGTTAGTATAGGCTATTATAACAAGATGCCACAGATGGGGTGGCTTAAACAACAGACATTCTCACACAGAGGCTGGGATGTCCAAGACCAAGGTGTGGCAGAATCAGTTTTTGGTGAGCTCTCTTGCTGGCTTGCAGATAGCAGTCTTCTGGTTCTATCTTCACATGGAGAGCAGAGAAAACAGCAAACTGGTACTAATCCCATTATGAGGGCTCCACCCTTAGGGCCTAATGACCTCACAGAGCTTCAAACACCATCACTTTGGGGATTAGAGTTTCAATATATGAATTTGGGGTTGGACACAAACTTGCAGTGCATAACACACTGTTTTCCTCACTTGTTCCCCTGTTCTAAGAATGGACAAAGCCTCAGAAGAGAACCCTGGTCATATGCTTTACTGCTTAGTATCTGAACCCCGCTTTCATGCTTGGGGAATCCTCTCCCTTAGTAAACAGAGACCACTACTGAAAGTTCTATTGCTAGCCTTCCTTGCAACTAGGGCTTGGGTATATAACTGAGGCCCCATCATTAGCAAACTTCACCCCAAATTTTGAACTGAAAAAAGCCTGGGTTTTGCAGAGCTCATTCTGGAAAGGGCTAGTGGTAGCTCTTCCTGCTTTTAGAAGCAAGGGTGGTGGCACATTTAGCAGCAGAGTCCAGGACTGAACAAGCTGAGCTCAGGTGTCCTGTAACAGTAAGAGAGGTGTCTTCAATGACCAAGCAGGTTACAGCTTCCAAACCCTCCAAGAGAATCTCAGAGCTTCCTACTACTGATTATATGTTTTACTGAACTAAATCAGCCAGAGCTGGGTTTTGGCTTTGCTGCTAAGCAAACATTACCTGCTTTAAACCTCTTCCCTCATCAAAAGAAGGGACAGCCACTGCCAACTACAGCATTTGCATCTCAGAAGTAGAGCAATATATATTTAACATGTATAACCAACAAGGTCCTACTGTATAGCACAGGTAACTCTGCTCAATGTGGCAACCTGGGTGAAAGGGAGTTTGGGGGAGAATGGAGAAATATGTATGTATGGCTGAGCCTCTTTACTGTCCACCTGAAACTATCATGACATTGCTAATTGGTTAAACCCCAATATAAAATAAAAAGCTTTTTTTTCAAATGGAGCAACAGAGGGAGCCCCATAAGAGCAAACCTTGACTTCTCTTTTGCTTTATCATTTTCAGTGACACATTCATTTACATTGAGCTGTTGTGACCTGACCTAGGACACGGAGATCGTTTTGAGCCCTGGCACAGGCATATGCTATAACTACAGCAGGAAGGGCAGGAGGATGCCAAGGCCTCTCCATACCACCACCCTTAGAACTGGAACCCTCATAGACCCCACACTCCCACCCACCGAGATGGTGGGGAAACTAATGAATCCGAGAACCTGGTGAAAAGGGCCCCTCACAGTGCCTGCCCTGTTGCAGCCCCTGCTGACCACATGGGTCCAGGGCCCCTCTCCTCTCCCACAGGGACCACAGCTGGGATTTGGGGCATATAACCCAGGGTGCCAGTCCACCGACTCACCAGTGACCCACACTTTGATAGCAGTGATTGTATCTTGGGTATTTGCCTGTGTCCAAACTCATCAAATTGTCCACAATAATGATGTGTAAGTCTTTGTATATCAGTTATACTTCAACAAAGCTGTTTGTTTTTTTTTTTTTTTTTTAGTTAAAATGACATGGTACAAAATAAGGATGAGCTGGTAGAGTCAGATTTCCTCTTCTGGGAGCGGAAGTTGAAAAAAATAAAACAGATACAAGCAAGTAAGTTGCAATAAAAAATAAAGCTGAAAAGCCATATTATAAGACAGGAGTAGGGGCCACTGTGGGCCACAAGGATGTCAAGTCATGAGGAGGCAGAAACACTGAGTGTGCAGAGCAATAGGGCCAAGGAGTTATGAGATAGAAAGGTGAGAGTCAGAGCACTGGGGAATCCTCAGAGGCCCATTTACAGGGGCGATTAGAGTGAAGACCCCAGAACTGCAATGAGGCCTTTGGCCATCTTGCATCTGGAAGATCCGCTCCCCCCCACCCCTGCCCAGTTCTGCTCCCTTCTTCCAGGCTTCTTGCTCTCCTGTGGTGTCCATGCCTGGGCATCTGACCACATAGCACCCAGGATGTGAGGTCACTTGAAGCTGGTTATGTTCTTTTGACCAAAGAGCCCATTTGAACGTGAAAAGTGAAAGTCACTCAGTCGTGTCCAACTCTTTGCGACCCCATGGACAGTACAGTTCATGGAACTCTCCAGGCCAGAATACTGGAGTGATCATTTCCCTTATCCAGGGGATCTTCCCAACCCAAGGATCGAATCCAGGGCTCCCGCGTTGCAGGTGGATTCTTTACCAGCTGAGCCACAAGGGAAGCCCTTCTGAACATACGGACATACATTTCTGTCAACACAAGGCTCGGCTTCTTGAGCACCCTGACTTCAGGAATGCTTCCTTTCCAGCAGAGTACAGAAAGAACCCAGAGGCTGGCCTTTCTTAATGCAGCTCAGGCATCTGGAAGCATAAACGTGCAGTGTGAAATTAAGAGATTCTCGATCCTAGGAAAACAATAATGGTAAGAAAAAAAATTTTTAGCACAGTTAAAAAATAGCATAGAATTGCATTCTCCTCACATCTATAATTTCCTTTTGATTTTTTTCTAATTACTTCTCTTTCACTTCCTTTCCATTACCCTGTACAATGGTCTGTTGACTGTGCTGTCAGACTTCGAGTATAAACTGACTTTTGAGACACTGAAGTACAGCAATGACCTGTGACTAAACGGAGTTTTTAGGTCCCTGCCTTTCACACAGTTATTCATCCCTGGCCTTCCTAAGTCAAGTTTAAATTCTTCTGCTGCTTTTCAAAGTCCTTCCAAGCCAGGACCCACCCTCCTTATCCAACTTCATTTCCCTTGCCAATAATAACTCATTAACTCAGGCCCCAACTTCCATATTTTATAAAAGGGTTCCATGTAGATTTGCCACAAGCAGCTAATTTGTCATAACTTCTAAGCATATTATATCCCCGGGACAAGGCTGGAAAAATAACGTCTGGGCCCTTGAAGATATTTCTTTGCCTTGCTGTTGTCACAGCTAAATGGAGTGATTCATTAGCCCTGGTGAGGAATGCCTGACTGTCACTCTTAGAAGATATTACAGTTACTATGCAGTAGCAAGTCAATAGTCAAAGAAAATTGAAATCTCTCCCTTTCTGGAACTCCCTCAGTACTTCGGGTTGACAATTCTCACAGCCCTTATCAGGCAGAGCTTTGCGGTGTGGCTATTTCTGCACTCACAGAGCTCAGCCCACTACCAGGCTCCACTCTGAGAGCTGAGACAAGTGTAGTTCCCTGTCTCTAACTGGGCCTGGGACTGTGAAGGTGATATGTGATTGTTTATATGAAATGAAACCATTCCTGAAACACAGCTTTTCTTTCTCCTTTTTAAAAGAAACTACATTTTTTGACCACCTTCCTTGTTCCGGTGTGCACACATGCTCAGTCATGTCTGACTCTGCAACTCCATGGACTGTAGCCAACCAGGCTTCTCTGTCCTTGAAGTTTCCCTGGCAATAATACTGCAGTGGATTGCTATTTCCTCCTCCAGGGGATCTTCCCAACCCGGAGATCAAACTCATGTCTTCTGCATTGGCAGGTGGATTCTTCACCACTGTGCCACCTGGGAAGGCTCCTTGTTTCAGACAAGGGACTAAATGACTTATGCATCCCACTGAATGATCTCCCTGAACCCCAGAACAAGCTTATGAGATAGACATCCTTCCTGTGTCTGTGATCTTGGCTAACATGAGCACTTCTTTGTTGGTAAATTCACCTCCTGTTCTTCGGTTCTTCTGGTGGCTAAGAAAATAACAGAAGCCCTTAAAATGAGAGAAAGATACAATTTCAAAAGCAAGAAATCTAAATTAAGCTCTTCAGCTGGGCTTCAAGTGTTTCTCCATGTGTAGGCCTCAGAAAAAAAGCAGATTCATAGAGATATTGAACAAGAATGTCTATGGGTGATTTAACATAAAATTAAAATGCAGGTTCCCAGGCCCCGCCTCTGATTTACGTGATCAGAAACTTTGGGATGAGCTGTAAAGCACTTAAGGTAGTCTGGACACAAACATAAGACTGAATCTCTGTTATCAGTCAAAATGGGCTTAGGCGTGCTGCAGTAAGAAATTGTGTCAAAACCTCAGTGACTGAGTGGAAGCACAATGCAAGCCAAGTTAAAATGTGAGTGAGATTTAAAATCTCACTGCCACCACCTGCTGAGGGAATGAATAACTCTCCAGGGGGTAGCCCCATGTGGTGACCCAGAGATCTTAGCTGTACTGATCATTCGGCACCTTCATTTCAATACAAGACAAGGGAGGACTTAGTGTCAGAAGGGAACTTGCCTACACAGGGGGTTATGAAGCAAAGTCCATGTTTATAACCTTCAAAAAGAAGAGAACTGGAAATGCTAGTGATCACCAGGAAAATATAGCTTAGGAAAAACTGTGTTTATGTCCCCATAAGCACATGCCACCCTTCTAGAAAGCTCTAATTTATTCTCTAGTTTAATGACATCCTAGAGTGGCAGGTGAGTGAGGTATGTAAATTAACATGTGCCTCTTCCAGCTTCATTTCAAGAGTACTTCAGATCTCAGGAGAGGAGAGCCAGAGCAAAAAGTAACCATCATCTGCCTCATTGTTTTCTTTTCTTTGTGTTTCTATATCAAAAAAAGGAACTAGGTGTAGAATTTTCCTCAGGGGATGTTCAAAATGATGGAAAGAAGCTAATGTCACCAGGAAACCCTGAAGGAAACCTCCTGCTGACGCATGCTTACCTGGAACCACTTCTAGACCCTAGAGATGACTCAAGGGTGGTTCCCTTGCAGGATCTGGGGGTTGGCCCACCATTCACTCTTTTGTTCTTTCCCTCTCCACCCCAGAGTTTTCTTACTCTTTGGTTTACCATGGAAAAAGTAACAACTCTACACAGTTTTTCTGTCTCTCCCATCTTTCTAAAGGAAGCACATATACCCTCTTGTTTGCTGCTTACAAAATAGAAATAGCCACAGGTCAAAAAAAAGAATGAAGAAGGTGTGGGATGGGAGTGGGGAGGTGGGGGTCGGGATTGGGAGTTCATGTACACTCGTGGCTGATTCATGTCAATGTATAGCAAAACGAATACAGTATTGTAAAGCAAAACAAACTAAAAAATAAAAATTAATTAAAAAAAAAAAGAATGAGGAAAGAAAGTGTAAGAAAATCCCTGCCTTAGGAATATGCCCAAATAAAATGGAGGTCACATAAGGACTTTTTTTAATTTTAAATTTATTTTTAATTGGAGGATAATTACTTTAGAATATTGTGTTGGTTTCTGTAAAGGCATATGTTGGTTTGCCTTAACCTTCTCTCTTCTCTTCTCCAGGAGGAAGGGACCACATATTCTTTGGCAAGCAGAGGCTGCATGGAGGAGAGGATCAGTGAACAGAAGACAGAGGCCGACTGTGTTTCCAATTACATCTCAGGAGGAATCCGGAGACTCTAGAACAGTGACTAAGAGAACCTTGAAAGGACCTCTACGATTCTGTAAGTTTATGCTTTTCTCTCCTCTCAGGATAAGAAATGGCCTCCCATGCTTCAGCTAGACTTGGATGTACTATGTGTGTATGGGTGTGTGTACATATTAGAACATTCAATGAGAGAGGAAAGAGAGTGCCAGGAATTGGTGTGACCTAAAAGGCGGGCCTGGGTGTCACCATGAGGCAGGCTCCATGGCAGCTCCAAGAGGAAGTGATGAAGCCAGATAACTTTTTTTCAATTTCAAAAACTTTTTGCAATAACCACCCAAAGTCTAATTTTCAATATAACTGATGCTAGACTTAATAGTGCTTTCTTTCCTTCTCTGATGGTTGTTGTTCAGTGGCTAAATCATGTCTGACTCTTTAAGACCCCACGGACTGCAGTATGCCAGGCTCCTTTGTCATTCACTATCTCCCAGAGTTTACTCTGATTCATGTCCATTGAGTCGGTGACGCTATCTAACCATCTCATCCTTTGCCACCCAGTTCTCCTTTTGCCTTCAATCTTTCCCAGAATCAGGGTCTTTTCCAATGAGTCAGCTCTTCGCATCAGGTGGGAGCTTCAGCTTCAGCAACGGTCCTTCCAATGAATATTCAAGTTGATTTCCTTTAGGATCAACTGGTTTGATCTCCTTGTAGTCCAAGGGAATCTCAAGAGTCTTCTCCAGAACCACAGTTTGAAAGCATCAATTTTTTGGTGCTCAGCCTTCCTTATGGTCCAAACTCTCACATCCATATATATCTATTAGAAAAACCATAGCTTTGGTCATACAGACCTTTTTCCAGGTGTACTTCCTTAATAAATCACTCGCCCACTCACCTCAGGTACTCCTAGGGAACCCAAGCTAAGACGTGGGATGAATACCATCTCCTTTCAAGCTTCCCTTGGCAGTTCCTCGGCAGTTCCCTCTGCTTCTAAAATCCCACTTCAGCATTTGTATGACTAATAGCATGCCTACTGGTTTCCATATTTGTCTAGACTAAGTTTCTCAAGGGCAGGAGGTGAGAGGAGATGGAGCAGGGGTGGGATGGGGATGATCTTATTGATGTTTGTTATTTCCTCAGTGTTTAGTGCAATCCTTAAAAAATACATTTTAAAAATGTATTTGTTGTACATCTATCTACAATAGTCCTAGAGCAATAGAAGGAAAAAGGTATATAAAGTCACTGACTTCAAAAAGCCTCTGGGCTTCAGTTTCCTCATATTTGAGAAGAAAGTGATTACCTCCAAGCTTCTCCCAATCTGTGATCTTATATTCAAGCAGGGTGAAGATAATTTCTCATCATCAGCCCTGCCAGTTACTGTCCCATATTCAAGAAAGGCTTGAAAACCTGAACAGTTATCTTTTACTCCTGAACCAAGAGGTTTGATTATCCAGGAACAACTTAAAAATTCTCAACTTTATAGATGTCCATAAATGACTCAGAGAGGTGCAAAAACATTCTGAAAATCCAGACTCACAAATTTATTCATTAATTTGTTATCCAACAAATGTTGATTGACTGAGTACTCTGCCCAGGGCAATGTGAGCAACGGGGTGAAAAAAATAGGCTTGAATATACAGCAATTTAAATCCTAATGATTTACAGTTATGCTTTCACACATATTAACTCAATGCATAATAAACTGTGAGGTGATGGACGTGATTCCCATATCATCTAGGTCCCACAGCCAGGTGAAGTGGCTCCTCCAAGATCATACAAACAACACACAGAGTTTGAGCCCCGCTAGGTCTCTGGCTTCCAACCTCCTGCCATTTCCACTCTACCACATGGCTCTCCTTTCCAAAACATCCACAAATAGCAGCCGGTTTGCCACATTTTCTCATTTGTTTTAGCTCTAGAGCTACAGGTCCCCTTGAAATGTCTCAGAAAATCTTCCTTGAACAAGGGACATCTAAATCATAAATGTTGAAGTATCTACTAAACAAAGTAAATACTGCTTATACTCATTTAAGCTCTACTAAGTTTTTACAAATAATGTGATTTTATTCCTAAAGAAAAGTAGCATATTCTTTGTTGGCACATGTATCAGTGGAAAAGAAAGGTAGAAGCTTATAATAGATCTCGCCTATAAATAAAGTTATATATTTACAGATGAATTCGCTATAATAATAGGTCATACGTAAGGATATATTTAGTTATAGAAATCTAAACATGTTTATATGAGATGCCAACATATTTCTAGGTGATGGCATCTGGCAAGAGTGCAAAAGGCTTTAAAGCACTTGTTATTTATTTCCAGAAAACCAGGATCAGGTTCAGAGCATTCAAAGAGTAAAGTGGAGAAAAATGGCACAAAACATAAGAAACTAAAAAAAAAAAAAAAAAAAAACCCCACCAACACAGTAAAAATAATCAATAAAAGAGCTAAACTAGAGTCAAACAACATACAATGGGAATTAGCTCTGTCAGCCTCCATGAAATGGACCCACACTTTAATTTATGTCAGAATAAAATCAGATGAACCAACCCCACACTTGGAAGACTGGGTGGAGAGTACAGTAGGGTCTGGAGGCAGAAGAGGGTCAGCTTTGTAAAGAAAGAGGCCAAAATTTTTAAAGGAATGAGAACTAAGGCTTTTGCAATTAGAAGGTCATCAAATCAAATATTAAATTAGCAATGCTGTCTCAATAGCAATCATGTTTCTTGTTTGATAATTAGGAGAGACCCAGTTTCAGCAATACCGCAGCTTAAGGCTTTCTCAGTGAGGCGCTTCACCACCAAATGGATGGTCTGTGCCTGGGTAGCTTCACCACCAAATGGGTGGTCTGTGCCTGGGTAGCACTTATCCACCATAGACCACGCTATAGGACGGTGTGGATCTGGATCTGATCTTCCACTAGAAAATACCCCTAATACCCTAATATGTAAGTCTTCTCTCTTAGGTCGGTTTCCCTTGAGAATTTTCCAATCTCCTTCCTGGGGTATTGGGCAGAGCCTGGTTTCTAGATATCCAGGAGCCCATCAAGAGAATGGGATTGGGAAAATCCCACTCAGTGTGCAAACTTTAATTTAAGCCCCTGATTCCTCCTGTGTCTCTTGCCAGGCTCTGCCTGTACCTGCCTGGCATGTCTGAATTCTGAGTTTGACAAAACATACAGCACTCAGGTAGTCTGCTGAGATCAGAAAGGAGGTGTCACAGAGCTGAGCTGGAAGGTACAAAGGATCTAAGTGGTCTCATATCTTCCTCTGCCATCCCCAAACCCCACTCATCCATCTAGTTTCCATCTTCCAAATTTTGGTTGAGATCCTCACTGTCTTTTTCTTTGTCCTTGTAGGTTTATACTTCTTTATTCCTCTGCTTTTATTTTTAAAGAGAAATAAACATGCGTGCACCATTCACCACATTAAATCAGAAGTATGATTAAAGGCAGCTCAGTTACAGATACGTAAAGAAAGACCTGAAAAAGCATAATCAAGTCGAACACAGCAAGATCTTAAGCAGCAACCACAAAAGCAGTGGAGATTTGAGTTCAAGGATAGTTTTCATCACAACAGTGCCAACTCACAGGGACCTTTTGAAAAGGAGTGGACGGGATCTGCCCCAAGCCCAGGCTCCTAACTAGCTCTGTGATGTTGGGCCAGGCGTTGACTCCTTCAGTGGCTTCTTTGAAAAACATATGTATTGGGTCAGCCCAAATGTTCAGTTGGGTTTTTCTGTTAACAGCTTATGGGAAAATTCGGAGGAATTTTTTGGCCAACCGAATAATTGTCTCTCCCTCGGTGGGTTCTGAAGGTTAAAGGGGATCATGGATGTGAAAGAGCCCAGCTCAGTGCCAGGCACGTGGGCAGGTGGTCAACCGCAGCCAAAGCTGATTCTCCCACAGCCCTTGGAATCAAGTGTGGGCCCAGAGGGTGACTATTTGTCTCCGTTTACTGTTCTTACTGTTCTTTGCCCCATTGGTAAGGGGGTTTTAGGGAAATAAAAATAAAGTAATAAATCACACACACTGTAACTTCAAAGTCTGAAGAACACTGCCCCAGGCAACTCATGCACCATCCAGGAAAGCATTCTGGCCCTTCTTTCTCACCCTACTCAAACAGGAGGCTTCCTGGCTCTGCTCACCGTGAAGAGCGGGACTTAGAGGGGAAAGGACATTTTCTTAACCTCTCAAGCATGATCCTTCCCCTGAGGATATGGATCAGATGACCTCTGGGGAGAGGAGAAGGGAAGGCAAAGGCATTGCATATTCATGTGACTCTTGACCCATTTAAAGGTCACCCCCTCCCCCAAGCTGCAGCACCCTTCCTGGGAACTCTCAGCACCTGACTCCCAAGGGGGTGGTTGGCCTCCTCCTTGTGACTTAGTTACCCAGGGGGTGGTTGACCCAAAGCCCACATTCCACACAAGGTTGTAACTGGAAGGAAACTTCAAGATCACTCATTCAGGGCTGACATTTCCTCTATGACATCCTCAACAAGTGGCCTTGTTTGGACTCACCCAGTGATAAGAAATTAAATAAATTTGGGGGAAAACTATGCTGTCTGTGGATAGCTCAGAGAGCTGCAAAGTTCTTGTTTAAATCATATATCCCTTCACTGATTTTTTAACAACTGAAAGATTAGGACCATCAAAGAACATCAGAATCCACCCCTGCCATCAGGGAGCTGCGTGGGGAGGAGACAGATGTCAAACAAGCATGGAGAACTCTGGAAGTGCAAACAGTGTGGTGGGTGTTATGAGACTACAGGGCATTCTGGGCACATTGACCTCGAGGGCTGGTTCTGAACTGTGTTGAGGGAGGGGAGGATAATTTGAACCTCCAAGGGACAACTGGCAATATTTGGATACATTTTTTATTGTCATGACTACCAACATTCAGTGGGTAGAGGACAAGGATACTGTGAAACAACCTCCACAACCACAACAAATATCCTACCTCAAATAATGTCATTTAAAGAAACCTGATCTAGAGGATTTAAGGAAGACCCTTTGCTCCGGGGAAGTTGAAGTTGTTCCCCAAAGGAGGAGTCAAGGTATCCAGGGAGAGTATTGTAGCAAAGGGAACTGCATGCATGTAGAACCAGAAGCCATTCAGCATGGCCAGAGTCTAGACAAGGAAGATGATTTAGGAATTCAATTTATGACTCAGCCTGGTTCTACCCATTAGGATCTCATAGGGAAAGTTCAGTCCTCCTTCCTCAAGAAGACCCTCCAAGGCTCTGAGGACAGTTGTGGTGGCCTTGCTGATATTTTTTTTCTTCTCTCAGTCCTTCAGTGTTTCTCCAACAGAGAGCTTTGGGGCTCTCCCAATCCCAATTACATCTTGTCCACCTATCCCCCAGCTTCAGGGCCATGCTGAAAGCCAAGCCATTTCACCAAGTGTGAGATGATGGACATGGAGACATGTGGGCCCATCACCACTTACGGAGGTGAAGATAAGATCGTGACTCTGTTCCCTGTAAGTGCTTTTCTGAGTGGAAGGAATTAGCTCTGTAGGTACGTACATCAGATTTGTCTTACTCGAATGCAAAATGAACCCTAGCTATAGTTGACGTTGAGTGTTCCCGGCCCTGGCCTGAGAAACTGGGCTGGAAAAACTATACAAGAGTGAGTCACATAGAGCTGATTCACACTGTTGTATGATAGAAACTAACACAACACTGTAAAGTAATTATACTCCAATTTAAAAAAATAAATTAAAAAATAAAAAGAGTAAGCCAACCAGACGCAGGTCTTCAAACCTGACTCTGAGGGCGGTAGGAGGAGGGACAGTGAAGCCTGGCGTGCTGCAGTCCATGGGGTCACAAAGAGTCAGACATGACTTGGTGACTGAAAACCAACAGGAGGAGGGAGGGGCAGAGGGGCCTGACCTTGACCTTCAGCCTTTCCAACCCAGGATGCACACTCACTGCCAAGTGCTTTGTCAACCCATTTCCTGGCCAGGGCCAGCCTCGGTAAGCTCAAGATAAGGCAGGTTAGGGCAGGACACAGGAGTCAGGCTGGTTTACAGAAGTCTAGAAGGAGTGGGGTAGGGAAGGCGACCATCGAGAACAGGTTCTCTTCCTGCTTTGGAAGAGGCTGGGCCAAGGTCAGCCTGAGAGCACAGGCAGAGTAGCATGCACGACTGTCTGAAAAGGAGCCAGGACTTAGCAGTCACAGAGTGGGCTGTGTGGCACAATAAATCATCCACAGATAACTCTAACATTTCACATTTGTGATCCAAGTTAGTTTGCATGCATGCATGCTAAGTTGCTTCAGTCATGTCCGACTCTTTGCAGCCCTATAGACTGTATCCCTCCAGGCCCCTCTGTCCATGAGGATTCTCCAGGCAAGAATACTGGAGTGGGTTGCCATGCCCTCCTCCAGGGGATCCTCCCTACCCAAGGATCGAACCCACGTCTCACACATCTTCTGCACTGGCAGATGGGTTATTTAACACTAGGTAAAGAATACCAAGTTAGCTTACCAGTGACCAATATAGATTCATCACTGAAACTAGCAATTATTCTCTCTTCAAGTATTTTGAGTTAAATGTGTTTTGTTTTTCTTTTAAAAAAAAAAATGTTCTAAACTATCAAGGAGTAGAAGTTGTTGGTGGGGCTATGAGTTCTAAGTTTGAACTGATACATTCATTTTTGAGTAGGCTCAGAAGTGGCCTTCCCTGGTCACTCAGCAGTAAAGAATCTGTCTGCAACACAGGAAATGCAGAAGACACGGGATTGATCCCTGGGTTGGGAAGATCCCCTGGAGGAAGGCATGGCAACCCACTCCAGTATTCTTGCCTAGAGAATCCCATGGACAGAGGCTCTTGGTTGTCTATAGTTCATAGATGGCAAAGAATCAAACATGACTGAAGCACGCTGAGCACACACAGGCCCAGAAGTAGTAACAGTTTAGTAAGAACAATGTAATAGAACCAACGAATACTAGTCACCTCTGATATGTCAGGTTCTATGTTAGGTACTGGGAGGGAGAAAGACGAACAGAGGATCAATCTCCAAGGCAGAAATATACCTTGTATATGACAGCTAAGTAAAAACCATAGAGGTACAAAGTGTTGAAGGCACAGAGAGCCCCTCTGAGAGAAGAAATCAAAGACGTCAGGGGAAATTTGCAAATTAGCTGGGCCTTGGAGGGCAAGTAGGGTTTTGATGGAGGAAGGGAATTTTGAATATGGATGAGGAAAGGAGAAAGCAATGAAGAGGAGAAGGAGTAAAGCAGTAAAGGAGAGAAAGATCCAGTATGGATGAAGGGGGTGGGCTTCCTTTCTTTTCTTGCCTGCTAGGTTGACCTGGCTCAAGTCAGAAGAGCTTCATCTGGGAGATGCTGGTATGTTTCCTTGGAATGAAGACTGTCCCTGCCTTTCTATGGGCTCTGAGGCACTCCTGGTTCTGACATTCATTCGCTTGCAAGTCTCCAGGCTGACTAGGTTCCAATGTTGGGTCTCCTAGTTCTATGCCACCTTTCCTTGTGCCATCCTGGGTGAGATAAAAGCTCAGTTCTCTGCCTCACACTCTGACTGGTCATCTGATACACCTCAAAAACTTTTGAAAATGTGTATGCTGAGGCATTGGAGAAGGGAATGGCAACCCACTCCAGTATTCTTGCCTGGAGAATTCCATGGACAGAGGAGCCTGGTGTACAGTCCATAGGGTTGTAAAGGGTTGGCAATTAACACACAACGCACAAATGCTGGGGCATATCCCAGACTTAGGAAAACTCCAGGCTGTGGCCCAGGCAGCTGTGCTTTGAAATGAGCTTTCCAGATGTTTCTGATACCTATCAAGGATTCAAAACCACTTCCGTGGTTGGAAAGCTGATGTCCATTGAAGATGCCTGTTCACTCATGGCTATTCTATTCATCCCTACAGAGACCAATCATAGTTGGCACATTAAAATCGGTGCTGAATGAACACATTTGGAGATAATTCAAAATGGAGAGCAGATAGGTTAACACAGGAGGGAGCTCATCTATATTCTCCTCTCATTTCTCACTTTTCTCTATGAGCGTGGGCAACCTCCTAAGCTCTCTCTCCTCAGTTTTCTCATCTAACAAATGGAGACTGCAGTTGTTTACCACACATCATGTGCAAGTGAAATGAATAATGTTAGCAATAAGTGCACTGAAAAGCAAAGGCATTCTACATATATTTTGTAATAGGACATTATTATTAACTCACCTAATTCTAGCTCTTTGTGGACAAGAAGTGCCATCTCATTCTTCAAGAAGGACATATCAGGTAGAGTTCTGTACACAATAGTCCGTGGTGGGTACTTCCACAAAAGAAAATCTACTGAGCTAAGGGTATTCTCTGCCAAGACACAAAGATGTCCCCTTTGTCAGAGGGTAATAATTGCAGTTACTATTTAATTAAGAAAGACTTCCAAGGAAGAACAATCAATTTGCAAATTACATTGGGTAAAGAATAGACGAGGAATTGCTCAGCCATCATGGCAGTCGATGCATACTAAGTGAGGGGAGACCTGTAGCACACGGGCCTTCCTGCCCCCTCTCTGCCTTTGCAGATTTACAGTCTCCAGAGTCCATCCCAGCTGTTAGCTCAGGGAATTCTGATGCATCAGTATATTTCTTAGGTCAGGGGACAAACCCACTGGGTAGAACACTGTCCCTTTATCAGTGGGAGAAAGGATCGATCCAAAAAGGAATATATAATTCATGACCAAATAGAGCAAATCATTCAATCAGGAAGCCGACACCAGTCCAATTTATGGCATGGTTTTACTAACTGTATTCCCCACCGGGTCATCCAATAGCCCATCTCGATCTAAATACATCTGCTTTAGAAAATGGGTCTCTTCAGCACTGGGAGAGAGAGCAAATCACTCCAATCAGCAGCTATCCCTATTGATGGAAAGCCTTGTGGCCCTAAGCCAGCAACATATAAAAGTAAATAAAAGTTGAAGTGCAGGTCTGAAAGAAACAGTGACATGGTACAGCTAATTATTTACACTCTCAGATTTTTAGACATCCATTATATACAGTATGTTAATAAGAATGCTAAACTGACCTTGGCTGGGACACAAAACTTCCAGAGCCCTGCAAAACACCTCTGGCCTCCCACAAGCCTTTGGTCATGGAGAAATACACAAGGGAGAAGGGAAAGACAAACCCTGACTTAGGTCAAAACTCACAGCCTGGGCTGGTGGGGCCAGTTCGTGACTGGGGAGCAGAATGACAGTGTTTGAGTCCCACTTCTGCCAATAATTAGCAGGTGACATTGGGGAAATGGCTTCACCTCACTAGGCCTCCATCTCTTTCCTATGTGCCAGGATAGGATGGCAGAAGATCAGCCAGTCCCAAACATGGCTACATGCTTTCAGATTTGAAATGAAATATTTGCACAAACAGATTGCCAGACCTCACCCCAGACCTAATCAGAATTAGAAGTGGGTTGGCTGCACTCCCCACCATGTCTCAGATGGTCCGAAAGCCGGAATCCAGGAATCAATGAACTGCCCTCCCCTCTGACAGTCACGCATGGCTGAGTCCTATCCATGATATTTCTAGGTCACCACCCCACCCGAGAAAAACTTAAAATGCTTCTCCTTGCCTACAAAATCAATGGTTCTGGATTTGATTCAGACTCTTAGTGTGACATTCAAAGCCCGTTTCAAGCTATTCTCCTAGCTCCCTTCTTCTATATAAACTATGTTCTTGCAACTTACTCCCTAAAAAAGATATTTTATTTCAAATCTCTGCATATTTACATAACCAACTCTCATTTCCTAGAATGCATCCTCCACCCTTCAAAATACATAATCCTTTCTTCAAGATGACTTTTTAAAAGATTCTTCTTTTTTTTTAAATATGAATGATCTATGATGATCTTTATTTACATTTTGTCAGATGGCACGTGGAATCTTAGTTCTTGACCAGTGATCAAACCCACACCCCTTGCCTTGGAAGCATGGACTGAACCACTAGGAAAATCCCAAGATGACATTTTAATGACTGCTTCCATGATTGCCTCTCTTCTGCACTGTGCTGTCATTATTTGTAGGTGTGACTGTTTCTCCCACCAGACATGGAGAGTTCTTGCTCACTTTTCTTGTGATATTCAGGTCTGAGGGTGCACAGTTATACATATCAAGAAACCTGGGATAGGCAGGATGCATAAAACTGGACAACAATTTTTTTAGGTTAAGAGACACTTTTTAAATATGAAACAAACATGGATACATTACAGAGCCAAGTACAAAATGTACACAAAATTTCAAACTAAAACAAAAGCCTTCAAACAAGTATCAAGGGAGACGATGGCAAGATAGTTCAAGTTATGCTGCCCCAGCCACCAGCTGCAGTCAAGCCAAGACTGACACCTCCATCCTCCTTCAGTCTCCGTGACCATCAGAATACTTATAGGATGTCTGAGAAGCACTGCCAGGACTGATTGTATTCATTACAAATTCACCCCAGCCCACCCCCCATTTCTCATCTTCAGCACTGCATAAATGGCTCAATACATTTGTATTTGTTGATTAACTCAATAGACAAATGGACATACAAGTTAGAAGCAAAGGAGTTTATGCTTTTAAAAGTTTCTTGCAACAAATTCAGCCCAGATATCAGGATTTTTTCACACCCCGGCACAAATCTCTCTTTACAGCAAGAAGAGTAGTATGCGCTGTTGTGTAGGCTCTTGGGACTAACCAACAGTTTGAAACTTCTATGGGCTGCAATGGGGTGGGACTCTGTTATGCCTCCATTGGATAAAAAAGAAAGCTGCCTGCAGTCCACACCCACCCTCGCAATCCCTAAGGCGCCTGCAGGGTCAAGTGAGAACTTTCAGCCAGGAACTCTGCCTCAGGGGAGAATGGCCACTGAACTGAAAACAAGAGCCAGAAAAACTTTAAGCAAACTCAGGTCAAGTCAATTTGCTCAGTCATCAGTGAAATTTAGCAAGGAGAAAGGGTGGGGGGAGTCTGCACAGGGCCAGGAAAGCCACATTCCAGAAGAGAGGGTGGAAACTCAGAGCTGAAGGACCAAATATCCAGGTCCTCTCTCAGACCACCCCCTCACAAACACTCATAAACATGCAGTCCTGAGAAGCAAACTGAAAACTGAGCTCAGGGCTTGAATGACCTCTCACAGTTAACCTCTAAAGCCAAACTGCTTAAAGTTGAAACCAAACTGGACAAGTCAGGCTGGAGCTGCGTTCATAAGCAGAAGGAAGAGAATGAGACAGACACCTTCTGCCAGCTCTGCCTCCCCACCCCTGACTCTTGCTTTCATTTCTGGCCTTCCTGGCCCACCTGGGCACCCTTCTGCTTGATGACTTCCCTCTTCCTGCTTGCTTCTCATTAGCAAACCTTCTCCAAGGCCACACCTCCCCAGTGTTTCTCAGTATCTCCACCTCCAGCCTCCGTGGCCACCACCACCCTAGTCCAAGGCTGTTACCCACGCTCTCCTAGATGAAGGCAATAGCCCACCTGGAGCCCTGACACCTAAACTCAGGTCCCCTGTAATCCTTCTCCAACAAGCAGCGAGATGAGGCTTCAAAATGCAACTCTGCCATATCACCTGCTTGCCCAGAACCCTTTGTCTTCTCCTGGCTGATAGGCTTAACATCTCAAAACCTGATCCTACCTACCAAGGCCCGTCCTTCCTTCCTTGATCACTTCTCACCATTGCATCTCACTCTCAGCACTCCAGACACTCTGCTTTCACATCTCCAGAGAGAGAGGCCTGGCATGCAGTATTTCTTCCACCTAGAAAGCTCTCCCAGGCTCATTTCGCTTGTTAGCCTCCCCTCTGCAGCTCGTCCCTGATCTCTCCCTCCAGGCCTCGTTACTCTCCTTCACAGTACTTCCAACAGTGTGTGACCACTGCAGGGATAATGTACATCCATGTATTTCTTTGACAAACTGTAAACTCCATGAAAACAAAGATTATGTAGTTTTGCTCATCATTTGGCCACCAGTATTTTGAACCGTCCTATCTATGGTAGGTGTTCAATAAACATTTGTTGAATGAATGAGTGATGGAATGAGTAAGCTGAAAGCATCCATGGGCCCACAGCAATAGCAGGTGTAACTACAGACTCATCGGGAGCTGAGTCTAACCTTTCCTCATATGGTGGTTATCAGAGGCCATGTGATGAAGGAGAGGAGGTCATCCCCAGTCTGCCAGCAGCTGTTGAGCCTGGAGCTCATGACTATGTAGACCTTATGCAAAACAATTCTTGATCCCAAAATTGTTCTGCTTTCCACCAATCACCCCTCGGCCAATGAACCCAGCAAATTTTATTGTTTGTCCTGAATATATAGTAGTGTAGTGTTAGTCACTCAGTCATGTCTGACTCTTTGCAGCCCCATAGACTGTAGCCTGCCAGGCTCCTCTGTCCATGGAATTCTCCAGGCAAGAATACTGGAGTGGGTAGCCCTTCCCTTCTCCAGGGAATCTTCCCAACCCAGGGATTGAACCTGGATCTCCTGCACTGCAGGCAGATTCTTTACTGTCTGAGCCACCAGGGAAGCCCCAACTCAATCATTTGCAGGTCCACCCTGTGAGCAGCCAGTCCTGCTTCCTGGTGGGTCAGATGCTGGAAGCAGTGAAACTCTGTCTGGAAGGAGCTCATAAACACAATCTCCTTCCAGTGTAGGCTTAAACTAGACACCGATTTCCGTTCCGTTCAGTCGCTCAGTCGTGTCCGACTCTTTGCGACCCCATGAATCGCAACACGCCAGGCCTCCCTGTCTATCACCAACTCCCAGAGTTCACTCAGACTCATGTCCATTGAGTCTGTGATGCCATCCAGCCATCTCATCCTCAGTCGTCCCCTTCTCCTCCTGCCCCCAATCCCTCCCAGCATCAGGGTCTTTTCCAATGAGTCAACTCTTCGCATGAGGTGGCCAAAGTACTGGAGCTTCAGCTTTAGCATCATTCCTTCCAAAGAAATCCAAGGGTTGATCTCCTTCAGAATGGACTGGTTGTTCCAAATAGGAAAAGGAGTACGTCAAGGATATATATTGTCACCCTGCTTATTTAACTTCTATGCAGAGTACATCATGAGAAACGCTGGACTGGAAGAAACACAAGCTGGAATCAAGATGGCTGGGAGAAATATCAATAACCTCAGATATGCAGATGACACCACCCTTATGGCAGAAAGTGAAGAGGAGCTAAAAAGCCTCTTGTTGAAAGTGAAAGAGGAGAGTGAAAAAGTTGGCTTAAAGTTCAACATTCAGAAACGAAGATCATGGCATCTGGTCCCAACACTTCATGGGAAATAGATGGGGAAACAGTAGAAACAGTGTCAGACTTTATTTTGGGAGGCTCCAAAATCACTGCAGATGGTGACTGCAGCCATGAAATTAAAAGACACCGATTTAGGCATAGATAAATGTAGATAACAGAGAGGCAGGACCAAAGAAGGGACTAATAAGATAGCTAACTCCTGAGGACAGAGATGGATGAGTTCTATAATTTTTATATCTTGCATAGCACCTGGGCTTTTACTTATCTCAGGATCTGTTCAGCTAGGTTGACAAAAAAAGACCTAAGGAGAGGATGGAATGATCGTCAGTCACCTGAAACAACCAAGCAACTATTATTTGTCAAGCCCTGGACTTGGTGTCATCTGTTTCCTAACCGTTCTCTGTGTGTGTGTGATGTGAATGAATAGGACAGTGTCTAAGTCCCATGAGTTCCTTAGACTTATTGCAATTGTTAGTGTGAGAATATTATCATAACAGGATTTTAGAATTGGAGGGGTTTTAGAAAGGTTTCGTGCAGCTGAGTGTAATACTCCTCCTCAAGGAACCCTTCTCTTCCTCCTCTTAATTATCAAACAATGGCACCATTGAAAAAGTTGGTACCAAGAACTGAGAATTTGCGTCATCCTTTGAAATTACAACAGCAGTGATCGTATGAAATCTATTGACCAAACCCAAGAAAATAAAAATGTACCTTCCAACTCCCAGCAGTTATAAGGATGAAGATTTAGTGATGATAATCTTTCACGTATACATCACTCTCAGTCATGTTCATTGGTTCATCTGAAATCTCAATGATCTTTACTATCCCCCACTGCACAGAGCAAGAAATTAAGACTTACAAAGGTTAAATGTCTTCTTTGAGGTTTTCTAGCTAATTATACTACTAATAGCAGAATGGACAGGATTCAAGCACAGATCACATTTCAGAACTGGGACTCATACTATACTGTTTCTCAGCAGGAGAGAATCGTGTTCATCTCATTAATAAGGAAGCATGGCACATATGCACAATGGAATATTACTCATCTATAAAAAGGAACACATTTGAGTCCGTTCTAATGAGGTGGATGAACCTAGAGCCTATTATACAGACAGAAGTAAGGCAGAAAGAGAAAGACAAATACCATATATTAACACATATATATGGAATCAGAAAGATGATACCAACAGTCCTACATGCAGGGCAGCAAAGGAGATACAGATGTAAAGAAGAGACTTTTGGATTCAGTGGGAGAAGAAGAGAGTAGGATGATTTGAGAGAATAGCATTGAAACATTTTGTACATTACCATATGTAAAATAGATGACCAGTGTGAGTTCTATGCATGAAGCAGGGCACCCAAAGATGGTGCTCTGTGATATTATGGAGGGATAGGGTGGGGAGGGAAGTGGTAGGGGGTTCAGGATGGAGGGGACACAAGTATACCTACGGCCAATTCATATTCAGTTCAGTTCAGTCACTCAGTCGTGTCCAACTCTGCAACCCCATGAACCGCAGCACACCAGGTCTCCCTGTTCATCACCAATTCCCAGAGTCCACCCAAACCCATGTCCATCGAGTTGATGATGCCATCCAACCATCTCATCAATTCATATTAATATATGGCAAAAACCATCACAAAGTTGTAATTATCCTCCAATTAAAATAAATAAAAATTATTATTGCTAAATTAAACCCTGATTTGTGCATTTATAACCAATACCCTAAAATTTTAGAATTGAGAATAATAACATCCATGTGTCTCAGATAGTAGCATAAGTCATGTCCCACCTGTTGAAATGTTTGCCAGCTGGCACTACCCAAACAAAGAAGAAAATATGCTGGCAATGCTTCATAAGTATTGAAAGATGTCAATGGTCTCCCGGTGAGTGAAAACTCCTGGCCATATACAGACAGATTTTCTCCAGATAGCAAGACACCATATTAAGTGCCAACTCCAGCTCACTTAAAATGCTGGGCTAGGAGTTCCTACTAGCTGTCAGTCAAATCAAGCCTTCATGGGCCTTGTGTACTTGACTAATAACGAACACTATCGGGTCCTAGGGAAGAAGCAGAGAGAGAGGAAGCATACCTTGTGGCTGGCTAACAGAAGCTGCATTTCAATACAGACATAAAAAGAATTTAGGCCAGGCTAGAGAAAAGCTCACACTTTGAAGAAAATAAATGTTTTTGTTGGGGTTCAGGGGACTTTTCAATTGCAGTATTTAGGCTCAAAAGATGACACTCATGTTATTGTGGTCATGAAGAAAATTGACTACCAGGTGGAATGAAGGAACAGTGCCCTGAAAATCTTTATAAGTAATCTGAAATGAAGTGTTTTAAGCCAACTCACTTCTCAATATAACCCTACAGATGCTACACAGATGACATCTCTCTCCTCATAAAAGTGATGGAAAGCGCACAACGGAGGTATTCAAAACCAAGGATTACGAGGGATCACCTTCACGAGAAGTACAACACAGACCTTGGGCTTCATTGTGGGATATCACACTTCTTGTCTCTTAATGGCCACTTAGTCCAAAAAGCCACCGCAAATTGGAAAAGTTATGACTACTGAATCAACAAGCAGAACTCAGCCGGGGTGGGTGGGAGGCGTTGTTGAACACATATAACCTGTATGCAGACCCTGTGCAGACAGAGCAGCCAGGCTTCCCCTGCGGGACAGCTGTGAACACTCAGACACGAGCATCAGTTCTCTCAGCTCCACTGTCAGGCACTTGCTCTCCCCCACACCCTGGGCAGCGGTGAGGCAGAGCACCTGCACACAAACAGTGACAGAGTCAGGACTTGAGCTCAGCTCTTCTTGAGCTTCCTTTTGTCTCTCCTACCACAGGCTGCCTCTGTGGATGACAACAGTAAGGCACACAGCACTTGTCTTCAGCACTTTACAGTTCACAAGCCATCTTCATTGCCCTTTCTCCTTTACCTTTTAGCAGAGAAGTGCATTTCCACCCAGGTGACCTCCTTTCTCCAAGAAGGAAACCAGTTTTTCCAGGTCTAGTGAATTGATGGGACCTTTCTGAGTGGTCACCAGAATACCCTACCCCTTGTACAGACCATGGAATAGGTTAGGAAGTACCATAAGAATTTATAAATCATGAAGATTTTCATTTTTAAAAACTAAGCCCTCCAATACCTACCACCACACCACAACAGGATATACCAAGGTCTTCCACGGAGCCAGCGTGTTGACGTAGTCCACGTTACCAGGAAGAGGGAAATCACTAAACTGCACTACTTTAAGGACACTGAGACCAGCCTCTGGTCTTCACTGCATGAATAATAAGAGTCAACTGATATACAACAATATCTTACATCAGACAGTGCTTATGGTTTCCAAATTCTTTCACATGCACACCTCCTCTGACCCCTACAATAATATCATTGTTGGATATTATTATTAGTATATTTTCATATTTGCATCGCTGATTCAATGGACATGAATTTGAGCAAACTCCAGGAGACAGTGAAGGACAGAGTAGCCTGGCATCCTGCAGTCCATGGGGTGGCAAAGAGACACAACTTGGTGACTGAACAACAACAACAATCTTTATACTTGAGGTGATTGAAGTCCAAGAAACTGCACAAACTGCCCATGTTTACACAACTAGGAAACATCAGGGCAAGAGGCAACGTTAGATCCTGGGCCCAGGACTCCTTCTAGCTGTCCCTTAGCAGTATCCCCAAAGTTGAGCATGAATTAAACTCCTGACCTATCTTCTTCTATCTGTCACTGATCAGACCTATAGGTGCCTGACTCAGCCTTAACCCTCTTGTACCACTCTTTCTGCTTCCTTTTTAACTTACACACATTATTTTTCTTCAATATTTTTCAATCCCTTTAGTCCTCAATCCAAGCTACCTCCACCTTGTATGGAAGGTGTATCTCAAGAGTGAAGGTTTGAAAAAGTTTGCCCATGTTTATGCATGCATCCTTCCTGGACTCCTTAACAAACTTTTCCCAGTGTTAACTCTCCTCCCTGATGGCCTCTCTGATGCAGAAGCAGCATAGATATTTGCCTGAACACAAGCACATACAAACATGGGGAAGGACTTAAAAAGAAATAGTGAGGAAAGGGGGCCTTTGACACGTTATCAGGGTCGGACTGAAGGTGCTGCCTGTGATCTTGTCTGCTGGAGTCAGGGCTTCTGGTCTTGCTGAATAGAATTCCCCTCCAGCTTGTTCTTCCTCATTACTATTTTCCTGTCCTTGTCCTCAAGGCCCAAGGACTCTGTGAACAAGGTGAGCCAGCCTAGAGGAGTGAGGGAGGAGCCACTCTGCCAGGAGAGCACCTCCAGCTGCCAACAGCTGGGTGACTTTTCAGGAGACAAAATGCATTGAGTTTTAGGAACAAAAACTGTATTACAACAGATCTTTTTAAAACTGCCTTTAGAAATCTCATTCTCTACTGAGGATCTTTGGGGAATATTCTCAGGAGGCTCAAGAGTTCTTTGAGAATTTAAGTTGGTATCCTCACCTGATGAAATGCTAAACAAAATTTAAAGCCTACAGTGAATCAGGCAGTTGCCCATAACGAAGCACTGCCCCATAATTTGAGTATCTGCATCTGTGGCATAATGATGTCTCTGCTGCAGAAACAAAGCTTTCACAGCAAGGTGACAGAGGGTAAGGAGAGCTGAGTCAGCCATCACAAGGCACATGGTGGTACCGCACACCCAACCCAAAGAGCCTGCTTAGAGCTGTACACACTGTTCACGCTGGCAAAGTACACACTTGAGACATGGTTGCATAGTACTTTGGGCCATTAACAGAATCCACCATAAAATGTAGGTGTTAATTTTATTTCTTGGTAAAAGGTGCATTAAGTTTTATTTTGAGGTACACTACTGAATTGATTGGTTCATTGAACTCACAAATAAAATTTAGTCATTGTTAAAAATTATCTTGATGGTGACTCAAATGGGACAATCCTTATCCTAAAAATCAAGGTCAATTCAAGAAACACTGAAAACACATTTTATTCACACTGAATTATGCTAATGTGAAAGTGCTAGAGTTTATAAATTTGCTTGAGTTCAATCTGGAATTTGTTCTGATTTTATAGCTATAAAGAGGTATGAGGCACAATGATTTACACTTAATTTTATGCTGAAACAATCATTTATATTCATAATATTAGGACCATAAGATTTTTTTTTCCTTTTGCACAAGGTTGAGAAGTGTTACATTAGAATGTTTCCTATTTTTCTTTCTTGTCTATATAAAGCAAGAAAGCAACCCTCTATACACTCCTAAATTCTCAGGCACCAAAGGGCAAGACTCTGGATTTACTCTACAAATCTGATTTAAAATCAACTGAAAAGTAAAATTATCCAGAACCGAAAAACCCTACTGACTCAAGGACTTTCCTTCACTGTTTTGAAAGTGGTGCAAGGGCTGGGTACAGAGTCATGCCTGCCACCCCCACGGCCACTGTGCCCAGACTGGGACCAACCCTCCTCTGCTCTGGGGACTCGGACACTTAATCCAAGTCACCCAGGAGTTGCCGCCACACTCCTGCCGGCTGCAGAACAGGAAGGCCTTCCCAACAAGCTCTCCTCACCACCAGGAGCCAAAGCCCGTCCCCTGACACATTCCGGGCTTCTCAGAAGCAAGGGGAGCCCGTGGCAGATCCCAACAGGTCTAACATGCTGTAGTGTTCAGATAGCTTACTCACCACAGGAAGGGGTTTAGGGCGTTCATATAAACTGATGCTGCAGTGAAGGGCAGTGCATGTCCCTTTAGTATTTCCTATAGCCATTCTCAACCAGAACTATTTTCTAAATAAGCATGGAATTTGCCATTAAGTGGATTGTTACCATGGAATTAGAATAACTCAAATAGAATCTGAAATTCTCTTAAAAGAAAGGAGATAAGGAGGTAAAGCTTGCTATGGGCTGAAATGTTGAAATTCTAACCCTCAGTATTTGAAGACAGGGTCTTTAAAGAGGAAATTAAGGTCAAATGAGGTCATTAGAGTGACCGAAGAGGAGATGAGGACAGGGCCATACACAGAAGAAAGATCATATGAAAACACTGGAAGAAGACAGCCATCTATAAGCCAAGAAGAGGGGCCCAGAAGAAACCATCCCTGCTGGCACCCGATCTTGGATTGTCATCCTCTGATCATGAGGAAATAAATTTCTGCCATTTAAGTCTGAAGTATTGGTTATGGTAGGCCTAGGAAATGAATGCAAGGCTCTACCAAAAGAATTTCTTAATTTATGAACTTCTTTTTAGTTACAAAGAAATTGCACTTATTTTATCTTGTTCAATCCTAACAACTACTCATGGTTTCCCTTTTTTCCCTGATGAGAAAAAAAGACTCAGATTTGCGCAAATTCATAGAGTAAATTAGTGACAAAGCTAGAATTCAAAGCCAGATCTCTTTATTTCTACATCAGTGCTCTTACTACCAGGCCTTTAGGCCTTTCAGCTGTGACTCTGAAGTAACAAACCAGTTTGCGAATAATATCTTAAATATGAAAGAGATCAAACTATTTTAAATGCACCTACAAAAACAGATTTTATCAGGACCCTTAGGCTGGGGCAAAAGAGGCCTGTGCTCTGTACATTATACTTTTGAGAGTCCTGTAAAGGATTAGAAAATATGCAAAAAACAGTAATAATACATTAAAGAGAATGTGAGCACCTTTGTCATTCAAGATCCGGCTCTTAGCACTGACACAGCCTGACCCAGAATTTTAAACATCTGCCCTGGTAACTAACACTGTTCAGGTCCCCCACCAACACCACTGCATCTCTTACCCTAGGTCTTCAAAACACAGGGAAGCTAGAAAACTAGACTTACTGTGGTGATCATTTTGCAATACATGACAATATCAAAACATTACATCACACACTTGAAATTAATATGCTGCATGTCAGTTATATATGGCAAATATATACAAACAAAAACAGAGAGTGACTGTACCTGAATGTCATGAAGGTTTAAGAATTTTAACACCTGTCCAACACTGGAGGCAGACACAGATTGTGAGGGTGGAAAGGATTTGCATTTAGGTAAGAAAAGATTAACATGTCAGATCCTCTCTAAGGGAGCATGAATGCAGTGGGATGTGCATAATGAAGAACTATTGCCCAGTAGCACCAAGAGTCCTCTTTTGGCTTCTCTTCACATTCCTGTTTGTAGTTTCATATGGACTTGTGAATTACCAAGGTATTCACAACAGGTGCATGTGATGATTGAAGAACATTTTGCAATATTAAATAACTCACACTGCACTTTGCTGTTGTTGTTGTGTAGTTACTATGTCCAATTCTTTGTGATCCCATGGACTGCAGCACACCAGGCTTCCCTGTCCGTCACCATCTCCCAGAGCTTGCTTAAACTCATCAAGGCTGTATTAAGTCATCCAGTCAGTGATGGCATCCAACCATCTTGTCCTCTGTTGTCCCCCTCTTTTCCCACCTTCAATCTTTCCCAGCATCAGGGTCTTTTCTAATAGTCGGCTCGGCACATCCGGTGGCCAAAATATTGGAGCTTCAGCTTCAGCATCAGTCCTTTCAATGAATATTCAGGACTGATTTCCTTTAGGATTGACTGGTTTGATCTCCGTGCAGTCCAAGGGACTCTCACGAGTCTTCTCCAACACCACATTTAAAAGCATCAACTCTTTGGTGCTCAGCCTTCCTTATGGTCCAGCTCTCATATCCATAACATAACTACTGGGAAAACCATAGCTTTGACTAGACAGACTTTTGTTGGCAAAGAAATGTCTCTGCTTTTTAATACACTGTCTAGGTTTGCCAGAGCTTTTCTTTCAAGGAGCAAGCATCTTTTAATTTCATGACTGCAGTCACCATCTGCAGTGATTTTGGAACCCAAGAAAATAAAGTCGCTCACCGTTTCCACTGTTTCCCCCACTATTTGCTATGAAGTGATGGGACCGGATGCCACGATCTTTGTTTTTTGAATGTTGAGTTTTAAGCCAGCTTTTTCACTTCCCTGTTTCAGCTTTATCAAGAGGCTCTTTAGTTCCTCCTCACTTTCTGCCATAAGGGTGGTGTCATCTGCATGACTGAGGTTATTGATATTTCACCTGGCAATCTTGATTCCAGCTTGTGCTTCATCCAGCCTGGCATGATGTACTCTACATATAAGTTAAATAAGCAGGGTGACAATAACAGCTTTGACATACTCCTTTCCCAATTTGGAACCTTGTTTAACTCAATGAAACTATGAGACATGCCATGTAGGGCCACCCAAGATGAAAAAGTCATGGTGGAGAGTCCTGACAAAATGTGGTCCACTGGAGAAGGGAATGGTACACCACTTCAGCATTCTTGCCTTGAGAACCCCATGAACAGTATGAAAAAGCAAAAAGATATGACACATTACACTTAGATATATGCATATTATATGTATCATGAAATATGATACTGAGCATATTAGCACTTTGATAATGAATGCTAGAAATGCAAATAGTTTCATTTTCCAAAACATCAAATGAGGTTTACTTCTCTTTGCAAAAATAAATTCAAAACATTAGGTTTATTTAAGTGATATTATTTTCAGTTTTTGAGAAAATATGTGAAAAATAATTTTATCTTCAGACTTTGAAGTTAATTTATCTTTTTATGAAAATATTTTTAAATTTATATATTTTGAATACAAGTACAATTTTAATCCTTTTGATAATCACTAGGAATCTAAATTATGTGAAAAACCACATAATTAGTGACTGGCTGAAGTTAAGTGAAGAGAATAAATTTAATGGAATAAATATATGGTAATTTATGAATTATATATGTCTTCATTTTATTTGCCTGCAAATGTCACCACCTCATCAACAGAGATCTCAGACATGTGCATTAATAATTAAATTCAGTCATCTTTAGTATTTTGTTGACTTTCAGGCATTAAAAACAGAGCTTTACACATATTTGGTATTATTGTGATGAAGGAATATTTATCAAGGTAGGAAGAAGTTTTTAGGCAAGAGAATAAAGTTAATATGCTTGAATCAAGAAAAGCATACACTAGAAGTTCCATGAAAAACAGATTACAGAGAGAAGTTGGAAGCAGAGAGACCGAGGTGGAATTTTGGAGAGTAATCCAGGGAAGAGGGAGGGGCCCAGACATAGGCCAGCAGTGGGGACAGAGTGAAGTGACAGACCTGAGTGACCCTTTATCTTTCCAAGTTTCTTTGTAATTAAAGTACAATTTCTTAACGTGTGTGTGTGTGTACATGTGGGTGTATGTGCACAGCCATGCACGCACACATGGGCACATGCATGTGCCTGGCAAAGCTGTTCACTCGATTCAGAAATCTTTGCTATAGCACCCCAAACGGCCTGGCATCCAGGCGCATCTTGAAGCCCGGAGTGTAAGATGACACAGCTACTTCCAGGGGTCAGCCATTCAGCCATCAGTCCGCTCTGGTTTCTAGAAAACAATCTCCTATAACAAGTAGAAAGCTACTTCTATAAACCTTTACATGATAGTCCTGTTCTATCTTCTGTAATAGCAATTCTTTGCTTTGTTTAGTTGCTAAGTCAAGCCCAACTCTTTACGAGTCCATGGACTGTAACCTGCCAGGCTTCTCCATCCTCGGGAGTTTTCAGTCAAGAATACTGGAGTGAGTTCCCATTTCCTCCTCTAGGGGATCTTTCCAACCCAGGGATCGAACTCATGTCTCCTGCATTCTTTACCAGAGTCACCTGAGTAAAAATTCTATCTGCTAGAAATTAGAGCTGGTAGCCTTTTGCACAATTCAGGTTGCTACTGTAGCAGCTTTCCAGGTTAAACCCTTCCAGTTCCTTATTTCTCTCAAATTATTTTCAGGGGCCTCCAGCTCATGCCAAGCACACCCACTTCCCTCTGCCAGTAGCAACACCTCGGCAGCAGCCAGTCACACAACCTTGGATACATTCTGGTTTTTCAGTGTCTCTCTTAACATGCAGCACCTGGAAATATTTCATAATTCACATTTTTCCCTATTCACACTGTCCTTTCTCATAATTAATATAGATGGCTGAGGTCTGAATGCAATTTTTCATCTCCAGGGTATATTTTTATGAGATTTACCACAGAGGTTTCATTTCTCTATTCAGGATATATGAAGATTTTTAATTTACCCCACCAACAGGGGATAGAAAGGGTGTCTTCTTTGTCAAAGATCTGGAATTACTATTTACACAGAGCTCCCTAAAGGAAGTTACTTGCCACAATGAAGTAGTTGCTAACAATCTAGAAATGAGGAGTCTTGCAAATTGCCTTTTCTTTCCCTGCACTACTAAAGCTCCTGTTAAATTGTTTCAAAATATCCAAAGATGGAACTGCTTTCCTTGCTTCATTTTGTTTCTTTTTCTAGGACTCCAGTGGGTAGGTCCTATTTGGGTTTCTACCCTGGCTCCATCATTCACTAGCTATATGACCCTAAGGAAGTCTTTCACCGCTTTGAGTCTCAGCTTCTCATCTAAAACCATAAAGGAGTGGTGCTTACTTGGTAGGAGTTTTGTACCGCTTAAATGACAGTAGACATGGAAATGCTTAGCCTTTTGCCTGAAGTGTTCCAGGCAAAAGGCTGAGATTGGCATATAAAATACAGTCTACCCAGTTATATTTGAATTTCTGATGAACAATGAATAACGTTTTAGTGTGTGTCCCAAATATGACATCATTGTCATTTTCCTTTTCTCTTCCTCCTTTGTCATCCTCTCCTCTGTTTTCTTTCTCTTATTCTTCTTCTTCCTTTCTTTATTCTTTCTTCTTCCCCATCACCTAGTTCTAATCTTAAAAACATACCAGTGGTAACATGATCCCTCTACATTCTAAGTTTTATTTTTTCAGAACAACTATTACCCATTATTAGCGGCATGTATATAGTCCAGCAGCCTCAAAGGAAGTCAAGGATATGTAAGATGGTACCTAGATGTACATGTGGTACAGGGGCTGGAGGGTTGTTTGCACCTTCTTTTTTTTTTTTTGAAAGTCTTGCTTCCTGACTGGAAATTTGAGTTTGCCCACTTGAACAGATCACCTCTGCCTCCTCAAGTCTTAACCAAAAATGGAAACTTTTGTCTCTACTATCAGCACACTTAAAAAAATTAAGATATTACACAATATCTTCTTTCTTCCTGCCATCCCTCATCATTTTAGTTTGCTTCTTCGTGCAGTTCCCAAAAAAAATTATGAGGCATATTCAGAAGCACAAAAGTCATGCTTCTCCCCATATTCAACATTCTTCGCTCTAACCAGGAATAATTAAGTCCAATCACTCCAAACTCTGAGGGATCTGACATATTCATAGGAACCCCAAGAATGATGATATAGTTTTACAACTCTTTTTTCCAGACTTTAAATACACCTCCATGCATACAATATCGTGAGAGTCCTGATAAATAATCAAGAATGCCTGCCCACATTCTAGTGAAACACAGACACACTTTTCCTCTTGTCCTCTTTCAAACGGAAGGAAAAGGTAACCCAGGGTTTCACTTTTATGAAAACATTGAGACTTTCTTCCATTCCCAGGATTCCCATTTGACTGAATCCCATCCCATGACCCAAAGGGGAACCTGTACATGCATGTATATGGCAAAAAACGAAATGCCAACTGCAAGGAGGACCATACTTCCCTATATTGGTTCTCCTTCCATTACTCAAGAGACCAACAGCACTCTCCTTGAATGGAGAAAAAAATATTAAAATGCTTCATTTCTTTCCCAGGATATACAAATTAGTATCATTATTCTCTCAGAACAAAAACGTGTCTACGTGTCTAGATGGATTCAGGATATTCCATTTCAAATATCCATTACCCTCAAATCAAATTTCCACTGCCATTGAGTGGCAAGGGGCAATGCCCTGGGATCAGTGAGCTGCTAAGATTCCTTCTGCTGGAGTGTTTAATTTCATTTCACTTTCCACAAATAAGCATGCTTGGAGCCGCTGCCTTTCCTTCCTCAGGAGTAATCGAAAAATTTAATTCACATTAAGCCAGAGAGGATGGTGTTTTTCCCTAAGGTCACCCAAGGCAAACATTTTAAACCTCTAACAGCCCATCAGTCAGAGATGCATGTCTCATCCTTTCCTGATGAGATGCCTCCTGGAGCCAAACAAAGCCTTCACCCCAGCCCTGCTCCATCCTCCACCCACCATACTCAGCCCCTGAGTAAAAGGTCACCCAGAGAAGCGGGTGGGTACATCTCCAGATTCGATTCCCCCTGTGATTTTGAAGATGCCTACAGTATACCCCCCAGGAATTGCCCCATTTGGAGACATGTGAGTTTCTAGGCATCAATTCTGCTTGGAAGATTAATGTGAGTGGGCACCAAAAGCCTCTTTGCTACTGCTATTTGAACTGCAAGCGGCTTACCCAAGAATGCATATTTCACCAGGGCTAGGCGATGCTTCAAATCTTATCATCCCTTCCCTAAAAACTAATAACACTTTGCACTTATATGGTGCCTTTCATCAGCCCCAGGTAACACACACAATGCTAGAACTCAGAAATGAGTAAATCATTAATTGTTCGTAAAGCCTTGCAGAAGCACTTTCAGATCGCCATGCATAAGGATTCAATCAAGCACAATGACAGCCATGCATATTTCTCTTTTCTTCAGGTATAAAATGTGTGCAGTGACTTATAAATGACAAATTTCTCATGAACACAATCAGAAGCATATCATCACCAAGATGACCTAGTGCCACAAAGGTGGGAGATATTCTGCTCACGGATCACAGGACTTTTTATCAGAAAGACCAAGGAGTTCTAAGGAAGAAGGAAAGAGTAAGAAGCAGCTAAATATCCTTATTTAGAAAAACACTGAAAAGATTAGATGTGTCCCCTCTGTCAGTCTAGCATAACATTTCTAAGGCACTTCTCCTTGTAAAGGTAATACATTTCTTCTTTTTAAAGGACAGGTAATGGAATAAAACAGAGTGAGACCTTGTAAGAAGTCCACCTCATTTTGTTCCCGGATTTTTCTTTACTTCAATTATAGAGTTAGAACTCATGTAGCAGAGGGGAAGCATGTAGCCATAAGGACTGACTCAGAGGATATCGGGGTCGGTGGGGGGTAGTCAGCCTAGATGGAGGGTGAAGAGACACTTGAAAAGGACAGGGGTGTGTCTGTTTCAGTGTGAGCCACAGTTATTTCCCCTGGTCTCAAGTCTCTAGCCTCGGTAGAAAAGATCTCAAAGAGGCATCAGTGAGCAGTGCTGTGCAGTGAGATATTATTAGTAATTCCCTGCCAAGAACTGAACCTGGGTAGCCTGGATGAAACCCAAAATCCTACCACCAGATCAGCAAGGGTTAGAACATATTTTCCCCTGGAATTTACCCCCAGTGAAAAATGCATTTCTCATGTAGGCAAAAACTGTAAATGCAGGGACAAAGGTTATTGAGACACAGCACAACAAATGGGAGAGCACACAGAGAAACAGTTTGTTTAGTTAAGATAGAAATAAGACAGAGATGCACACCCAGAGAGAAAGGGTGTGGGTGTCCCCACTGGTGAGGAAGAGTGCCATAAAGAGGAGGTTAAAACATTTATACAGGGCAGTTCTTTCAGGTCTCTGTCTACCTCTGGCCAATTATTTCTTCTCCCTCACATGACCTACCCTAGGACCCTCCTTGACATGCACGTGCAACTTTTCTCCAAGACGAATTCCAGCCCAGAGGCCTATGGGACAGCCGTAGCTTCACATTTTATGGAGTAGCGCCCCCTTCTTTTTGATCTCCAAGGCGCCTTTCCACACATGTGAAATGAAATGTCTACCTTGCCCTAAAGATGGGAAATATATGACCTCCTGATTCTTTACTCAAACAAGATTTAGTACCTCTCTGTTCTTGCCATGGGGGCTTCCCAGGTAGAGCAGTGGTAAAGAAGCTGCCTGCCAATGCGGGAGATGCAAGAGACACAAGTTCTCTCCCCGGGTTGGAAAGATACCCTGCAGTAGTGTTATAGCCACGTGTTCCAGGAAACAAACTCACTCAGAAGGACAATGCAGATAGTGGAGTGCAGTTTATTACACTGGCGGGCCCCAGGCAGTTCTCTTAGCCAAGGACCCCGACCAGAGTTTTTGAAAACCTTATATACCCTAAGTGTATGTGCCCAAAGCCACTTCCCCAAATTCCCTGAAACTAGTCTGAACAAAGGAAAAGAAAGATATAATCAAAGTTTACCCATGATTCATATGCCTTAAGCCTAGGTAGTTAACAGTGGACAATTATCAGTAAGCCTGTGGTCATACCCCAATAACCATAATAGAATTTATGATTCTATTCAGTTACACAGATAATTAGGGTTTCTTTTAGGTGATGGAGAGTCTAGGTATGAGCTCTGGGGCTCTGCCATCCGGGGGTCTGGTTTTCCAGTTGGTATGTCGTTTCCATTGATACTGGGCATATAGCTGAAAGTCCACAGTCCAGCCCAAGATGGAGTCCTGCTTTCAAGATGAGGTCTGTTCTGTCTGTTTCCTCCTTCAGTAGGAAATGGCAACCCATTACAGTATTCTTGCCTGGAGAATTCCATGGACGGAGGGGCCTGAGGAGCTACGGTTCATGGGGTGGCAAGGAGTCAGACACAACTGAGCACGTGCAAGCACGCACATTCCTATCATGACTATTATCTTAAGGTTTTCATGCAAAACAAAGCCTGGCTTTTTACCCTGTTTTAGTTGTTACTTGCATTTTGGAGAACAAACAGGAGGCTAGTTATCAGTATCTAACCTGAAGCCCATGTATCTCATGTTTCAGGGAATGCAAATAGGAGGCTAGTTTTAAGTGTCTGGCTTGAAGCCCATTTTTTTTCTCAATCCAAGAAAAGTAAATAGAAGGCCAGTTGTAAGTGCCTTGCCTGGGGCCCATCTATCTCCTGGCTCAGTAAGACAAAGCTTCACATTCAAAAACCAGCTCTGCCCAATTTGAGTCTGATAAGTTGGCTTTGCCAGTCATCCTCCAGTTGAGCCTAGATTCACTCCTGCCCTTCCCAACTTTGCTAAGAGTCATTGCTTCATGCCACATCAGTCCCGGGGTGCCGGGGTGCCCCAACAACAGTAACATCATCACACACCCTCCACAGACCTTCCCACCCATCACAGAAACCCCAGATCTCTCCCAGTCCCCTCCCGCAGGCCTCCACAGGGTATGGCCTTCCTGGTGCCCACCATCTCCCCAACGGTTCCTAGCATGGGCTCCCTGGCAGCAGCAGTCCCACTCCACAGTTACTCTGGGCCTCCTACCCACTGACACCTCCTTTTCCATCCTGCTGCAGCAGTCACTGTGGAGGGAGCAGTGGGTGAGCGTTCTTCTCACCCAAGGGGAATTCCCTATTGGACTGTTAAGCACCCTGGCCTTGCAACCTTGATTTCTTATTTATTACAGCCACCCTCCCGCCATACCCTCTCCTCTTAGGATTCAGGGCTGTCAACTAACCGGAGCCTTAAACTCTCCAAATGAAGACCCTTTTTCCTACCAATGACAGAAACTCACTTAATTTATTTTAAAAAAATAGGCATTTGCCATGTTGTACATCATTTTTCATGTATGGTCTCACTGAACCCCAGGGCAGGGGCACAGCAGGGCCTCAAGAATAGACCAAAACCTGGAACTGGAAGGCCTTTGTGTCTGCTTCCCTGAGTCCCTCCTCTCCATGCTTTTAAATATATCCACATCACTCTCTCTCACTGCACGTCAGTTTTCTCTGCTTCCCATATCACCTATAGTCCCTGCTGAGGCTAAAATCTCTGAGTCCCAATTTCAAATTTTCAGGGAAGAAACCATGACCAACCCAGCTTCTTGTCTAAGGTTCCCAACCCTGGACAAATCAGCTGTGACCAGCAGATCAAGACCACTTCACAGGGACTTCCCTCGTGGTCCAGTGGTTAAGAATCTGCCTTCCGATACAGGGCATGTCGGTTCAATCCCTGACTAGGGAACAAGAGATCTCACATATCACAGGACAACTAAGCCTGTACCACAACTACTGAGTCCACATGCTCCAGAGCCCATGCTCTGCAACAAGAGAAGCCCGCACTCCCCAACAAAGACCCAGAAGAGCCAAAACAAAAAAAGACCACTTCATATATCCTGGTTGTTATGGCAATCAGTGAAGTAGAGTGATACTTTCCAAAAAGAATCTGAAAAAGAAAATATATTGTATATATATTATAAAAAATATATAACTGAATATAGGTATCATAAAAGGATATACAACTGTATATATGTATGATGAATCATTCTGCTATATACCAGAAAATAAGACAACACTGCAAATTAACTATATTTCAATTTTTAAAAATGGATAAAAAAGGCTGTTTGCCACAAAAGTGGGTGAAGTATCTTTTAATACTACTTAAAAAAAAAAAAAGAGCAGAAACTAAGCAAACAGTTCTATCAGTGCCTAAAACTCAATTGGCCTCCAAGCAACCTTTTGTATTTCAGCTCTTCCTCCCTGCAGACAGAACTCCTTCCCCACACTAAACACACAATGGCAGAGAGGCTACTGCAGGCAGGAGATGCAGGAGGCTTGATCCTAGAGACGATGACTTCACCCACAGGGTCCAGTCACTTCTGCTTCACCAGGGCATCCTTGTCCAGTTTCCTGATCTGTCGGCTCCTCCTGCACCTCGTTGTTGTTGTTGTTGTTTTAGTCACTCAGTCACATCCAACTCTTATGTGACCCCATGGACTGAAGCCCACCAGGCTCCTCTATTAATGGGATTCTCCAGGCAAGAATACTGGAGTGGGTTGCCATTTCCTTCTCCAGGGGGTCTTTCTGACCCTGGGATTGAACCCTCAACTCCTCTATAGGCAGGTGGATTCCTTAACACTGGGCCACAGCAAAGTACCGCCACCCATCTCTGCTCCCCAACCCCCTCCCGCCACACACACACACCTAGAGGGCAGTTATTTCATGACAGGTTCACACCCTGCTGCACAGAGCACTCTGTAGACAGCCTGAGTTGCAGACAGTGCCTTGAGGTCAGGACAGTCTGCTTCTGACATTAGTTCCATCACTTACCAGCTGAGGGCTATCTGGTTGGCTATCTGTACTTTCTGAACCTCAGTTTCCTTATCTACAAATGGACACAATAATGCCCATCTCAAAGAGTTGAAAGGAATTAACATATGACATACAGTTAAAAGAGTGCCTGGTGAACTTCAGGTGCTCAATAGAAGGTTTCTCTTGTTATTATTATTTTTTGTTAATATTAACCTTTATTATAAAATCTACAAATGCCATTTTAAATAGGCAAACCATCTTTAGGTTAATTTTGTAACTACAGATGCTATACCATGTTCCAAAGCATTGGGTATTGTATTCTAATAAACAAAATGGTTAAGAAGCAAAACAAAAGTAGATGGTAATTTAAGACCTTTTTGTTTGGTTTTTGATCATATTTTCTTTCTTTTTAGATTTTTTGGATTACCTTTTATTTGCCTTGTATATTTCTTTTCTTTCATTTATTTATTTTTGTAGGATTATACGTACCCCTTCGAGATATGAAACAAATCTTGGGAAAAAGAAGGTTCAGTTCAGTTTAGTCGCTCAGTTGTGTCCGACTCTTTGTGACCCCATGAATCCCAGTACACCAGGACTACCTGTCCATCACCAACTCCCGGAGTTCACTCAAACTCATGTCCATCGAGTCCGTGATGCCATCCAGCCATCTCATCCTCTGTCATTCCCTCCTCCTCCTGCCCCCAATCCCTCCCAGCATCAGGGTCTTTTCCAGTGAGTCAACTCTTCGCATGAGGTGGCCAAAGTACTGGAGCTTCAGCTTTAGCATCATTCCTTCCAAAGAACACCCAGGACTGAACTCCTTCAGAATGGACTGGTTGGATCTCCTTGCCAAGAGTCTTCTCCAACACCACAGTTCAAAAGCATCAATTCTTCAGTGCCTAGCTTTCTTCATAGTCCAACTCTTACATCAATACATGACCAAAGAAAAACCATAGCCTTGACTAGACAGACCTTTGTTGGCAAAGTAATGTCTCTGCTTTTGAATATGCTATCTAAGTTGGTCATAACTTTCCTTCCAAGGAGTAAGCATCTTTTAATTTCATGGCTGCAGTCACCATCTGCAGTGATTTTAGAGCCCCCCAAAATAAAGTCTGACACTGTTTCCACTGTTTGCCCATCTATTTCCCATGAAATGATGGGATCAGATGCCATGATCTTAGTTTTCTGAATGTTGAGCTTTAAGCCAACTTTTTCACTCTCCTCTTTCACTTTCATCAAGAGGCTTTTTAGTTCCTCTTCACTATCTGCCATCTGTAGAACTCTCTTACTCAGAATTATAAGAATGAAATTTTTAAAAAGAGCATACAGCAATAAGCACTGCACTTAGGTTGCACATACTCAAGTGATGACTGTTGTTCTTATTAGCTAGATGATTATGATTACTATCATTACTATTAGTCTAAGGGAGAAAAATATTTAAATATTTGTTGACCAATCCTTCGAGGTGATCATTTCATTGACTAGTATGCAAAGCTATGAAACTTCCTTACTTGTTAAGTTTGAAACTTAATGTATATGTGTGGTACAAGAGATTAGTCAATATGGAAATCTCAAAGTAATTTTTTTTTAATATTTCTAATGGAAGGGGAATCACTGATTAACACAGCGAAGATAAGAGTAGTTGCCCAGGGAGGAACAGCTTTCTTGGGGGGGTGGGGGACGTGTATTGCTGGCTGTAGTTCCTACTAACTCCTACCCTGCTTTCTTGCTCGAAGAATTTTCTAAGCTTCTGTTGGAAATAAGTGCCTTAAAACCTCAAGGCAAAAATGCATCTCTTCCCACCACATGTGAGCAGCCTGTCTTGGTGTCTGTGACCTAGATTCACCCTACGTGAGAGCCAAGAGGGAATGTCAGCTTTAAAACATGGGGCGCCTGCCACCACTCTGGGCTTCAACCTGGATCTCTAGGCTGATTTGGAATGAGTTCTAAGGTGATCCCCTGGGAAGGGGTTCTGGTTTAATAAGGTGGGAACATGACAAGAGTGGGAGAGGAAAAGAAGGTATTTCAGATGGACCTTACTGCAAAACGAATCTCCTTTGCATAGAAAATCCACAAGCCAGCAGCAGTCATTGCACTTCTTGGCCACAGCCTGCAAAATATATCTTCTTCAGGCAGGCATGAGAGAAACACTGCCTCACAGTGCTGCTGGATTCGCTCTCTGTGTTAGATATTGATTTTTCCTTCAGCAGAATAGCAAAGGCATGAGCGCATGAAGGAAACAGAGGTGGGTTCCCTTCCCCCATCCCAGGCTCCAAGTGATGAGTCAGAGCAACTGTGAGTCACTCATCTTTCACATCCAAGTAGCAATTGAGCCCGGGACGCACCTCTGATTAGAGATAGCTATGCCAACAAGTGTGCTATGAGGGTCTCAAAGAAACAGTCCTTCCCCTTTCTTACCATTCTGTCCCCAGTCCCATACTGTCTATTTAGGCTGTTGATTACCATATTAAAACCATTACCATACAGTTTTAATATCAGTGAAAGCACAGTTGTATCTGGATGAGATTTTTGTTCCCAAACAGAAAACTGTTGTCTTCTTCGTTTCCTTAAGTTTCTCAAGAATTCAGCAAATTGTTGAGCATATTTATTAAAAGACTTTTTTCCCATCAGAGAAAGTCATGTATACTAAGCAAAGGTTTGGGCTGGGCAATCCAGTGATTCTGTCTCTTCGACGAGGAGAAATTGCTTCTGTATAAGAACTAATACCACCTGGTTTCAAACCTCAGCCACCGGCAAATATGTCAAAGAGACATTTCTCGTTTCTTTGATAGATTGGCCCAGGGCTGAAATTTAATCTAATGTGCCCAAAGTGGTAGGTGGGAGCGGTGGGGAGGGAGACAAAGAAACACTAAACTTACTCAGATTTTTACAGTAGTTTGAAGCCAGTGTGGTTATTGGTTAGTCTGATAAGCAATAAAAGTAAACATTGTAAAATGAAACAACAAAGAACCCTCATAAGCCTCTACATTTGTCTTTTTTAGTGATAAAATATTCATACCAAAAGTAAGATGTAACCATCCATGACAAAAAATGAATCTGGACACAGATCTTAAATCATTCACAAAAATTAACTCAAAAAAAATATAGACCTAAATGTAAAACACAAAACTATAAGATGACCTTGGGCATGGCAATGACTTTTTAGATACAACACCAAAAACATAATCCATGAAAGAAATAATTGATAAGCTAGATTTTATTAAAATTAAAGACTTCTGCTCTGCAAAAGACACTGTCAAGAGAATGAGAAGACAAGCCGCAGACTGAGAGAAATATTTGCAAAAGATATACCTGATAAAAAGGACTGTTATCCAAAATGTTAAAAAAAACTCTTAAAGGTCAACAATAAGAAAACAAACACTCCAACTTAAAAATAGGGAAAAGTCTTGAAATCACATCTCACCAAAAAGATAACAGATACAAATAAGCATGAAAAGATGTTCCACACCACATGTCATTAGGGAAATGCAAATTAAAACAACAGCAAGATACCACTACACGCTAAAATCCAGACACTGACAATGCTAAATACTGGCAAGCATGTAGAGCAACAGGAACTCTCATTCATTGCTTGTGGGAATACAATAGGTACAACCACTTTGGAAGACAGTTTGGCAGTTTCTTAGAAAACTAAGCATATTTTTAGCACATGATACAGCAATGATGCTTCTTGGTATTTACCTAAATGAGCTGAAATTTTACATGCACACAATTGTTTATAGCAGCTTTATTCATGATTGCCAAAATTTGGAAGCAACCAAGAGGTCTCTCAGTAGGCAATTGAATAAACAAACTGTGGTACATCTAGACAATGGTATACTACTCAGAACTGAAAAGAAATGAGCTACCAAAATATAAAAATACATGGAGGAAACTGAAATACATATTCCAGTAGTCATGTATGGATGTGAGAGTTGGACAATAAAGCTGAGTGCCAAAGAATTGATAGTTTTGAACTGTGGTATTGAAGAAAACTCTTGAGAGTCCCTTGGACTGCAAGGAGATCAAACCATCAATCCTAAAGGAAACTAGTCCTGAATATTCATTGGAAGGACTGATGCCAAAGCTGAAAATCCAATACTTTGGCCACCTGATGCCAAGAACTGACTCATTGGAAAAGACCCTGGTGTTGGGAAAGATTGAAGGCAGAAGGAGAAGAGGACAACAGAGGATGAGATGGTTGGATGGTATCACTGACTCAATGGACATGAGGTTGAGCAAGCACCAGGAGTTGGTGATAGACAGGGAAGCCTGGCATGCTGCAGTCCATGGGGTTGCAAAGAGTCAGACATGACGGAGCGACTGAACTGAAGTGAAAGAGGCCAATCTGAAAGGGCTGTATGTTGTATGATTCCAACTATGCAGCTTTCTTGGAAAGCTAAAACTATGGAAACTATAAAAAAGATTAGTGGTTTCCAGGGATTATGGTGAAAGGGGGATGAATAGACAGAGCACAGAAGATTTCTGGAACAATGAACCAATCCTGCATGACTCTATAAACGTGGATACATGTCATCATATTTGTCCAAACCCCTAGAATGCAAAAGTCTGAGGGAACCCTAGGATTACCTGTGGACTCTGGGTGATAATGATGTGTCCATGTGCCTCTGTGGTTATAAATGTACCACTCTGTATGGGATGTCATAGCAGGGGAGGCTGTGTGTGCCCTGCCATCCCCACTTCAGTACATATAACTCTGCTTCAGGTCCAAGAGCCCTGGGAAGGATGTACCTTCTCTCTCTCAGGTCCTCATTTACAATAAAGAGACAATAATTCCCACCCTATCTACTGTCCACCCTCCCTCTACAGGTATTTTGAAAAGATAAGTTATTGAATACAATCAGTTACCTTGTACATTATAAAAGTGCATTTATGTAAACCCATCTGTGAAATCCTGCTCCCTAAGAACTTAGCCTTACATTCCAAATCAGATTGCTTTGGGTGAAGCTCATTCTCTGATGCCTCTTTCTTGCTCATAGTGCATAATCCCAGGTTTTATCTTCCAAACTGCTTTCTCATGTGTGCCACCATGGCCAATACTTCAGGCTGTGGCTGTTGCTGCTGTTGTTAGAAATTGATAACAATTACTGAGCCCCTGTTACCTGGCAAGCACTATGCAACACAGTTATATACGTTATCTCATTAGTGCTACAGCACCACCACAACAATGTTCAGTATCTCCATTTTTCAGTTGCAGAAACTGAACTTCCAAAATGTTAATGAAAATGCCAAAGGTCCTAAATGCTGAGTAAATGCAGCATCCAGAATTTCACACCCGTTTGGCTAAATTCCCCAATTGTTATACTATACTTGAATCAAACGGAGAATCACTGACTTCAGAACTGCCCAAGGAGAATGTCACTTCATTGGCTAAGTCCTAAAAGCTTGTGGTAGGTTTTCCTTTTTCCTACAGTTGCCTAAAGTCTCCCTGCTTAAAAATGCATAGAACATGGAGGCGAGAGGCAAAGTGTTTCAAAGAACCCTCAGATGTGCTATGTATCTTTTCGACAGTGCAATTTTTACTTTTAAGAAGATAACAAGGACACCTTCATCTAAAACTTCCTCCAGTGCTCAGATTTCTGTGCATGTGTATATGTCTGAGTGTGGTTTGCATGCACACAAGGTGAAATACAATTCCCAAATTTTTATCTGCAAAGAGCTGCCATTTAATGCAAGCTGACAGGATAAGGAAGGAGGCATAATCACCAGCTATCTGTGCATTTTTGTAACCACCTAAACAGGGTTATCATCAGAAGTGAGATTAATCCAGGCACCCAAATGCTACTCAGGGACTTTTCCTTCCTCAGGAGATTACCTTAAAATCAGGACCCTGTCCAATGTCAGATAGAAATCTTCTCCCCACCCCGGGAATATGAGAAAACCACTGCAGTGTGGAGCCTCAATTTGATAAAATGCAGTGCCCCTCTATTCCCAGCCCTCTTTTTGAAAACTGGCATTTGTCTTCTGATTTTTTTTCCCTTTCAATTTGTCTTCCTGTCAAAGGGATCACTCCCCACTCCCCTACTCCACAGCATCACCTGACTGAATTCCACTCAGGGCTCCTCGTGGTCTCGTTCTCCAAGCCGACCTGAGGGAGCCCTTTTGCCTGCTTCATAACATCCATCTCTTTGGGCAACTGAAATTGTGCTGCAAAATGTGTGCTACTTCTTGGGACCTCATTAACACCAGCTCTGAGGGAACAGGTTTCAACAGAGGAGACATTAAGCATCTCAACAGCACACTGAGACAGCAAAGACTTCAAGAGCATGGCAGATAAGTGATAGAAATCAAGTAACTGATAGGAAAAGCTGGGCAGTCCACAAAGGGCCAGGGAAGCTTTTCAATTTATATTTCATGTTGATATTACATTTCTTTCCACATAGCAAGGACAGGTCCCCAAAATAGAGATGGTAGAGAGTTTGCATGCCTCCTGGGGTCCCTGGATTCAGCTGAACTGAAGCCAGAAACAATATCATAAACTAATTTAGCCATCACACCAATAGGGCTCCTCATCCATGAGACAGACTGGATAATTATATGTTTACTACAATTTCTGACACTTGGCTAGTTTCAGAAAATGGCACTTCTAAATATACATTGCTTTGTCACAGCTACCTGTCTACCTCATTTTTTCCCCCTTCAAACAAAAGAAAATGAACAGGAAGTTAATTGTGATATTAGAAAATCCAAGTCATTTTATCAGAACGATCTAAATTAATTAATGCACCCCAAAGTCAAAGGAACATGTGTTTAGGCAAACTCTAATAGTTTGAGAGAGATAATGAGAGATAAGGAGGCCTGGCCTGCTGCAGTCCACGGGGCTGCAAAGAGTTGGACATGACTTAGTGACTGAGCAACAACAACAAATATTCTTGGTGATCAAGAACACAAAGTGATCAAACCACAGGTTCCTTTTAAAATATATATATATATATATTTATTTTACTGTGCCAGATCTTAGTTGCAGCATGTGGGACCTAGTTCCCTGACCAGGGATCGAACCTGGGTCCCCTGCATTGGGAGTGCAGACTCTTAGCCACTGGATCACCAGAAAAATCCCAAGTCATAGGTTCTTAAAGTCCAAGCCAAGGGTACCATCTCAGGACAACTGCTTTACCTTGGACTTTATCTGTAAGTGAGGAGGCTGGATTAAATATCCTCTACAGTTCTGCCCTGTGTGGTCACTGATGCTGGGTCAGCCTCTACCACATCCCATTCAACTGTTAGTATTTCTCTCATCTGTTGTTAAGACAGAAAGATTTCCTCAGCCTCTTATGCTGTCTGTCCATTGGCTCCCCTGAGTCCTCATGGAGAATACCCAATTTTCTCAAGTGTCTTCCAAAATAAATTTTGGTTCACACATCTATTCACACACATTACAAACAGTTAACAGTGAAATCAAAAGTTCTCATTTGGCAGAACAGGTGATGTGGCTAAAAGCAAGGCTGAACCTTCAATATCAAAGTCTCTGGCCATGCTGGAATGGGGTCCTTCCCGCTGGAGATGCATGCCCAGCAGAATCTGCCCCACCTTCTACCTAAACCAAAAGTGGGCTGTGTAAGACCACAAAGGAAAAACCGCCATCAGGAGACACTTTTCCTCTCCAATGACGTGAGTAGAAAAAAACCAAAGATGTGTGATCAAATACTAAGAGTTCATATAGCAACCACTGCACTAAAGATTTAATTCCTTGGTTCATGAATTCATTATAGTAACTCTATGAGGAAGGGACTGTTAGTAGCCCTAGTTTATAGATGGGAAAACCAGGATATAGAGAAGTTAAACAAATGCCTGAAACCAAATAGTTAGTAAATGAAGGAGGTAGAATTTGAACTGAGACATTCAAGTTTTAGAACCTGTCCACTCATCACTACACAACATTAGCTGTTGTGAAGACTTATCATTATGCCCTTGAGAAACACTGATGAAAGCTGCACTCTCATGTGGAAAGCTCTCCTGAGTTCTTAAGACAAGTATCCATCTGGAGTGTGAATATGGATATTCAGGCATCTGTCTATTAATAAGTACAGATGTTAATTAGGGGCCTAATAGCAATGAGCACACCAAGAACAAGCGGAGGCCCTGGAGGCCCTGGGTTCCAAGCTAAAAGAGGGCCATGGAGGAGAAAAGTTACTTGAGAAATGAGATTTAGGAGAATAAGGATCTAGGACAATGGGGCCAGCCTACAGTGGTGTAAAGTCATACAGATTTGAATTCAAATGCTGGATCATCCACAGGGTAGCTATACATGCTTAGAGTTTTGGTTTTATTACTATGTCACATACCACCCTGAAACTCAGTACCTTAGTACAACAATGTTTATTTTGCTTGTAAGTTTGCAACTGGGACAGGACTTTGCAGGGTCAGCTTATCTCTGCTCCATTAGGCGTAAGCAGGGGTGGCTTGAGGCTGGGAGAGGGGGTGGAATCATTAGAAGGCTTGGCAACTGGTGGTAGCTGTTGGCTGGGACCTTAGCCAAGGCTGTCTGCTGAAACATCTACATGTGGCCTCTCCACGTGGCCTAGTCTTCTCACAACATGATAGCTGGGTTCTGATGATGAGCATTCCTGAAGAGAAACAAAGAGCTAGATAGAAAAACACCCATTTCATTGACCCAACCTGAGAAGTCATGAAAAGTCTTTACAACATTCTATTTCTTGAGGCAATCACACAGGTTTAAAGGGCAGAGAAAATGGACTTCACCTCTGGATAGCATAGTGGCAAGATTCTCAACAAGGCATTTCTGGACAAAGAAATACTGCTGTAGCCATATTATGAAACTATAATCTGCCGTATTAGGTCAAGTTACTGATTTTTTTGAACTTCAGTTTCTTTACCTGCAAACTTAGGATAATAACACTTTAGAGACTTCTCAAAAGGGTTGGGGATACTATATGTTATGTACATGCCTGCAGTCGATGCTCAATACCCGTTCTCAGTACAGGCTGGGGGTAAAATGTAGAGAGGCAGAAATGATGTATTGCTCCCCCAGTGGTTGCTGACACACCTGTACCTGGACAAGCAATGAAGCTTGTCATAACTCAGATAAGACTAAAGGCCAATCAACCATCCTTCAGGCTCTTCCTCATTACCCTGTGAAAATCTCATAAGGATACCATCTTGAGAAATTATCAGCTCAGTTCTAGAATGGAGACAGTTAATTTCTCCCACATTATTACATCTATGTTAGGCCATTTAGACTGAGTGTAAACAGCAAGTAACTAAAAATGGTTAGTTAAATGCTGAGGCTTAGAAGGAATCTTAATCTCATTTTCAAGTGTTTACTTATGAGAAGAAAAAAGCTCTTTACAAAAGCTCCAACAGAATGACTAGCGGCTGGGGCTATTCCCAGAATCCAACATGCTCTCTAAAAAAGTCTGAACCTAGGCTGTTCACTATGTTTCACAGCAAACCAGCTTAAAATATTTAAAACACAAAAACCTGATGTGACAAAGCTAATTCAGATTCATAAATTTCACATGAGAAAATCCATTGATTTTAAAGACAAATGTAGGGGCTTCCCAGTGGCTCAACAGTAAAGAATCACATGCAATGCAGGAGACACAGGAGACGTGGGTTCCATCCCTGGGTCAGAAAGGTGCCCTGGAGGAGGGCATGGCAACCCACTCCAGTATCCTTGCCTGGGAAATCCATGAACAGAGGAGTCTGGTGTGCTACAGTCCATGGGGTCACAAAGAGTCGGAGAGACTGAGCAACTAAACACACGCACACACACACATACACACACACGCACATGCACCATAATCTTTGGGGGTGACTTGAGTTACCCGGAAGGTGCAAATGAATTCTAAGCAGATGAGGTCTTCTGCATAAGACAGTGGGTGTGACAAATCAGCCCTTCAGGGAAATCACCTCTTCTCTAACTCAAGAGAGAGGTGCAGTTCCACGCGAGGCTCCTTCTGCTATAGCAGGAGTTTTCTCTGAGTCCAAAGAATGAGAAAGAAAAGCAGAACAAATGGGTGAGCATGCACTCTATCTCAAGACAGTATTCATGAGGAGACCCCCACAAAGAAGCTCTTCAAAGGAGAGAGATGAAAAGGGGTCTGGCTTTGTGCTGGCATTTGAGCTGGCATTTGCAGCATTGCCGTGTGACTGGGAGCAGGGCATGAGAAGCCCTTTGATTGCCAAAGAACAGTTGCACCTCTGTTGGCGTGGTCCTCGTGACTTACGCAGCTTAGCAGCAAAGGAGGGATAAGAGCAGATGAGTGGGGGAAGATCACAGCAGAGGGAAAGTTACTGAATACAAACCAAAAAGAGAGGGGAAAAAAGGAAAGGAGAGGGAGCGTGAGGAAAAAGGAAAAGAAAAAAAGTGTTTGGTATACTCTGGCAGAGCACCTGTTGTCTACGGGCAAAAGCACATCCAGGAGGGAATGAATGGTTCCTTCTTCATCATGAAATCGAACGGCATTGCCGAGAACAGGTCTTAATGGCAGCAAACACCTTCCTTCTCTGCCAGTTTCATGCAGTGGAAGCTGGATCTACACTGGAGAGTATGGGAAACTCATGTATTTTTCTTTAAAACATGAATACTTTAATAGCGATTAGATGTACCAGGAATTCTGCTGACCCCTTTACAAATATTAACTCATTTAATCCTCTTGGCAGTCTAAGGTGCCAATAAGGAAACTGACACCCTTGTCTCTTTCAGTTAAGCATTATAGTTTTCATCATTTCCATCCATCACCACCACATTAGTGACTATTAATTTTTAGCCCTTGCTATCAGGTGTTTCTTACATCATTTTACATAGGTCATCATTTCAGTCCTTTTCAACAACCCTATACTGTGGGCACTATTTTTATTTCCATTTTTCAGTGAAATATAAATATTAAGATTTTACGATAACTGAGAAATGCTCACATGTACATAGAAAAATTAGATTAATGGGCAGCAAGTCTGAGGAAAGAACCCAGTTCCATCTATCCTCAAAACCAGTGCCCAAACCACCATCACTCACAGCCAGGAACCCATGAGGCAATAAATACCCCTTGCCATGTCTCACATGTTAGGTGCTGTGAGACACTCCGGTCTCAAGGAATTCCGTCAGAGCCATGAAGCTCCTGCTATTTCCACTCTTCAGTGGGTGGCCACTGAGTCACAGAACATCAGAGCTTCCCCTCTCTACCCCCATTACACCCACAAAGAAACTGGATACCCCAGCATCAAATAAACTCAGAACCAAAATTCAAATCTCATTACTTCAATCTACCACCTCTTTCAAGAAACTCCTGGCTCAGAAAAACGGATCTATACTTATCAAGTCAATTTTTTGCCAGATATTTTCATTTTAACCAGATGACAAAGCAAATGGCATGGGTCTGGAACATGAATTTATCTGCTTTCGCTGTTAACATGTCTAAGGACCTTCTTCTGCCCCATCTGCTGGATGCTCCAGAAAGTCTGATCCTATCTTCTGTGGATAAAGCTCCCATGCTGAAATGACTTTTGCAAACTTCAGAAATGTACTTAATGTCATTATAATGAATTCAGAATTATCAGGAAAGTGTCAATGACTTTGTTTACAGATAACAGATAACCACAAACCAAATCTAAGAAGTATGCTGAAATTTTTAGTAGTAATTCCAAATTTGAGCACAATTAATCAACTAGTTCCTGTGCAGTTTTATTCATTTGTTTATTGAAAACAAAATGTTTACTTCGTATTACTGATACCCTGTGTAGTGACAGGCAATGAGAGACACACAAGGACAAGACAAATATCTCCCCCCTAAGGAGCTCCCTATATCACAGGGGGAATAAGCATGTCTACAAAGAAAATTCAACAGAGCAGCCTTACAGCAAGTTAATCGAAGACCTTTATATATAGAAACTCTAAGAACAGGGCTGTGAACAAAGATAGAGTTCAAAGATCCCTTTATAATTCCATCAGTTGGATAATAATCAAATGACCATTTACCAAAATGATTTGAAACTGCAGAATCCCCTGATCTGCCTTCAGAATTAATACTCAGATAATGAATGCCTAGTTCCTTCAGATGTTTAATTACTGAAGGGCCTTAACTTTCTAAAAGAGAGGCTATACAAACTTGGGAAATGACATGGAATATTAATGAGATGTGATCTTGAGAGGTCATCTCATTCAGACTCCATCTTTAGGCAAGACTCATATTTAAAAACCTCAGGGAGAGAAGCTTGACAACCTTCTTTATTGACAGTTTTGACAACCCTCAGATAGGTCTGCAGAGGTAGCTCTTAAAGTAGGTCCTTCCATCATGGCCTCTAAGATCCCTTCTGGAAACTTGACAAAAGAAAGGCCTGTATTTATTTTGCATCTGGGACATATATTCTTGGTCCCCCTCCAGTCCAGAGGATTATCTGACTCTCAACTGGAAGGACTGGAGATTGTGGGGCCAATGCCAGAGGTGAGGGACCAGCATTTGTGTTGCGTGAGGGAGGGGAGATGGAGGTGAATTCCCAGAGCCAGAGATAGTAGCTGAATCGTAACATTCAGTAAAAACTAACATCTGGATAAAATTTACACATTTATAAAATTCTGTGACATACGTCGTCATTTGGCTTTGAAAGCAAGGTATAATAACAGCCGTGTGATGTGGATTACCATCCCATTTATTGAATAGAAAATGAGACTCAGAGGATTTAAGTGGTAGATATGAGATGACTACTACTACTCTGCTGCTATTCCTAATCATAATAGTATTGCAGATAATACTAATAAACATGTAAGCATTCCAGTCACTCTGCATGGAACATTTCATCTAATCTTCATAATGGCCTGGCAAAGTAGATAGTACAGAAGGTGAAACTGGGATTTTAAAAGATTAAAAATTTGCCTATGGTCTCACAGTTAAAAACTGAAGTGAAATTCAAATCCAGGTAATGTGATACCTAAGGGCATCCATGGTGGCTCAGTGATAAAGAACCCACCTGCAATGCAGGAAATGAAGGAGATATGGGTTCAAACCCTGGGTCAGGATGATCCCCTGGAGAAGGGCACAGCAACCCACTCCAGTATTCTAGCCTGGAGAATCTCATGGACAGAGGAGCCTGGCAAGCTACAATCCATAGTGGGCTACAGTTGAAAAGGTCACAGAGTTGGACACGACTGAAGCGACTTAGCATGCCCACAGTACGACACTTAAGTCCATGGTCCTGCTATCTTCATGAGCATTTTAGAAAATAACCACAATTTCTACCAGAAATGGGATTCAAAACCCTAATAAATCCCTGCCCAAAAATTCTTGATATGTATTCTAACCTACTCTGACAGTGATAAAACCCACATCTTCCTGTGTCTAATGCCCCATCCTCCCCTCCCCTCTAAGAATCCCTCACCTCCTCATGCATTAACAGTGACTGGAGTTGACAGTATCCCTCCCCACCAACAGGATGGAAAAAAAGTTAAACTGAGAGAGTGGGCTGCAATTCTCTTGCCTTGGGCACCAGGCAAGACCCTCAAAGAACAATACAGGGCCGGCCATTGGCAGTTCCTTCCAAAATACTTTTCCAATCTAGGATTCCATTAAATTTTGAGTAGTATGGAGATGTCTGATGAGACTTGGAGAGGCTAAACACTTTCCCAAAGTCACAGAGAACAGGGACTTAAAGCCAGGTCTCCTGAGCTTAATGGTCCACAAGTCAATTCAATAAGCATTCACGGTAGGCTGTGCATTCAGTTTACTAAGGTTCATAAGGAAATTCATTCATTATTTAAGAAACCCTTTCTGAGTAGCTAGAAGGTGCCAGGCACTGCTAGGGCCACTGAAGATATAGCAGGAGACAAAAAAGGGCTGCTGCTTTCTTGAAGCTAACACACTAATAGACAAGATAATAAACAATGAAGTAAGTGAAAAAGTTGGCTTAAAGCTCAACATTCAGAAAACGAAGATCATGGCCCCTGCTCCCATCACTTCATGGGAAATAGATGAGGAAACAGTGGATACAGTGTCAGACTTTATTTTTTTAGGCTCCAAAATCACCGAAGATGGTGATTGCAGCCATGAAATTAAAAGACGCTTACTCCTTGGAAGAAAAGTTATGACCAACTTAGATAGCATATTGAAAAGCAGAGACATTACTTTGCCAACCAAGGTCCGTCTAGTCAAAGCTATGGTTTTTCCAGTGGTCATGTATGGATGTGAGAGTTGGACTGTGAAGAAAGCTGAGTGCCAAAGAATTGATGCTTTTGAACTGTGGTGTTGGAGAAGACTCCTGAGAGTCCCTTGGACTGCAAGGAGATCCAACCAATCCGTTCTAACGGAGATCAGCCCTGGGTGTTCTTTGGAAGGACTGATGTTAAAGCTGAAACTCCAGTACTTTGGCCACCTCATGCAAAGAGCTGACTCATTAGAAAAGACTCTGATGCTGGGAGGGATTGGGGGCAGGAGAAGGGGATGACAGAGGATGAGATGGCTGGATGGCATCACTGACTTGATGGACGTGAGTCTGACTGAACTCCGGGAGTTGGTGATGGACAGAGAGGCCTAGCGTGCTGTGATTCACGGGGTTGCAAAGAGTCGGACACGACTGAGCGACTGAACTGAACTGAACTGAAATGCATGTCAGATGCCCACATGTGCAGGGAAGGGGAAAAAAACATGGTAATGTGGATATAAAGTTTGGGGGGACAGGGGGACTGACTCCTTTATGTAAAGTATGGCCTGAATATAAGCAGCACCAGAGGAGAGAGGCTGTGAGCTGTGCAGGGATCTGCAGGAGGGGCATCCCAGGCAGAAGGAAAACTGAGTGCAAAGGCCTAGTGGTGGGGGCATGTCGGCCTCTCCAAGAAAGAACACAAAGGCTGCTCTGATAGGAATGGAATGGGAAAGGAGAATATCCCTAGAAGATGAAGTCAGATATGGAGGCCAAAGTAGGAGACTTGGAGGCTTCTGCAAAGACCCTGGCTTTACTCTGAGTAACTTGAGTAGCCAGAGGAGGGTGGACCAGAGAAGGAACAGGGCTTAATTTACATCCTAAGTCCTGGTTGCACAGAGTCAACAGGTGGCTGATGGCCTGGCACCCCACCACCTCTCTCTCCTCCCATCCGAACTCCTCACCGCCCAGAGCACAGGCTAACCTGGATTCCCTAATCAAGTCTAGGACCCAGGACATGACAGAGAAAGAAAAGAATCGTGTCTGTTTCTAGCCGGAACAATTCTTGACTCTTCATCATACAGGCTGCCTAAAACTGAAGATGATATCCAATCAAGGTCTTACCACACTTTGCTGCTGCTGCTGCTGCTAAGTCGCTTCAGTCGTGTCCGACTCTGTGCGACCCCATAGACGGCCTCCTTACCAGGCTCCTCTGTCCTTGGGATTCTCCAGGCAAGAACACTGGAGTGGGTTGCCATTTCCTTCTCCAATGCATGCAAGTGAAAAGTGAAAGTGAAGTCGCTCAGTCGTGTCCGACTCTTAGCAACTCCATGGACTGCAGCCCACCAGGCTCCTCCGTCCATGGGATTTTCCAGGCAAGAGTACTGGAGTGGGGTGCCATTGCCTTCTCCGTACCACACTTTAGAATTTCTAAATATATCCAGTGTCACGCTAACCTTTTTGACAAAAAGATTGGGCTTATTTACATTCTCATGCTTGTTTGTCCATTATTTATCTTTAGTTCTTTTTTTTTATATAGTCACAAAGGAGTGACCCATCTTATATTTACAGCCTGTCCCTATTAATTTTATTGTTCGTTTATGGCCACTCATACAACTAGCCAAGGTCTTGGTCTATGTCAACTGACTAAAACTGCATCTGAAACCCCTAGCCTGAAGTCATCATGCTGTCAGTGGGTATATAGGACTTATAAATCAGCAGGAAAATTCTCATGGACTTTTTTTTTTTTTAATCTATGATAGACAAAAAAGGACCACAAATTCTTCCTTGGTTCTCTCAATGATAGGTGAGTCTATTTCTTTCTCCTTGAACCTGCATTCACCCTGTGTTTTGCTTTGACTACAGAATGCACGGAATGAAACAGAACCAATCCTCTGAAACTTCAGAGCCCATGCCTTAAAAGAAGTATCAACATCAGCTTTTCTCTCTTGGAAATCAGCAGCAAAAGTGGTAAAGAGGATGGCACTAGATTACTGAATCATGAGAGACCATGTGGAGAGGGGCTCTCAGAGGGTGAGATGTCTACCATCCTGGACATTTCACCTTCAGTGGAGCTCCCTTCCAACTGCAGCCTCCCGAGTGACCTCAGCGACATCATGTGGAACAGAAGAACCACCCAGCTGATCTCAGTCAACCCACAGAACCATGAGAAATAAGAAACTGTTGTTGTTGTAAGACACTAAGTTGGGGACAGCTTATTATAGCAATAGAAAAGCAAACAGCCACCCTTATCTTGAATACTTACAGAAGGAAAAATGGTAGGAAGGAGAAGACAGGAAGAGTTGGCTGGCCTGAGAATTATACTGCCGTTCAGTTCTAATTATTATTATTTCTCTTTCTGCATGAACTTTTACTGATGGGTTCCTAACTTTGGTACTCAGGCAAGTGCTAATGGAACAGAATTTTCTGGAAAATTTGGTTAAAACTCCAATCTCTGAACCTTTCCCTTGGAATTTAGATTGACAAAGTTTGAGATGGGGTCCAGAAAGCTCTATTCTTACAAGTCTTCAAGTGATTTTGAGCACACAGATTTGGGAATCTTGGCTCTAGACTATGAACTACTTGAGAGCCAGAAGTAGATTTATCCCTTACCCCCACTGACCTGGTGGTGGGCAAGGTGGGAGAACAATCGACTCAACAGACATGAATTTGAGCAAACTCCAACAGATAGTGGAAGACAGAGGAATCTGGCGTACTACAGTCCATGGGGTCCCAGAGTTGGACACAACTTAGCAACTGAACAACAACATGGACCTGGTAGAGTATCTAATATTATAGTAACTATGTTCATGTTTAGGGGATGAATGAATAAATGGAAGACTGAATGAATGAATCCTAAGAGAATGGGAATATCTATAGGTATCCTGACAACCCAACAGAACACAGATATTCAGACCATCACCCACACATTTTTATGATAACACTACCATGCACATCTCATTCTTCCCTCCTCTTTGTTAATGGCTGCTATCCAACTGGGGCTTCCCTGGTGGCTTAGCAGTAAAGAATCCACCTGCAATGCAGAAGACACAGGAAGAGCGGGTTCTATCCCTGGGTCAGGAAGATCCCCTGGGGGAGGAAATGACACCCTACTCTAGTGTTCTTACCTGGGAAAATCCCATGGACAAAGGAGCCTGGCAGGCTATGGTCCACAGGGTCACAAAGAGTCGGACACGACAGAAGCAACTGAGCACACACACACACTACCCAACTAGAGAGCTTCTGAGGATGAGACCAGTGTGTAGATGGTTTGACAGTGGAGCAGTAGGTGAAAGATGTAAGAAAGATAAGGCATTGCTTCTTTGTTTAGTTGCTAAGTCGTGTCCGACTCTTTTGTGATCCCAAGAACTGTAGTCTGCCAGGCTCCTCTGTCCATGGGATTTTCCTGGCAAGCATACTGGAGTGGGTTGCCATTTCCTTCTCCAGATATGGCATTAGGGCAATGCAAGTATGTACAAAAACAAAACAAAGTAACATGCACACAAACTTGGCACAAGCCTTGAGTACTTGTCTCACTAAAAACAACCCCTGAAAACTGGAAAAGAAATTCTCATTTTCTCTCCTTACTTCCCTAGGCAATTCTACTTTCTTTGGGAAGATGTCCTAATTAAGGACACTGGCAGTTTGTGGAGTTTGGAGGAGAAATAAGTAGAGAAAAGGCAAAGGGGTGTTTGACAGAGAAGAGCAGAGAAAACCCAGGACACTTCAGGAGATGGGAGGGACCACAGGGATAATACCTCAGCCAAGGCGATTTGCTTGCTTTTTCCACCAAATTCTTTTCCTGTCATGCTGAGGAAAGTCAGGCTCAGGCCTCCGAGACCTGCATTTTAAAAAGCCCAAGAACCTGAAAGCCTTCCTCTCCCACTTGAGCTTTCAATCTTCCCTGAATACAAAAGACTAAAAAAAAAAGTACAGATCTTGAAAACCAGTCCCAAACCATTTCCTGCAGCCTAATTCATTCTGATCCACACCTACTCAAATTACACTGGTAACTTTGTTCTCTGGCTGCTTTACTTGCCAAATGAAAGGGCAAGTTTCCTGGGTACAGGGAGCAAACAGGCACATACAGGACCATGCAAAAAAGGGATCCAAGTTGAAATTTCAAAGATGAACTAAACTGAAACCAAGAAAAAAATGAAGCCAGTCTAAACACATTTTATAGAAATTTTAGATGTCCCCAGCAATGAATGTGACTGCTGTTTTCTATTTTCAAGACTTCATATTTATGAAAGTCTACTCAAAACTTGGACATCAAGTACCAAAATTTGTAATACACAAGTATGCTGTGATATGCTTAGTCGCTCAGTTGTGTCCAGGCTCCGCTATCCATGGGGATTCTCCATGGAGTGGGTTGCCATCCCTCCTCCAGGGGATCTTCCAAACCCACAAATTCAACCCAGGTCTCCCACATTGCAGGCAGATTCTTTACCATCTGAGCCACCAGGGAAGACATACACAAGACATACACATTAATAGTAGAAAAATAAGAATATAAGATTTAGCAAAAAGAGGAAATCTTCCAAGATCCTACCATCTAAAGATGAGTATTGCTAACATTCTAGATATATCTATCCAGATTATTATACCTAAAACTATATTTACAAAAATGTGTCACTATGCATACTTTTTTTACTAAATAAAAAACCTAAGCAACTTTCTAGGATAATTTAGATATACATTATCATCATGATAGTACAGTAGTTGACATATATGTATATTTATAAACTCTTATTATCCTTACAGCACAGAGTAAAAGTATATATCATATTTTTTTCTTGTTTTCTTAAGATAAATTCCTATCAGTAGCATTACTGGGTCAAAACTTTAGATAAACATTGCCAAATAGCATCTCGGAAACTGCACTTCTTGACCCTTTCACTACCTACATGACATCATTCTAAGACAGCAACCTTCTTACTCTTGGCTTAAGGGTCAAAAAGAAAAATATTTGAACTCTCTGTTTCTTCCTCACTGGTGAGATTGTAAAGTTTTCTTCTCATATATGTGCTCTTCTCATATATCTATTAGTCATTCTTCTTTATCTTAGACTCTTGAATATTCTATTGGAGTATTTGCATACTCAATATTGATTTGTAACAAATCTTTTTAAAGTAGAGATAGTCATCTTTTGCCTTTGATGACACAGATGTTTTTCCCAGGCTGTCACTGTTTTGTAAATTTGGACTCAAGGTAGTTCCAGGTCTCCCCAATGGGGACAGGAGAAGCCTTCTTTGAGATTGCTCTGCAGACCAACTTCTGTGCAGCCCTGCTTCTTCCCCTCCTCTTTCCCCTGTCCACATGTATGTAAGCATGCTCAGTTGTTCAGTCGTGTCTGACTCTTTGCAGCCCCATGGACTGCAGCCCACGAGGCTCCTCTGTCCATAGGATTTTTCAGGCAAGAATACTGGAGTGGGTTGCCATTTCCTCCTTCAGGGGATCTTTCCCACCCATGAACCGAACTTGAGTCTCCTGTGTCTCCTGCATTGACAGGCAGATTTCTTTACCACTGAGCCACCTGGGCATTCCCAAACAAATGCCGTAAACACTAATCAGGCTCAGTCAGCTTCTTGGAAGGCCCTATCTATAAAATATCCCCTCTGAAACATAAAATTACTGGAGTTTGAATGACATTACATGTCATGATTAATTTGATGAATCAACATTTTTACAGTCTTGCTTGCTTGCTTTCTCATTGTATACTTCCCCATTTGTTTCTGTTTTTCTTAAATCCTCAAAAATAATTTGAAGTTTTCTTTACAGAGGTCTTGGAATCTCTTTTGAAGTGTATTCCTAATTTTTTTGTATAAACCATTGATATTAGTGAAATCTGGTATTTGTTCCTGTCTGTGGTGAAAATGAACTTGTAATCCCAGAAACTCTTGGAGAAGAAATTACATTTATTATGTATGACTTCAAAGGCCAGAACAACTGGAATTTGACCTCACACACACACACCTCACACTTATACACAAATAACTCAAGTGGATCAGGATAAAAATGTAAAATATAAAGGAAAATATAAGGAAACACAGGAAAAAAATCTTTAGACAAAAAATTTGTGGATATTATTCCAAAAGTACTATCCTTTAGAAAAAAAAAGATAAACTGGCCTTCCTCAAAGTTTTTAAATTCTGTTCTATGAAAGATGCTGTTAGGATAATGGAAAGACAGGTTACAAACTGGAGAAAATGCTTGTAATATACAACCAATAAAGGACTCATACACAGAATAAAGAACTCTCAGAACTCTACAGTAATAATATAAACAACACAACTTAAAAATTGGAGAAAGAATGAAATAGACACTTCAACAAAGAGAACATATGGATAACAAATAAGCAACATGAAAACATGTTCAACATCATTAACCATTAGGGAAAAGCAAATTAAAACCATCTGAGATTACATTACACATCTACTAAAATGGTTCCCCAAATACTGACAATACCAAGTGTTGGGAAAGATTCACAGGAGCTAAACTTCTGATATATTACTGTGGGAATATAAAATTATATGGTACTTTGGAAACCAGTCTGCTGTTCTTTACAAATTCTTTTGGCTGTGCTGGGTCTTTGTGGCATGCAGGCTCTTTGTTGCGGCACACAGGGACTTCTCTCGCTGTGGGGCACAGGCTCTAGGGCATGTGGGATCTTATTCCCCTGACCAGGGGTTGCACTGTGTCCCTGGAATTGCAAGGCAGATACTTAACCAATGGAGCACCAGCCAAGTCCCTCTTTTAATTTAAACATATTTATATATATACCACTGGAGAAGGAAATGGCAACCCACTCCAGTATTCTTGCCTGAAGAATTCCATGGATAGAGGAGCCTGAGGGCTACAGTCCATAGGGTCACAAAAAGTTAGACATTACTGAGCAACTGTTATATATATATATACAGTTATACATATATATATATATATACACATATATGCTGTGGGGCAACTAAGCCTGTATGCTGTAAGTACTGAATGACTTATATATATGAGGAGCCTGGTGGGCTGCAGTCCATGGGGTCACTAAGAGTCTGGCACAATTGAGCGACGTCACTTTCCCTTTTCACTTTCATGCACTGGAGAAGGAAATGGCAACCCACTTCAGTGTTCTTGCCTGGAGAATCCCAGGGACGGAGGAGCCTGGTGGGCTGCCGTCTGTGGGGTCGCACAGAGTCGGACACGACTGAAGCGACTTAGCAGCATATATATAACTAGATAATGCAGAAATACCATTCTTAAGTATTTAGCCTAAAGAAATGAAAACATATTCACCCAAAACCTGTTTAAATGAACTTGTATCACAGTTCTACTCATCATCACTGAAAAATAGAATTATATTGGTTTGCAAACTGGCTTTATGCACAGAGGGCAAGGAGAGACTGAAGAAAGAGGCAGGCCACTCCACATTGGTAGGTGACAGGTTTAATAAGCAAGGAGACTCAAATATAAGCTCTGTCTTATGCAGCTACAAGAAAGTAAATCTCCACATTCACCTGCCAGGAAGTTAAATGTTCATATAGCGGCCTTAACTGGATTCTGTCACATATATTGTCCAGATGGTCTCAACACCGTGCTCTTTCAAGGCTGTGTCCTTGGAACAGCTCCCACTGTGGGACTAGTTGGCAAAATCTACATTTTTAGGATGAGGGCAGACAGTGGGGATCAGGGGGCAGTGAGGAACTGCTGATTACCCCAGTCTAGCTTCGAGTTAACTGGTAGTCACAGCCTCTAGATTACCTCCTCCAACAAATTAACCCAGTGCCCTCCAGTGGGTGAATGGCTAAACAAACTGGGGTACATTCATATAATGGAATACTACTCAGCAATAAAATGGCATGAACTATTGAAATACACAACAATTCTGATTAATCTAAGCAAAGGCATCATTCTAAGCAAAAGAAATCAGTCTCAAAAGGTCACTAACACCTTCACATTTACACAGCATTAGGGAAAGCCAAACTGTAGGGAGAGAGAATGGACTGGCGGTTGCTAGAGTTAGGAGGTGGAGGAAGGGACAGTAAGGAGAAGTTTGATGGGATGGTGATTGCATCCTGATTGTGATAACAGTTACAAGAATCTATACATTACCATATGTTTATTTAAAAATTAATTTTTAATGTATTCAATCTATTCAAGAAATACTTGTGTCTTCTCTTTTCCAGACACTGATTTGGATTCCAGCCTTCAAGGTGCTGAAAAACAACAGACAAGGGACTGGAACATAAATAATTCCAATACACCATGACAAAGGACTCACACATAAATAATTCCAGTACACCATGTTCATTTGGATGACAGGATGCTGAGAGGATGTGTGACAGAAGACTGCAGCTCCACATCGAGCATGATTTGGGCAAGAAGTATACCCTGGCAAGAATGACTGGAAAATCAATTCAGAGCTTTCTGGTTTGGCAAAGAAAGTGGGTGAAAAATATTAGAAGATATTCCAAATGAAGAAAAGCAAGATGATGAAACTGAGGCTTGGAGGGGATGAGTACCTTGCCCAAGTTTCTGTGAATCTGGAGCTATTCTAAAATTAAAAGTTTTTTTTCTTTTAAAAAAGGAAAAATGGTTCAGAAAAAGAAACCAAAAGCCAGAAGACAGACCTGAGAGCCGTGGTGAATTATTCCCAGACCTTGATACTTAATCAAGCAATAGCTAACATTTGATCAGCTGGATTCCAGAACTGCTATTTCTAAAATACCAGTGACGCTGTTTTGTGTGACCAATTCCCCTGTTTTGAGAAGGAATGTCCCCAGCAGTTACTCTGTGCCTGTCTCCCCATTGTGTGTTGGCTATGTTTCTTCAGTTTCCTAGTGAAGAGGAACTGAACTTGAAGACTTGCATTTAAGGAACTACGCCCGAGGAGACTTCTCCTCTCTGGACCTGATATCAATAATAAAACTTTGTGTTTCAAGCTGATGCTTTAATGCGATACTGTGGAAGAATGAATGTATACTGCATGGGGAAATGATGTACGTCATTTAGGGACCAGAGTTTCAGAATATGGTGGTCAACCTCCAAGATGGCCCCAAGGAACTCACATTCTGCTATAAGACTCTGGTGAAGGCCCCTCCTCCATTATGCCAGTGTTGATCTGTATTTCCAATATGACACAGAAAACAATTTGCCACCTCCAATATTAGGTTATAAAAGCTGTGGCAGCCACCAGAGGCACTCTTTTGCTCATTCATGTGGCCTCTGGAGGAAACTAGTTTCTCTTCTACATGAAGAACTTTGTTCCAACATGGCAAGAGACAGAAGCCTTCAGTCAACAGCCATGTTCGTGATCTTGAAAGCGGATCCTCCAACCCAGTCAAGCCCTGCCTGACACCTTGACTGCAGCATCATGAGTGATCCTGAGCCATGCTGCTAAGTTGCTTCAGTCGTGTCCAACTCTCTGTGACCCCATGGACGGCAGCCCACCAGGGTCCCCCATCCTTGGGGTTTTCCAGGCAAAAACACTGAAGTGGGTTGCCAGTTCCTTCTCCAATGCATGAAAGTGAGAAGTGAAAGTGAAGTCGCTCAGTCATCTCCGACTCTTCACCACCCCATGGACTGCAGCCTACCAGGCTCCTCCGTCCATTGGATTTTTCAGGCAAGAGTACTGGAGTGGGTTGCCATTACCTTCTCCAGATCCTGAGCCATAAAACCTAACTCAGTCAGTCATAGCTTCCTGGCCCACTGAAACTGTGAGATAATAAACATTCGCTGTTGCTTCAAGCTACCAATTTCCTACACAGAAACGATAGCTAAAACACTCATTCAGCCTCTGTTACAATCCTAAATCAGCCCACTGCAAGCATCTCTGAAACTCAGCAATGAGCAGCCAAGTGCAAGAAAAGGGAGAATGCTGAGTCAGTAGCAAACTAGTTGAGAAGAGATAAGGAACCTCGTCAGGAAACTTTTAAAGCAAGACACTCAGGAAACTGGGAATAAGGATCACCTAGCTAAACAATCATAACACATACTCTGAATAAATCAGGGAACCAGAGATTCCAAACTCTGCCTTCCAGAGCAAAGCAATCAGGCAGAAGATAACAGGTAGTTGAATGTAAATAAATGGATACCTGTCCAGTTTTCAAGCTCTAGGCTAATTTAAAGCAGCAATAAATTTTTGAGAATGGGCTCTTCATCACTGTCAGAACAAGAACAGAATTCAGTTCAGTCCAACAAATACATAGTGGTCACTGATTCTGCTGCGAAGGAAATGACTGATGCTCTAAAACAGAAAATGGATCATCAATAGTATTGTTACAGAGTGTTTAATCACTCCCCTGGGCATGGATAATAAAAATTAGTGCCTGGGCATATATATGCAAGATTGCTGTAGTCAGAATTAATAAGACTGAAATAAGACAAAAGACAATAGACAATGGAAGAGGTCAGAATTCAGCAGGGAGGGCCTCAGGGGAAAAAAAGAGAGTAACAGGAAGAGACAAAGACTCCCTTATGAAGTTGTAGTGCCAGGAAAAAAATTTTAAACTCAAAAATAATGGTAAGGGTTAACAAGGAATTGGTATTTTTGAGAGAGTACAGTAAATAATAATAACCATCATCATCATCACAGCAAATGTTAAGGACTCATGTGCCAGGCATTGTTCTAAATGGGTCTCACGGGTGAGTTTATTTAATCCTCAATAATCCTGAGATAGCTGCTTTATTTTCCTCATTTAAAATGCACTGAAGCATGGAAGCTAAGTGAATATCTCAAAGCCCCAAAGCTGCTAAATGGCAGAGCTAGGATTCAGATCCAGGTGTCCTAACTCCACAGGCTTCCAAGGTGGCGCCAGTGGTAAAGAACGTGCCTGCCAATGCAGGGGACGAGATGTAAGAGACATAAGAGAATGCGAACGTAAGTTTCGATCCGAGAGTTGGGAAGACCCGCTGGAGGAGGGTATGACAACCCAATCCAGTTTTCTTGCCTAGAGAATCCCATCGACAGAGGAGCCTGGTGGGGTACAGTCCATGGGGTCGCACAGAGTTGGACATGACTTAGCACACACAACCCCATAACCAGTGCTATGTTGCCCCTCAGTAAGGCAATGTGGACTCCTGGCCTGTGCCCTTGACCGCTTGCCATTAGAGCATGAGCTTATACTGTCACTACAGGAAGCCAAAAGTAGATAGTAAAAATGGGAATCAAAGGACCCAGAACTACTTTCTTCCTGCTCAGCTCTCCTCCTGGGTCAGCTATGGATGAGGTCCTATTAAAGATGCCTCTGAGGTCAACTACTGCCACGGTTGGTACACCCTTGTCCTGCCTGAATGAAGGTTCACCCCTCCCCACCCTAGGAAGACAGATCCAATAAAAAGGCATCACTCAGAGGGCACTCTTTCTCAAGCTGAGCTGGGAGACTCGACATTTGAACTGCATGCAGAAACCCAGCCCCGGCAAGCTGCTCCAGACCACTGCTTTCAGACTACTTAAAAATTAAAGAATCTTTCTTTTTAAAACTCATTCTCTGCAGCATCTCTTGAACAAATAATGTTTTAATAACACGTATAAGACAACTGGTAATAAAGCAAAATTTATACCTGTGTGTATAAACTGGTATTAAGACAAAGCTGAAATATTGTTACTACTAACAATAAAGTAAGTTTAAAAGAAAGTAATAGTTAAGCTGAAAATATAATAATTTTTTTGTTGTTATTCCTTCAGCTCCTTGTTTAAGTACTAGCAAAAAAAAAAAAATCTAAAAATTTCTTTGGTTGGTTACACATCTGTCTTCTTTGTGACCTTAAGGGAACTGAAAATTGTGCCTCTTTTTAATCCCCTCCACAGGGCTCTAGAATATCCTTGGAAACATCTCTCCCTTCATGTGTGCATGTCTGCTAAGTTGCTTCAGTGATATCTGACTCTTTGAGACCCTATGGAATGAATATAGCTCACCAAGATCTTCTGTCCATGACATTCTCCAGGCAAGAATACTGCAGTGGGTTGCCATGCCCTCCTCCAGGGCATCTTCCCAACCCAGGCACAGAATCCACATCTCTTACTCCTGCATTGGCAGGCAGTTTCTTCACCATTAACGTCACTTGGGAAGTCCCCTCTACCTCCATACTTTTGCCTGTGTCACACCCTCTGTCCAATCAGTGGTGGGTAAATATGTCAGGCTTCACGGATCCTAAGGTTTCTGTGGCAAGTTCTCAAATCTGCTGTAGTAGTAGGAAGCAGCCACAGACAATGTATGAATAAGCAAACATGACTGTGTTCCAATAATACTTTATTTACACACACTGAAATTTAAATTATATAGTTTTCATGTGTCAGCAATATTACTCTTTTGATTTTTTTTTTTCCTGACCATCAGTTCAGTTGAGTTCAGTTCAGTCGCTCAGTCATGTCTGACTCTTTGTGACCTCATGAACTGCAGCATATCAGGCCTCCCTGTCTATCACCAACTCCCGGAGTTCACTCAAACTCACGTCCATCGAGTCAGTGATGCCAACCAGCCATCTCATCCTCTGTCGTCTCCTTCTCCTCTGCCCCCAATCCCTCCCAGCATCAGAGTCTTTTCCAATGAGTCAACTCTTTGCATGAGGTGGTCAAAGTATTGGAGTTTCAGCTTCAGCATCATTCCTTCCAAAGAACACCCAGGGCTGATCTCCTTTAGAATGAACTGGTTGGATCTCCTTGCAGTCCAAGGGACTCTCAGGAGTCTTCTTCAACACCACAGTTCAAAAGCATCAATTCTTCGGTGCTCAGCTTTCTTCACAGTCCAACTCTCATATCCATACATGACCACTGGAAAAACCATAGCTTTGAGTAGACGTACCTTTGTTGGCAAAGTAATGTCTCTGCTTTAAAAAAGCAAATCCATTGTTAATTTGCAGGCTATACAAAAACAGGAAGTTCATTGGATTTGTACCAAAGGCTGTACTTTTCTGACCCTTGTCTTAGACGGTAAGCTGCTTAAAGGCAAGAAAAGAACTCATTCTTATATCCCCATCACCTACTGCAGAGTCTGCATCAGAGGGGAGCTCAGTATTCATAACTTGAATGGCAGAATAAACAATTTTCCCTTGTAAAGATCTGAATGTAGATCATTCTATTTTTGCTAATTTAACAGATGCAAATTCCAAAGTCTGTAATTATTACATCCTAATTTCAACCTCATTTCTGGGTATGGGGCTCATAATTAAATGTATTTCACCTTAGTAATTGACTCCTGGTTTGTGTTCCTGTTTATTTCCATAGAATACTAGCTTTTCTACCATGAACTATGTGATATTCAATTTTGGACATGTGGCTCTATTCCTTGAGGCCATCTGCCCAGGATATTTTCCAGCCATCTTGTTTCCAAAGATGCACATGTGTGGTGCGTAACAAGCTGTCTTGGCTTGGTGGGGCCCAGGTTTCAAGGTTTCAGGGCCCAGGCCTGACCTGGGCCCTTAGACACACTGACATCCTAGATTTACCTAGGGCTGAGGAAATGGGTACAGATGTGTCAAGTGGGCTGCAAGATTGCAATGGAGTCTCTGCTTGGGAAAGAGCATTGAAAAAACTGCCTGGTTAAATACCATAACACTCCAGGCTCAAGAAGCCTGAGCTCAGTGTCCTGGAGAAGGACAGTCAAGACACAAGTCATCAGCCTCAGGGCACCTGGCTCCACTCCAGGAGCCAACATCACACCCAGCTTTCCAGCTCCACACCATGAAGGCAGCCACAGAAATGGAGTAAAAATTCAGCTCACAACAGCTACTCTATACATTGAGGCCCAAGTCTACAGAGCTCTAGCTTGGCTCACAGAGTAATAGGCAATGGTCAAGACTCACTGGAGACACCTAGGTACTCCCAGGAATCCTGAGGGTCAGAGAATCAGTAGCGCTTCTTTTCCAAGTATATGTGATCACAAATGATTCTGAATTGACAGTATATCGACCACAGCACACACTGGGCATGTAGCAGCCACTCGGTAAACTTTGGTGGATAGAATGACAGAATATTGTCTATGACCAGTATTTTGCCTGTTCAATCTACATTTTATCCAGTACCTAAAACTGTGCCCAGCACACAAACAGCACTCAGCAAGTATTTGTTGACTGAAAAAAATACTGAGTTTATGTCTCTTCAGTTCGTTTCATTGTTCTCTATAGATGTGATTTATTGCTGAGAATACTTAAAGATGTAAACAAATTAGCAAACCAGGGAAAAGTCTTCAGTCTTGTGTCCTGATTTATGTGTTAAAACATGAGATTACCCTGCCTTATATCATTCCTGTGATCCACTTGCCTTTGAACTTGCAGCCACCATTATCCTCCTGTACAGAAGCTTATAAATTAGGCCACCCTGCTGTGGATAACAGTGCTGACGATGTTTGAATATCTGTTTAATAGCAACTATTGCTGGCGTTTCCTTAATGTGGTTTCTCTTGTAATTCTGACAGCTTTATGAATGCTCCAGTAACTTTCAGCTAAATCATCACAGTTTCAATTTCCATCTTTAAGCCCTGTGGATAGATCTTTATCCATATTATGCTAATAAATAACTGCATCTCAGGTGGATAGGGGGAAATAATCTTAAGGAACATACAAGGTAATATTGCTGGTCCTTAGGCTTGAGCTAGCCCTCATTCACTTATTTCCCCTTCAGTGATCAAAGGCGTATTAGCCAATTAAAAATAAAACTGGGAAATGGTGCTGACATGATTTTGTTCTTGCTGCTCACTCTAGAAAGGAGAACCTTTCCAATGAGTCAGTGCTCTCCCTGCAATTTTCCAGCACCATCGCAAAGCACTGGGGTAGAATAGCAGGCTAATGTGCACTGCTATGCTTCTCAACTAGAAGAAGAGAAGAAAGAACTTTGCAGTTATTGTTTAGGGAGCTGACATTGCGTTTAAGACCTATATCTTAAATGTCCATACAAAAAACAAGGAACTCTGACCTTTATGAGGTTCCATTGATTATACTTGAAAATTTCTGATATGTGTACTAATTGCTGGGCTGCCTTCCATTTATTTAAAGGAGACTTTCTTTAAAATGTATTTTTTGCTTCCTTAACATTTCAGTCTTTCAGAGCTCTCAGAGTTTCAGATGTCCAACTGGATAAACTCAAAGTTTTCTACTTTTAAGAAAGAGTTTAAAATATTAAGAAACAGCAAAGTATCTTCCAAATGACAAAATGTACCATGTAAATTCCTTTCTTTAAGGATCTCTAACTCTCAGCCTTGGAGTCTACCAGGAAAGTTGATATTGTTCCAGAATACATCGTGATTTGTAAAACAAATGTATAGTCTCTGTCTAGCAAATTACATAACTCCCTTTGTTTCAAATGCAGGTTACCTTAGAATTGCTACAACTTCTTATACTGAATCCAGTCCAACCCTGCTCTGCTGTCCTAACCATAGTCATCAACAAGGATTTGCTGATAATCCAAGGGCACATTCTTTAAAAAAGAAAAGAAGAAGAAGAAGAACTGAACTTTAAAAAAATACGTCTTTAGTTGACTGCAGTGGGTCTTAGTTGCAGTACGTTGTGGCCTGTGGGATCTTTTGTTGCAATGAGAGGGCTCTTCATTGCAGTGCACAGGCTTCTCTCTATATGTGGAATGTGACATTAGCTGCCCCACAGCATGTGGGATCTCAGCTCCCTAACCAGGGATCAAACCCACATCCCTTGCATCGGAAGGCAAATTCTTAACCACTGAACAGGGGCACATTCTTGTGCCAGCAGAGAATGCATCTTTGGCATCATCGGTTGAATAATGATAGCTCCCAAAGAGATATGTCTATATCTTAATCCCTGGAATCTGTGAATGTGGCCTTATTTGGAAAATGGCTTTTGCAGGTGGAATTAAGCTAAGGATCTCAGATCATCCTAGATTTAGGCTGGGCCTTAAATCCAATGAAAGATAGCCTTATAAGACAAACACAGAGTAGATTTTCAATACAGGGACACACAGAAAAAAAAGCCATATGAATCTGAAGGTAGAGATCAGAGTGTGCAGCATCAAGGTGTTTGTGGAACACTTGGAACCACCAGAAACTGGAGCAAGCAAGAAGGATTCTCCCCGAGAGAATTCAGAGGGAATGAAGTTCTGGAAACACTTTGATTTCAAACTTTTAGTCTCCAAAACTATGAGAATATTAATCTCTTTTGTTTAGGGTACATCAGCCCTAGGAAAGCAACACAATCAGGTACCAGGTTCAACATTTCATGCTTGGAAACATGTCTAGGATTTGGCTTTCATGGATGCATTAGAACCTTTTATTTTTGGGACAAGTAGCTCGCCAACTCCAATCACCGAGTCCCCTACTATGCCCTGCCAAAAAGACAAAAAATCTACTCTTGCATTTACTTTAGTCACACCCTAGTACAGAATGTTTTAACAAGAAAACATAATTAAGAATAACTGACAATTTGTTGCTGATTATTAAGTTGGCTAATTATGCCTCTTACCCTTGGGTGGTCCTCCTTGTCCTCCTATTTAGAATGAGAAAGATACTGTTGTCATAATATTTTGAGTTGCTCTTTGATGAATCAACAACTCTGAGAGAGAAGGAAGATCCAGAATGATGAAGTAAGAGAGTATTAATGACCAATTTCAGCCTGGCCCTGGCCTTGAGCATTTGAGTTTCCCTGAATATGTAACTTAGTGATTCCCACATATGTCCTATAACCCACACTAAACAGACTTGAAAGCAGCATGATTTCCACCCTTGGATGGTGAGTAACCAGTCTCCTTCTCAAAGAAACATTCATTGTAAAGCTAAAAGCTCTACAGACCCACTTTCAGGCTGGAGTGGAGGAGTCACCTAATCACAGGACTCTTGACAGCTGGCTAACAAACCAAGATGTCTTCTAGGACCAACCAGAACACTGTATAACTGGAAACAACTAAACCACAGCTATAAACCACTTCATTGGATTTCCAATGCTTATTCTTGACTTCACTGGCAAACAAAACCAAATCCTGGTATAAACAAGGCTATATTCAGCCTATAAGCTTTCTGAATAAGACAATACAACATTCCCCAAACAGGTCCCATGTTCTCTGCTTCCTTGCCCTTGTTTTCCCTGTGTCTCTCACTTCCCCTGTCTGCCTAATGAATGTCTACTCCATCCAAAGTCTGGCTTAGATGTCACTTCTCCCACAAAGATTCCCCCAGCTCCTTTCCCTAACTAAAGCGTGAGACCTGCCTTTCAAGCCCATGCTAACCCCTTGTGTCTTCTTCCTGACTCCAAGCCCTGTAGTTTTTGTTGTGCTCCTCTTATCATCCTCCAAAGCTGGAGACACTGCGGGAGTTCTCAGCTTTGTGACCCAGTGCACATTCCATGTTAGGGTCAAAGGAAATAGCTACTGAATGAAACAAAGTCAAACGAAATCAGGGAACCATCCAGGAAATTGGTGGACCTGGATCCCTTTTTCCTCATCCACACTTCATGGAGGAGTCTAAAGAAAATATTCAATCATCTCTAACTTTCTTTCCAGAGAGGACAGTACGAGATGGCCTGGACTCCCTTCCTAGTTCTCCTCCCAGCTGGAGTAAGGGCTGTGTTTTCTTCACCTGCACTGCTCCTTTTCTGCTTATTCTCATTCAAGACACATGGTAGTTCAGTTCAGCTCAGTTGCTCAGTCGTGTCCGACTCTTTGCAACCCCATGAATCACAGCACGCCAAGCACCTGAAAATATTGAATGGAGCTTTCTAGCCAACAGGAATCTATATAAAAGCACAAGATGGTTTCCTGATCCCTCAACTCTCTTTGATCCCCATTAGATTGCCAAATCCTGCTCAGTCTCCCTCAGGACCACTCTCAGTATCTCCTCTTTTCCTTTATATTCACATTGCTACCACTCTTTTCCTCCCAAGCTGTTTGCCTATGGGCCTCCAGGTCAACGAGGCAAGATCCAGCTTCTGAAAGTCCAATATGTTGTCGCGGTTACTTATTTATCTACAAGAGAACAGCCTCCAGCGGTATTATCTGACCAAGTCAGAACCCCTAGTCTTGAGTCTAAAGTCTTCCAAAGGCTTGATTTGGCTAACTTATCCAGCCTTTTCACTCATGATTTCCCTTAAATAATGCAAAGTTTTTACCAACCTAAATATTATTTACTTCCCAATCATACCAGAACTTTTCCATCTCCCTGTATCTACTCAGGCCAATACATCCACCTGGGGTACCCACCTCACCTGTCTCGTTACCCACCTGTCCTTCAAGGCCAATCCAAGTGCTACTTCTGTCTTGGGGTCGCAAACAGCTGGACACAACTTAGGAATTAAAAACAACAACAGCATAGCGCCACCGCTTGTGCCTTCTCCATGCCCTCAGAGAAACAGCATGTGGGGAGACAGAGAAGCTTCCCCGGCTGTGGCTCCAAGCCTTGAGGGCTTCCCTGCACCACAATGGGGTGCTGAAGACCACCCCTCAAAGTGCATCTCCCTCCACCCCATTGCTCACTTCTCTACTCTCACCCACTTTGGGGCAGAGGACAGAATAAAGGGAGGGCTGGGCAGAGGGAAACAGGGTCTGATAACAAAGCAAGTCAAAAAACAGACCTAAAAGAGTCTGTGGTGAGCCCCAGAGGGTGGCAAAGGCAACAGTCGAAACACCAGGAATGTCTGCCCTCGGCTGCCCCTTGGGCAGTTCCTGTGTCTTCAGGGAGGTCTGCCGTTTGGGGCTGGGCTGGAGTCCCAAGCCTCCTCCCTGACCTCCTTATCACCGTGGGCATCACAATCCAGGCCTCAGAATTCTTTCCCACTGGCGGCAAGGCCACAGTGCCTAGAGCAAAGGGCTGTGCTCAGCAGTCCAGGTCAGGGCAGGCCAGACGGAGGGGGTGGTTTCATGAGGCTGTTTCAAACCCTGAGCTGGGGGGGCACCCACATCCTGTGCGCGCAGTGGTGGTGGACAGGGTAAACTGGCAGCAGAGTTGTTCTGGGGAACCGGGCTCAACACAGGGGAAAGGGCTTATAGGCTGTGGAGGGGCCAAGGGTTTGCCACCTATGCAGGCTCAGTACCAGCAAGTGTAAGAAAAAGTGCAGGATCTGACTCCTGCGAGAGGACGATCTCACCCCCACCCCACCCTCACCTGGGGAGGAGCCACCAATTAGTGACACAGAGGTCATGGTTCCTTCATTTCCCATGATGGGAACCCAGTTTCCAGCTCTGAGGGGCTGTAGGTGAGCTGAGACGTGTATGGAGGAGACAACCACCGCTGACTCTACGTGCATGAGGACTTGTGCTGAACCAGGGAAAGAAGCAGAAAAGAAGAAAAATTGCCTAACACTGGGATGACAGTTGGGGAGGGCTTGGCAATGGGAGCCTTTCAGGCAGTACGGATAGCAGAGCACAGCCAGGATGCAGGATCGTCCACGTGCTCTTGGAAGAGAATGGCAATTCCTCTCACAGGATGAGAAGAGAGAACGCTTCATGGTCCCAGAGGAAGATGTGGCCAGTGGGCAGAGTAGCTGAGGAGATGCAAAGTAGGTCTAAGTGCTGGAAGCTTGATCCTAAATTGGCTTCAGGGACCAGATGAAGAATTTGCTCAGCAGGCTGGTGTTTTCCAGGCTTGTGGGACATTTATTAGAATACAGATTCCTAGGCTCCTATCAGAGATTCTGATTCTGTAGATTGGGGGTTGAGTCCAGGAAACAGAAACTACTAGGAACTATCAAAATAGAAGAGTGGATACACAAAGCCTGGTTGGAGGCTGTCACAAAAAACAGACCAGGAGCTGTAATCCTAACAGGGGCTTCCCAGATGGTGCTGGTGGTAAAGAACCACCTGCCAACACAGGAGACATAGGCGATGAGGGTTCAACCCCTGAGTCGGGAAGATCCCCTGGTGAAGGAAATGCAACCCACTCGAGCATTCTTGCCTGCAAAATTCCATGGACAGAGGAGCCTGGTGGGCTACAGAGAAGGTGGGGAGAGAGGAGGGGACCCAGGCTCTGGGAAGTCGAGAGGTTCATCCAGTGAGCTGGAATGTGAAACTCATCCATAATCTCCCATTTGCTCTACCTTCTTGTCAGCTAAGAGAAACTGACACCTTCACCAGGGAATGTGCCTTTTTTTTTCCTTTCTGATGTTAATCTAAAGAGGTCCCTTATCTCCTTAGACCAATTAATTGTGCAGACCTGACAGCAAAACAGTCTGGGAATTAAGCAACCAGAATCGAGAGATTAAACCCAACCTTACTTATCTGGGTCAGACACTTCTCCGGGTTTCTTGGCTGCAATTTGTGTGGTTTTCTCCCATGAGGTGTCTTTAGGATCCCTTCCTATTCAAATGTATTCTGCTGAAATCCTTGGTTTTCCCCAGGGTTTCTTCCCTGCATCTCTAATCTGAATGTTCTCTTCTGCTGGCCTTCCTTCCCATATGACTGCGAGGACTTTGAACGTGGACGTGATTCCCTCAGGAATTCATAACGCTTCTCAGTTTATCTCCAGGGCAGCTGTGGCATGAGAAGAGCAACACTGGATTGGGAACAAAAGCCCAGTGTTCAGAGCCTGCAAAGTGGGTAGGTCATTTTTGGATTCCTCAGGGGCAAGATGGGAACCCCACTGTGAAGGCTGAGTAACTCAGTGGGTATAGTCCTTCTTTATACACAGAAAAACTTCCCAGGTGGCTCGACTGTAAAGAATCCGCCCACCAGTGCAGGAGACACAAGAGACATGGGCTCGACACCTATATCAGGAAGATCCCCTGGAGTAGGAAATGGCAATCCACTCCAGTATTCTTGCCTGGAAAATTCCATGGACAGAGGAACCTGGCGGGCTACAATCCATAGGGGTCACAAAGAGTCAGACCTCCCCTCTTCTCCCCAGGTTGCTCCTCATGCAGATGATTTAGCTTCTCCAGGTGTAACATGCACCTATGGAGCTCCCTGGTGAGCAATTGAGCACACAAGCAGTGGTTAATAAAGCTCTGCTGTAAAAAATCTGCCTATAGTGCAGGAGACGTGGGTTTGATCCCTGGCTTGGGACGATCCACTGGAGGACAGCATGACAACCCACTCCAGTATTCTTGCTGGGAAATCCCATGATCAAGGAGCCTGGCGGGCTGCAGCCCATGGGGTTGCAGAATGGACACAACTTAGCGACTAAACAACACACATATGCAGCAAAGACCATCTCTTCCCATAGACCAGCTGAGCCTCTCCAAGGTCAGGTCACTATCAAAAAATCAGACTCTCCTGGTTCTGGGTGGGGTATGTGCATTTATCTCACCATCTTATTGCTCATCTTATTGCTACACAGAGCAGGCCACTGGAGTTCAGGTTTAAAGGCCTCAGCAGGGTTCTGCAGTGGAGTCAGAGGCCAGGAGACTCAGTCACCGTTCTTCAGAATTAGCCTGTCCTTGACTAGTCAGAGGAGGCTGGGAGAAGTGTCATTCTAAACACAAAGATGGAAAGCTGGAAGACATATATTACTAGGAAGATCCTGGGGGACCCTGTCCCCTCCAACACAGAGGTAGGACAAATCAGCCCATCTCACTCCACCAGCATGTGGGATGCAAAGCCACAGCACCAATCCTGATGCTGCTCAGGGCTCTAGCCTACTAAACATCAGTACTGAGATAACCAGAGAACACCTGTGCCTGGTGTGGATGCTGTTCTGAATGTTTATTAGGCTGGTCTGGGGCTGTTGTTTATTTCCTAAGAGCAAAATTATCTCCTGAAGTTCTCTGTCACTGTGTATATGAGTTTGGAATATGAATATTAATGAAATAAAATGATACACCTTCCACTAAAACTTTATTTGTAGATTTTATTTTCTGCTTACAAGAATATTCATGTTAGTGCTTAGGTCTTCGCTGCATTTAAAGTGCCTCTTTAAAAATCTCATTTGGAGTGAATATTCCATTAATGTTTTGTAGTTTGGGGCATTGTTCTTTCTGTGTTTTCGTTGTTTGCTTCCCCATGTCAAGGGAGGGTGGGAAAATGGGAAAGAGGAAGCCAGGGACTTCCTTGGTGGTCCAGTGGTTAAGATGCACACTTCCACTGCAGGAGACGCAGGTTCAATCCCAGTCAGGGAATTAAAGTCCCACACACACACACTGCACAGCCAAAAAAAAAAAAAATTCTTGGAAAGAGGGAGGCAGAATTCAAGCTATTGAAAAGGAGCTGTGTACATCATCAGGCAACGGAACAGGGTGAAGTGAACAGAGGTCTACAAGGCAAATTCTTGTTCTGGTGAAGGCAAGTCTTGTGAGTGTTTCCCATTCTCTGCACGGTCCCCCACTACCAAACATCCATTCTTTATTTTGACTATTTTCTGTATTTATAAGCTCACCTTGTTCAAGAATGGATTTAGCTAGCTTCAAAAAGTTCCTGTGATTAATTTTTTGACAATCAATGAAACAATCCCAAATCTTTGAACAAATGACTCAAGCTCCCTGGGAACAGACAGCATGTGGAGCTATCTTCCCAAATAGCTCTCATGACCAGATCAGACCTGTTCAAGGACTCCTTAAAATAAAACTGACAGCCAGGCTGGAGTCATCCCAGAGTTTGGGTGAAATGTGTCCTCACACAGACCCCTGAGGAAAACCCAATCACGGACTTGTCAGCTTCTTTTATCAGAGCTTTTAGAGGACTAGGTAGCACCTCACTATACACATTCCTGGGATTTCCTTGATGTCTTGGACAGTAAAGAGTCTGCCTGCAATCCAGGAGACCTGGGTTTGATCCCTGGGTAGGGAAGATCCCCTGGAGAAGGGAATGGCAACCTACTCCAGTATTCTTCCCTGGGAAATTCCATGGACAGAGGAGCCCGGTGGACTATAATCCATGGGGTCACAAAGAGTTGGACACAACTGAGCAAGTAACACACACACACATACACATTCCTACTGCACAAGAAGGCAACGAGCCTTGGCAGAGGGGGAAGGATGTGACACTAGCTCTTTGCAGGAACCTAAGGCAGAGGGCAGGGGTGTGGCAAGAGCTCACTGTTTCATGAAGCCAAGCATCCACACAGAGCTCCTGGAGCAGAGTAAAGCCTTGCTCCACCATGACCCTAGAAGGAGGACTCAAGAGGCCTAAGTGCACAGCCAAGAACTGGAGAGTCATAGGTTTTATACTACATGGTCCTCTGTCCATGGGATTTTCCAGGCAAGAATGCTGAGTGGGCTGCCAATTCCTACTCCAGGGGAGCTTCCTGATGCAGGTTATCTAGCCCACATCTCTTGGTGTCTTCTGCATTGGCAGGTGGATTCTTTACCACTGGCACCATCCAGGCAGCCCAGGTTTCATACTGCATGGCACCACATAAAGAAGAAAAGGTTCATACCAGGGTACACTTTGAGGATGAGATAGTAAACATTGACCCTAAGTCTCAACCCAAATAGCTCCCATGAATATCAATCAACTTATGCTCCACAACTCTTACCAAGAGACAGGGAAAAGGATGGTACAATTAACAGGCTGGGAGGCAGTCAGAGCTGGGAGCAGTTCCTCCTACTCTCCAAGGTCATCTGCATGGGCAGCCCAGTCCTCTGACTAAACACAACATAAAGGTTCCTAAAAACCATAGAGAAACAAGGTGCACTAGACTAAATTCGCTGAGGGTAAGGCTGTACTGTCATTTCCGTTACTTACATGGAATTAGCAGACATACTTCTCTTCCCTTTGCTGTTGCAAAGCCTGCCCCAGGATGGGATGGGAGAGGGAGCCTGGTCCACCAGGACCTTCCCCTAGTCACTAACATTCAGGAGCCCTAAGAAGAGGCACTCGTTGGTACTGTTCACAGCTAGATCTTCAGTAACAGCAGCCAGCCTGGCAGCAGTTAAGTCATCGACAATATCTATTGAATACATGGTGAATGAAATCTATCTTCAAGAGAAGCCTTAAAAACAAAACCACAGTGGATTTATTTGTGGTTTGGGGAAGAAAACTCCAAGACTGGATCACAAAAGGCAAGTGATGTCTGAGTTTCTAGGGGCTGAAATGAACATCCTGAGACAGCCCAAACAGGCCACAGAGGAGCGTGGCAGTGAGCACAGTGAGGGGCAAGTCACACGGTATCACGAGGAGAATCCTAAAGGGTCCACGTGCTAGAAGACTGGCAATGCCATCTTCTCCAACCTCCTTCTGAGTAAGAGGACTCTTTTTCATAGGATCCTCCAGTCAGAACAGGAATTAACAGAGTCACCCAGGACAGTTTAAGTGACAAACAGACGGCAAATAGTGGTGCTAGTGGTAAAGAACCTACCTGCCAATGTGGGAGATGTAAGAGATGTGGGTTCAATCCCTGGGTCGGGAAGATCCCCTGGAGGAGGGCAAGCAACTCACTCCAGTAGTCTTGGTGGAGAATTCCATGGACAGAGCCTGGCAAGCTATGGTCCACAAGGTCGCAGAGAGTCAGACATGACTGAATCAACTTAGCACACATGCATGCAGATGGTAAATGAGTATCTTCCCTCTCCCCACCCCAAATCTTTGCATATAATCAGAAAGAGTAATATCAGAAGAGTATTATCCATAGATTGAGGAGGAAATGGCAACCCACTCCAGTATTCCATGGACAGAGGAGCCTGGTGGGCTACAGTTCTTGGGGTCGCAAAGAGTCGGACATGACTGAGCACAAACACACACGCATATTATCTGCAGACATATCAGATAAACACATCTGCAGAATATCTAACTCATTTGTTCAACAAATAAGTCCAACCTCTCTGAGAATACAGCAGTGATCCAGATCTAAATTCTGGCCTCCAGGACTAAGGTACCACCTGCTTTTGTGAGGACTATCACACTTTGTAAAGTACTTTTAGTTTATGGTATGGCCACATTAGAATTGTTAGTAAAACTGCTTTAGGGTACAGTCTGTTGAACAAATTTCTTCATGTGGTGGGGGTGGGTGGCCTCCTTCTGGGATCCTAAAACAGAACCACCTATCAGGCCTTGAAGCTTCCAGCCAAAGGGCAGCAATCATGAGTCATAGCTTATCCCCAAGGCCCCTCTTTTCCCCTTAATCCTTCAAATCAATAAGATAATTACTGCTCTTGTCTCAAGGTTTTACATTCTCTATTATTCTTGTTGACTGCAGTCAATTTTTAATGTTTATTTTTAACTTAATGATTTTTGTGGAGAGATTTTCTAGTTCATTGGAGGTTTGGGGTTTTATGGTAGATTAAAGAAACATAAGAATATAATTTTGTCTGATTTTCTTTTCTGGCCTAAATCTTAATTTGGCTATGTTTGCCAAGGATGAGTTTTTGTGAGTGTGTCTGTTTCTTGTGACCAGTATTTCAGTGAGGGTAATAGAGTTAGCTACAATGAACAGAATGATGTTTGGTAAAAAGCAGACAAATCATAGATATTCAGGACCCCAAAGCAAAGGCTTGGAGTCTGTTTCATTCTCATGTTCTACTCTTATCCACTCCGTCTCCTTGCCTGTGACCCTGCAGCCCTGCAACTGGGTCTTCCATTCCACTGCAGTCAAAACATAGCATCTCTCACCACTGTGTGACTGGGGGGGTGCACAGTCCTCTCTGCCTGGCTTCTCCGTATCTTATCACTGCAGTGAGGCCAAGCTGTACTCCAAGTCACCCTGACATTCAGAGAAGGGCTCCTCCCCAGCCTTCTGCAGGCTTCTCCCTGGATTCCTCTCCCCACTAGACTCTCAGCCTCCTCTCTACTTTCCTAAACTGTATTGGCTCCTGCAGACTTCTCCTGTCTTTTGGTCACTGCTGACCTTCTTACAAGCACAGTCACTTCATGACGCTTTCAGGTCTCTCAAAAATGTCTTCCCTTTTCTTCATCTCTGCCCCACTTCACAGAGGTCTTTTGTTTATGCCCACTATCAGGAAAAGTCACCCTCTCTGGGCAGGCAGAAACTTGGCAAGGGGAGCAGAAACTGGATTTCAAACCCAACTTGTCCCCAGAATGGGATTCTAAATGTGAGTTTAGTGTGCTAAACTCACATTTATATTAATAGAGGTTTCTGCCTCAGATTCAAGTATGCTTAGGAGCAGAAGTTGGGGGGAAGATGACATTCCCAAGATTCTCATTTGTGGATTACATCGACCATAGCACTGGTTCCAGCCTACCTGAGCCCCAAGGGAGAATTAGAAGGAATATTTCATTGTATTGGAGGAAGAGAGGAAAATGAAGAAAGAAAGGGGGAAATGGAAGAGTAGAAAAAATTAGATTTCATCTATCTTCCTTTTTTTTTGGTTAATTTTGATGTAAATATAAAATGTCTTTCGATTTACTTTAACCCAATTAAGTAGCTATCTGCCGTTAGGAAAACAAATTTCTATACTGCAGTCCCTTAATGTTCTTTTCCTAAGTCACATCTGGCTTTGTTTGGGTCTTGGGATTTCTTTCCTTCCTTTTTTTACAGTCCTCATGACAGATACCCCAACGCCGCAGTGTCATTAACCCAGTTGCAGCTTTGATTCTACTGGCTCCTTACCATGGTTCCCGCAGCTGTCCCAGCCCATTGTCCTCCCCCACCGAGTGGTCAGTGGAAGCTATAACTCAGGGGCTGAGGCGTTCAAAGAGATTTCAGGGAGCCAGCATCTGGGTGTCAAAATAGGCAAGAATATAAATGCTAAGAACTCATGCTGTGAAGAATCAGGAGAAGCAAGGCTCCTTCTACCCCTGCTGCTGAGGTATCCCCCTCCAATGTTCTGAAAGAATGTGAAGCCCCATGTGTCCTGACATCTAGAAACAGCCTTAGCTTCTCCTAAGATGAACCACAGGAGCACCTTCTAGGTGATCAGTACTGTGCTGGTTGGGCTTCCCTAGTGGCTCAGTGATAAAGAATCTACCTGCCAATGCAAGACCCACAGGAGATACTGGTTCAATACCTGGAAGATCCCCTGGAAGAAAACCCACTCCAGTATTCTTGCCTGGAGAATAATATGGACAGAGGAGCCAGGCGGGCTACGGTCCATAGGGTTGCACAGAGTCAGACACACACACTGTGCTGGTTGCTCTACCCATACTATCTTTCATTATTTTCCTTTTATTTTTCAGATGAGGAAACTGAGGCTAAGAGACAGAAAGTGACTTCTGTAGAAGTCACATGGTCACCAAGAGATCAATTCACAGAAGGGGAACTTATTATATGTAAATTAAGGCTAAGTAGCCCAGAAAGCAGGGTGAGGCCATTAGGACATGAAAAAGGGAGCAAAAGAAGGAAACTGACCCTACTCATCATTAGGCCAGATTTAGGTATCAGGACATTAACCTTCTAATAACGTAAACTTGACCCTACTTTGTGCCCTGGCACTCAGTTGATATTCAAATGTTCCATGACTCCTCCACTAACCCAGCTCTGAATTAAGCAGCGAGGGATGTGAAGCTAAGCGGTGGCTACCTTGCCAACCACCTCTAATCTTATTTGCTCACCTGTGGGCACATGGCTTGCTTCTTAGGACTAAGATTGGTTACACCTACTTTGTCCAGTATGGCTCTAGCCTCTCAAGTCCTCTCTTCAGGAAAGAGATAAAACATTCCATTTAGGGGCTGTTGGCTTATAGCCCAAAGGCTTCATCCCAAATAGATCTGCATCTGGCTGCCCCCCCCCCTCCCCGCAGGGCACACAGGTGACATCCATACTCTCAACTCATCCAGACCATCTGCTCACTTTTCAATAACACTGTCCTCTGGGTCTGTGCTAAGGCACCATTTAAGAAAATGCTGCTCCAGTAACTAAGCCCTTTGCTGGGAATATAAGATAGATCCTTATTATAATTAATCTGAGAGCCCATAAAACTTATTGTGGGTTTCCAATAGAGTCCTAATTTTCTCCATCAGGTGAAAACAAAGAGGAATTAGAAAAGTAAATAGCTTTATTTTTTTTTTACCTCCTAGACAGCAAGTTAACTGCATAAGTCATGGCCCAATTCATTGATTCCCACGAGCACTGGATGACTCTCTGCCATGCCCAAAGTTTTCTGATATAAAAAAAAAATCAAGGGACACAGTCATGATAAAATGAACTGAAACCCCTAAGCTGAGTTTGAAGAAAAATATGTAGCCCTTATTAGGCTAACTTGGAGAGCTTTATTTTCCTGACTAGATTTTTTTACTCTCACTGAAGAGAGCCTATAGACCAGAGGGGAAGAGAAAGGACACAGAAATACTGCCTGATGTAGAAATGTGATTGTCCTGCTGTATGATTTATGAGGGACTCTTATTTCCAATAAATGCCTCACAAAACTCTTGAGAAAATCTACATTTTCATCCTGTGTTTTGAGTTTCTCCTTTCTTTATGGGAATAGATGCATTAAAATGCTATGTTGGCAGAGTCCGTGAAGGCGGGCCCAGTCACAGATGTATTACACAAAATGAGATAAACGTGTTTCCTATGCTCAAGTAACTCATGATCTGATAGGACTGGAAAGACAATTAAAGAATAGTATCAAAACAGGTAAGGCTTTGGTCAGGACCCAAGTAAGGTGCAAAGTCAAAGAAATTCAGAGCAGAGCAAGACATCATGACATCATTATGTTGACACTGCTGATTTTGTATCATAAGCGTCATTTTTTATTTTCCCATCTGGTGAAGTTGAGGGTGGAGAGAATAAAGAATAGGGTGAGGATGTCTGATTTGTATCCTATTTGATATAACTTGAGAATATATGGTTGTAAAAGTAACAGAATATAATGCACATAAATAGTTCTATCCGTTGGGATGGAGGGACCTCTAAGCATTATCCCAAAGCTGGAAATAATAATATGAAATAATACGATTTCACACATAAAGAGACACAAACACACAAACCAAGTTAAAAAAAAAACTTTAAAAAATTTGCAGCATATATCACAGACTATCATCTGCTCTCTTTTAGACTGGTTTAAGTTTGCCTTCATTATGCACTTAGATTCTTAACAAGCTCTGCCCTGCATCAGTATAAAAATGATTTATTCAAATGATTAATAAAAACATACATCTGAGAAACTGTCACTGACCAGAGAACACAAGGAGGAAATGACAACTAAGTGCAATGTGGGATTCTGGGCTGGATACCAGAACAGAAGAAGGAAATGACCAAGTATATGTTCAGATAATTCAAAAGAAGAAATGAATAAAAATGAATACGGCCAATGGAAAAGAAAAAGAAGTCCAACCTTACTAATAATCAAAGGAAATTGTATACATAATTCATATTCTAAGTTGTATATATAATCCATATTATGTAATTTATACTATGCATACACCCCTTAGATTGGCAAAGACAAAAAAAGATCAATGATATCCCCTCTAAATTGGTATTAACTGGTAAAATCATAAAAGCATCCATTTTTGTCTAATTTTGCCTTGATTTCTTATTATTGTCCGTGCTTCAGATTAGTTTAGTGTTATCATCTGTCACTTGGACAGTTAGCCTCTTAACTTGTCAACCTGTGTTCATTCTTGCCTCTGTTTATCAGTCCTTTCTACTCAGCCAAAGTTATTCTTTTAAAAAATAAATATAATCCCCAATCGCTGCTTATATCGCTCCTAGCACTGGAATAACAATAACATTTTTAACAAGACTTACGAATCCACCAGTAGCATGCTCCCTACCTATATTTCCAGTCTCATTTTTGCCTAGTGCTTTCCCTCCCTTTCCATGGACTCCAGCCACACAAGCCTTCTTCAACCCCATGCCCCACCAGAAGCCACATTTGCAAAGGCTGAGGCTGAAAATCTCTTACCCACCTCAACTCCCCCACAGTCTAGTTAACTCCAACTGAAGCTTCAGGCCTTATCTGAAACATCACTTCCTCCAGGAAGTCGTCCTTGAACTCCCCAACTAGGCAGAATTCGCACTACTGTACTTTCTCATAGTATATGTGTCTTCTGTTAGAAATACTTACACAGACTCCACAAGGGCAGGGACTACACATGGTGTTGCTCATCTCTGTACCCTAAATAGTACACAGTACTTGCCACACACTAGGAATTCAATAAATGTTGAATGAATCATGTATCTTTCTGGAGATCAGTTTGGCAACATACACTAACATTTTAAACATGTATAGTTTTTGACTAGGGAATTTATTTCAGGAGATTATTTTTCTTTTATTCCATTATGCACACACACACACAGAGCACAGCATAAACACACAGGAGTGCACGGTTTTCCACATGTCTAAGTACAGTTGACCCTTGAACAACTCAGGGGGTTAAGGGTGCCCACCCTCTGTGCAGAGAACCATCAGCACTCTGGATAGGGCACTCTGTACAGGTGCTTCCTCCCTGTGTTGTTGTAGTCGCTAAACTGTGTCTGACCCTTTTGGGACCCATGGACTGTAACCTGCCATGCTCCTCTGTCCATGGGACTGGCCAAGCAAGAATACCAGAGTGGGTTGCCATTTCCTTCTCCAGTTCTGATCCAGGGATTGAACCCGAGTCTCCTGCATTGATAAGCAGATTCTTTACCACTGAGCCTCCAGGGAAGCCCACTTCGTCCCTACGCCTGGTTCCAAATTCTCAGATTCAACCGACTGCAACTCCCGTGGTACTGTAGTGTACATTTACTATTGAAAACAAAAATCTGTGTATAATTGGACCCATGCAGTTCAAACCCATATTGTTCAAGGGTCAACTATAAATGAATGTTATATAATCAGAAACAGAAAAGATATTTTCATTGGGGTTGGGGGGTGAGGGTGTCCATTAATAGTGTCTTATGTAGGTTGTATCTTTTCCCCCAGATTAAAACAGTTGCATCAAAGGGCAAAGACATCAAAATATCACTATCACATCAGCCCCAAAAGAGTCACATGTTAAAAGTCAAAGCAGGGGAGCACCCAGAGAGCTCCAGGGAGGACAGCTGCCCAGCCAGTTCTCCACTGTCGCCCAGCTCAGAGAAGGCCCTGCTGCCAGAGCTCAAGGGGCTGCAAGGGGAGCCAGTGGAGGGCTTCGGTGCGTGAGGGCGACCTGCCTACTGGGAGGTGCAGCACCCCAACGCCTATTCTGAGGGCTGCTACTTGAAGGCATACCTATAGATCGCCATTGGCTACCCTTACTCCTGGCCAGCCTTTCGTTTCCCTCCCCCCAAGATGCGGTGCCCCAACATCTAATAGCATCAAGACGTGGGCATCTCCATCCCTCATTCCCCGCTAGACGACCTGGGCCGGGAACGCCCCCAGCACATGGGATCATCCTCCTGGGCGGCATCTCCCTACTCAACGAATTCAGCACCGTCTTACCTGCCAACTTGGACTCCTCTGTGATGCACAGGAAATGAGAAGAGGGTGAAGGCAGGCCTGAGAACACGCAGACGTCATCAGGAGGCAGGTCCTGGGGACAAGGGTGGATGC
>SJXQ01007802.1:81592-94302 GCA_006408695.1 Aepyceros melampus
CTACTTCTACTACCACCACCACCTCAGGATGGCGAGGCCCAAGCTGAGGCCCACAGCTGAGCCATGAGGATTGCTGACAACACGTCCCCGTGAATAAGCTTTAAAAGTTTACCTCAGCGGCTCCCACCGTGTGGGTCCTTGGCGCCCCTGGCGGCCCTGGGCCCCTCTCCCTGTACTTCCTCTGCTTGGGCGGAGGGCCCCGCCCCGCCTGCGGTCATGCCCTGGGGGCCACAGTACTGCTAAGCTGATGCTCTGGATCCAGAAGGAGGGGGAGACTGGGGAGAAGGGGAGCAGGGAGGTGACAGGGGAAGGGGTCAGCGCCCTGGGGCCTTGGACCACCCCCACTCCACCCCACGCCCCGCCCTGCCTGCAGCTTCCGGTGGGTGGAATCAGCACTTCCGGGAGAGAGGTCCCAACTCACTAGTGGATGGGTTAACTTGGGTGTCTCTCTTCTCTCTGCTTTGGTTTTTAGAGTCTAAAGTGACTTTATGAGAAGCCAAAAAAAAAATCAGAACAGGTAGAAATTTTCGACTAAGTATAGGAAATCATAGAGGATCCAATGTCCAAGGATATCTTCAGAAAAAGATAGCGTGTGAGTCAGGTTATAAAGGTAGGATTCACGTGGAAGAAGGGAGAGGCTGGGAACAGTGCACGCCATGCAAGAGGAACCAGGATCCGCACAAAGAGAGGCACGGAGACAGGGAAGGGGCAGGGCAGACAGAGTGCTCATCTGGCCAAGTGTAAGGGGCGCAGCAAGATACAAGATAGAAAAAGTATGCTGGGGCCAGATCAGGAGAATTTCAATAGCTGATGCGGAACAATGGAGGATTAGAGGGTAAACAAGCTTTACTATTTTTTCATTTCTGTTTTGAGATAGTAAAATATGCTATTATGCTTAACACTGCAGTAAATATCCTTATGTTTTTCTCCAGGCAGAAGCTTAAACGTAACTGTAGGAGAAGTTCCTAAACATGGAACTGATGTGTGAAAGGGTATGCACATTTTAAATGTTGATAAATATTCTGAGATTGCCCTCTTTAGAGGTTGCATCAATTTACATACCTCAAAAATGTATAAATGTCTGTCTTCCTATACCCTTGTTGAAAATAAATTGTCAAAAATACTTTTAAGAAACTTTAGATATTAAGCGAAACATACAGTTTTAGCTTATATTTGCTTGCTATGTGGGAACCTAAGCATCTTTTAAACTATCTGTACCATTTGTTTTTCCTTTTGTGATAGATTTGTTCATGTTCTTTGCTTAATTCCTCTATTAAGAATGTTGATCTTTTTCTTATTGATTTGAATAAGTCCTTTTTATATTAATAGATTCAGCCCTTTGTCTGACAAGTTTGTTACAAATATTTTTCCTGTTTATGATTTTAATTTTGACTCCATTTGTAGAGTTTCTTACCATGTGGAAATATTTGATCTTTAGAGCCAAACTTATATGTTCTTTTATGTCTCCGAATTTTATCATGCTTAGAAATTTCTTCTTTATTCCAAGATTATTAATTTTTTCAATTTTTTCCCTACAACCTTGATAGTTTAGCTTTCATGTTGGTAGTCCATCTGGCACTCATTTTAGTATAAAGACTTAGGAGAAATACAATTTTATTATTTGACAGGTGGCTACCCAATTGTCCTAATACCATTTATTGAACTGTAAATATTTCCCACTGATTAAGATAGGCAAACTTTATCAAATCTTAAATTCTTATAAAAACATTGGGTTCAGTTTCTGATTCTGTTTTGTCTATTGTTCTTGTTTATTCCTGCATGGGTTTAACTATATTAATGATAATATAAATTGTACATATGTAAATAATTATAATATCTTTCAGGATTATTTTTTATTTCTCCATATCAGAATTATCTTAGAGTATTCTGCTGCTGCTGCTGCTAAGTCGTAACACCTCTCAGATCAGCGTGTCTGGTTACAGAAAAATATGCAAAAGCCCTGTTGGTATTTTTATTAATGCTAATTAAATTTATAGATTAATTTCAGAAGAATTGGCAGCTTTATAATAATTTGTGCTCCTGGCCTTTCCATTTATGAAGTCTTTTTGGGGTGTGTGTCTCTCATTAGCATTTTAAAGTTTTCCTCATAAAATGTTATGAGTTTCATATTATATAAAAAAATTATTTGTCAGCTAGTATGACTTCCCTGGTGGCTCAGACGGTAAAGCATCTGCCTATAGTGCGGGAGACCTGGGTTCGATCCCTGGGTCAAGAAGATCCTCTGGGGAAGGAAATGGCAACCCACTCCAGTATTCTTGTCTGGAAAATCCCATGGACGGCGTAGTATGCTACAGTCCACGGGGTCGCAAAGAGTTAGACACAACTGAGTGACTTCACTTCACTTAGATAGGAGATGAACAAAACTGAAGGTGGGGTGGTCAGTGAAGAGATCACTCCCCAGGCAATGTGTAATGCACAACTGAGTTATATAGGAAGGCAGTTAAAGTCAAAACAACAGAATTTTTTTCTTATTAGAAACTGGAGGCCAAGGAGGAAAAAAGAAGGAATGAAAGCGTTCTCTAAGATTTTGAGCTTAAGAATGATGAAGTTGGGGTAGTATTATCAGGAAATGATAACAAGGAAAAGAATCCAATGGTGAACAGAAAGATGATCTATATGGTTTGGGAAATGCTGGCTCTTGGGGTCCAGCAAGATGTCCAGGTGGAAACGCCCATCAAGTAACTGGAAATAAATGCCCAGAAAGTGAACCCAATAGGGTTGAGAGTCAGAACTCTTCTGGAAAGTGGGATTAGCTAGAGAGAGGAAGATGAGGACAGACCTTGGAGACAGTCTTGTTTGAGGAGAAGAAGAGCCAGCAAAGGAATGAGGAAATGAGCAGCAGCTCAAGTAGTGAAAGAAGGAGTCTGGTGAGAGTCAGAGAGAAGGGAAGAGAGTGGTGAAGGAAAGCTCTGGTGTGCTAGCCCCACCCCCAGGGGGCCCTTGCATCAGTGACCAGCTATCTGAGGTTCAGATCTTGCTCCATCACCTAGGAGTTGTATGGCTTGAGGCTAGTCAGTTAAGCTCTGTGAGCCTGGATTTCCTCATCTGTTAAATGGAGATAATGAGTGCCCACCTCATAATGCCATTGTATGATTAAAAGAGGTACTTCTTTTAAAAGATAGCTAACACTCAGAAATACTAGCTCCCTCCTTTCCTCTCTGTGTCTGCTGAAGTTCATAAACTGCTGGCATTCTATGCACAGAGGTAAGGATCAGCAGAATCTCTGATACCCATACACTGGAGTTACCTCATTCTGGAAGAATGTATGGTCCACGGCGGTCAGTGACATCAAGGAGGTTGAGAGTTTGGCATTTAGGACGTAATAGGGGAATCAGTAGGGAAAATTTGCTTCAGAACAGTGGACAGAAAAGCCAGCTTAAGAACTGCGTGGCTACTGGTTATACACCCAGAAAAATGAACACAGGACTTTGAAGAGATATATATGCACTTTCGTGTTTATAGCAACAAATTTCACAAAAGCAAAGATATGGAACAACCTAAATGTTTATCAAAGAATGAATGGACTAAAACGCGCGCGCGCGCACACACACACACGCAATGGAATATTAGTCAGCTGTGAGAGAGGAGGGTATCCTGCCCCTTGGGCCTCGAGCACGTTATGCAGCGAAGTAAGTTAAAGACAAGGACTGTATTACTTATATACAGAGCCTAATAAAGTCAAACCCATGAAAAATAGGGCGAAAAAATGGTGGTCACTGGAAAGCAGGAGAGATGTTAAGGCTACAAGCCTGCAAAGAGTAGTAGATAAGCCATAGTGATCTAATGTGTAATAGAATGAATAGAGACAGGAATAGCATAACTACATACTGTGATAAATATAGATGATAACAGCAACCACATTACAATACGTAAATGTATCAAAGCAATATGTTGTACACTTTAAACTGTATGACACTTTTTGGACCATTTGTTATATGTCAAATATGTTTGACTTAAATAAATGAGTGGTATTCCCTTCTGTAGGCTCTGTTCTTGCTATCCTGGTAGTCTATTTCTATGCATCATTCTACAGTTTCTTTGTCATTGCTGTTTAATCACTAAGTCCTATCAGATTCTTTGTGAACCTATGGACTGTAGCCCACCAGCCTCTTCTGTCCATGGGACTGCCCAGGCAAAAATACTGGAGTGGGTTGCCATTTATTTCTTCAGGGAATCTTCCTTACCGAGGGATTGAACCCATGTCTCCTGCATTGACAGGGCAGATTCTTTATCACTGAGCCACCAGGGAAGCCCAGAGTTTCTTAACGTGTTTACAAATGTTACATGGATTAAACTGAAATGCATTTTGTACACTGTGTTCTGTATCTGACCTTTCCTAACAAGTGTCCTGGATTTCTTTCCATCTCTGTATATACAGAACATCTTCTTTTGTACAGCTGCATCCAATGTGTGGATAATATTATAATTTAATCTCTTCTCTGTTGATGAACATTTGGGTTGTTTCCAATCTCCTGCTTCCATAAATAATGCTAGGATGGTTAACCATGTACACGTTGTTCCACACAGCAGTTCTTTCTTAGGATAAATTCCCTAAGATGAACTTCCTGCAGGACGAAGTCTTAATCAGACCTAAAAAGAGGATCAACCCATAAACACAGAAACCAAGGCTATAATTCTTTCATGGGTGTCCAGTTTAGCACAGGAACAGATAACTAAAAATCCCTATAGGAAAGATATTTCTTACTTCCTCTCTTTGTAAAAACAGAAAACAAACCCAAACACCCATGATGAATGTACGTTTCACTCCCCATTTAATGTGCTTGGCTCCAGATGTTATAGAAATCATTGAGTTTGATGTAGTCTGTGATAATTTTTATTCACAATGCTGTTCAAAGTCTTTTGAATAACATTAGGGAGGTGGCTGAGTTTTGCAGGAATTAATACACAGAAACCTGAGATGGAGTTCGTTAGAGTGACAACTATAGAGCCATTTTATGGTCGTACAGCTTCAGCAATAGAATCTTCTATCCCGAAATTGAGTTATCAGGTTAGTGGTTGGCAGGCATGCAAGTTTAAATTGGCATTGTTCTCTCTCTCCTTTCCTGGCAGTTTCCAGCACACTCATCCCAGAAACAACTATATAACCCTCAATTTATAACAAGGAGCCTCTTCTTCCATGAAGCTTCATGCACTAAGCCAGCTTAGCATGTCCATGGCTGGGAGTAGAGACTTGGCACTTAAACTACATGGGATAGAAGAGCCAGAGAGACTAAAGAGCCAAGAGGAGGCCTGTTCTGCTTATTCCTGATATCAATCATTTCCTTCTAGATGATTCTGACAGTAAAAGAGCTGAATTTTTTCAGAGAAGCTCCATCCCAGGTCATGTCTTCATAAATCAGAACAAGCTGCCCTCCCACAATCTACTCTAAGGACTAGCCCTTCAGTCTCAGCAGAAGACCAGCCCAGGCACCCCAAAAGAGAATGCAAGAATTCCTGTAATCAGGTGGTAGTTGGTGGTTTAGTTGCTAAGACCGTGTCAGACTCTTGCGATCCCATGAACTGTAGCCCACCAGGTCCTCTGTCCATGGAATTTTCCAGGCAAGAATAGTGGAGTGGGTTGCCATTTCATTCTCCAGGGGATCTTCCCCTCCCAGGGATCGAAACTGCATCTCCTGCCTTGCAGGCAGATTCTTTAACACTGGGCCTCCAGGGAAGCCTGGGACTTGGAAATCAGAGGGACTTGGAAAAAAAAAGAACAGAAACAGCACAGCAGACAGAAATATGAAAATACCTGAGTCTTGTGCTTTATAGTACTTTCTTCTTCCAAAGAAGTTAGAAAACTGCCTACAAGGCAGAAGGAGCAGAGAGATGGACCGACTAAGCTGGATGCAGCCAACAGAACCAGCAACACCACCAACTGAAGATGGCTCCACCTGGTGAAGATTCAGAGAGTGAAGTGCACAGGATTAAGGAAAGTAGTTTAAGAAACTCCAGTGAGCTAGGAAAGCCGGGAGGAAAGGCATCAGAAATCAAAGTGCAGCTGCTCTCTTAGCTGTTTAAATCATTATATATTAGCTGCAAATTTGGTTTGTTGGCCAACACTCAGAAGTGACATATGGCCAATAAAAGGTTCGGTGGAGTTTTCCATCTGCTGTTCAACTTTACCATGGTATCCGCACGGGTGGCTCGGTATCAGAGCAGGCTGCACTTCAGAATCCTTTCATGAGTGGCTCACAGGTCGTTCCATGGGCACCATTCTATGCCGGCGTATGCCATCAATCCAGCAGAATGTTTGACAGGTTGGTGTGCATGTTTCCTGGAACTTGTCCCCCTCTCAGACCTAACAGCCTTCCAGAATCCACAGAACAAAAAGTGTCTGAGTGGACCAGCTCTCTAGAGTGTTGCAGGTGGGGACACTAGGTTTTACAAGTGGAGTTCTCCTGAGGCATCACCTGGATACTCTGCAAAAAACTTGTGAGAGACAACGACACTCTGGGTGCCCATTAAAACTCACGCCAAACGCAAAGGAATTGGCAAGGGCTGGCAGCTCAGGTTTGGAAATCATATTCACTGGTCTTTAAAATGCAGAAAGAAGAATTTATTTTCCTGGTCCTCGGTTGTTCATTTCACTCACCTTGGAACTAGAACTGCCTGCAACTGAGCAAATGGAGGCAAGCTGGCCCGCTGTGTACTCACAGCGGTCAGCTGGTCCTGCTATCCTCTGCCGCTAATATTCAGGGACACCCTGATGGACCTCCCAGTAGTGGGGAACACATTGTCACCCCAAAACTTGGAATGGGAGGAATCAAGATAGTCAAATCATTTGAATCCTCTTAGACATGGAATGGGGGGATGAATGATGTCCACAGTGACTCCTTCAAGGAAAAGAATAAAACTTGTCCTGCTAGGTGGTTTCACTGTAACCCAAAGGGACACTAGCAGGAAAAACAGTGATACACGATACTGCATCTGCTTGCATTCTGCATGATGCTGTCATTTCTCCTGCCTGCTCTGCACCCATCAGAAATACACAGTCAAGAGGCAGAATGAGATTCAGGGCTAAAATCAAGGAAAGCTCTGTGGTGAACTCCTGTTTCAAATCTGTTGGCAGAGAGCTGGTGGTGGAAGGACAGGAGGGAGACAGAGGAGAAAAAAGAGACTTGTTGAAATATTACAGAGGAATTGATGTAAAAAATGAAAAGTCTGAAGGTCTGTGAGGAGGTGGCACAAATTATAACAATGAATCATTTGCACAGAAATGGGCTTTCAGTTCTGACAGACAGCGAGGATTTAGGAAGATAGATTTCTCCAGGGTTCAGCAAGAAACTAAGGCAAAGAAGCCAGTGGTGCTTGGGGTTTGGCAGAGAGTCACAAACTCTTTCTTGAATGTGCTGACTTGGCGAAAACTCAGTCCTCAAGGAGCCAGCCTCTCTGGAGACTGTAATTTTTTTAACCCCTGTGTATTTGAGGGAAAATTTAGTCTCTCTGCCTCTGACTCATTTACACTTAAATCATCAAAAAAATGTTTTGTGCTATTTACTGGTCAGTAAGTTAGAGTCTAATTTAGAAACAGTTTCTAGTCCTGGAAAAGGACCCAAACCAGACACAAGACTCAGACAGCTTCTTCTTGGACTACAAACAGTGGGAGGTTATTTCTTTGGGTCACACTGAGGGGAAACGGGTCTATACATTTTAACCCCCAGCTTCCATGTCCCCACCACCCAGTGCATACACACAATCAAACACTCACACTCACACACCCAACTAAGGTACTGTGCCTGGTAAGAGATCAATGGAACAGGATGTCTGAATAGCTCTGTCCCCTAAAATTGAACTAGGTCATAGTAAACCTTTAAATATTAATAGTAATGGTGAAGGATGATGGCAGGTTACTTCGTCCTCCTGAGCTTCAGTTTTCTCATTCATAAAATGTGGGCAATGATAATAGTGGCTGCTTCCCAATGGTAAGCCTTAAATGCATGGATCCCCAGGAAGTGCTCAGCACTCTTTCTGCACATGGTAAATACTTACCCAGGGCCTGGTTCAAATCCCTTCTTGGCAGGTGGAGCAGACGCCCATCAGACACGTGCTGCACCACCTCACGGCTAGGCCTCCCCTGACTCTCGTCCCCACTATCACTGCAGCTGGAGCACTACGCGGGCGCGGTAGGGTGGCACACGTTGCGTGCTTGTTCCCTGGGCCTCTCACTTCCTGCACAGCTTCTCTGTGGTCTTTGGTTGGGTTCTCCCAGAAGCGGACTTTGAAATAAAGATTGGAACACTGAGAGGGGAGTAGGGGAGTGAGATGGGGTGAAAAGAAAGCCCATAAATGGTCTGACAATGAGCAGGTGATCGCGGTGGTGACTGAGGTTCGACCACTGGCAGCCTCTGGAATGATGGACAGCACAGGCTTCATCATTGGTTCATACAAGGATAAAGACACTGGCTTATTTAGCTATGGACTCTGAGCTCTCCACTCTCCGTGATGTTAACTCTCTGGGGAAAACTATAAGTGTGCTCCTCTAGAAAGCCAGGTGCACTGAGGGGCACGGCAGGGCCTGATCAGAGGGCAACGGGAGCCCTGGGTCTTCTCAGGGCCCCACTCAGGGCCCGTCCATGCAGCCAGGAGGCACTAAGAACCATGGAGTAAACCTGGTAGCCAGGTCCTGGTGGGGAGACAAAAGCTGGGAGATAAATTCTCCCCTTCTCCCCCTTGTCAGGGTCAACTGAACTGAGAGGCATCTTGTATCTCTTCCAGGAAAATGGCCTCAGGAGGTGAAGCAACTTCCAGAAGCCTGGCTCCACAGCCCAACCTCACCTCACCCTTCCTCCTCCCTGTCTCACCTCCCTCTGCCCTCAGTCCTGCTCCAGGCATTATGTTCTTCCAGTAAACCTGGGCTTTGTGGGAAGCCAGGCTAACACTGCAGGGTTAATTTCATATTAATTCCAGTTACTCTACCAATCTCACAGAGACTAGATTTTACTGAGAGTGCCAAGAGCCATGATAAGGAATACCTATTCCCTATTTAAGAAGGTAAGACCCTCTAAGTCATCCAGGAGAAAGTATTAGATCCTGGTATGTGGGTATCCCTAGAATGGGAAATACAGTTCCTGGATAAAATGGTCCACAAATGCAAGGCCTCCAGCCCCCCAAATTAAAGTAGAATTCATGAGGAATCTGGGAGGTTGTATGTAATGGCTTCCTGAACTGGACCAAGAAGCAGTGTCAATGCAGCCTAGCCATTTGATGTTGTCTACTGAAACCCTTCCTGGTGGCTCAGATGGTAAAGGATCTGCCTGCAATGTAAGAGACTTGGGTTCGATCCCTAGGCCAAGAAGATCCCCTGAATGGGTAGGGAATGGGTAGGGAATGGCTACCCACTCTAGTATTCTTGCCTGGAGAATCCCATGGAGAGTGGAGCCTGGTGGGCTACAGTCCATGGGGTCACAAACAGTCAGACATGACTGAGCCACTTCCACTTCCACAGCCACCCCTGCCACTAACCAGTGGAAAACAAGGGTCACGTGATGGAAAGCGGTCCTTAACCAAAAATATCATAATGAAGCAGACAAGCAGTTAACTCGAAGTGTTTCATGACTAATTCCAGTTTTTGAGATTTCAAACACATTCTGAAAGAAAAAAAAATAAGTGTCTTCTCTTATCAGTAAGGCAACAGCTGTCAGGACACGTAATTGTCCGGTATGTGCCACACTGAAGCGGCCACCGCTGTAGTCCTCTCACTGCTCCTGGCACCGAGATGTTGCTCCCAGTCCCAGGCTGCTTCCACCCCAGCTGGGGATTTCCTGGAAATACTCTGCAGAATGAATAATACATCGTTTTGTTTCTGTGAGGACACTTGTCACTGTTTCACTTGCCAAAGTGCAGATGAATATTCAGCGAGGACTGTGGCCTCCGCTGCCTGCCATGAACGGGCAGGGGCAGCCGTGCCCCACGTGATGTGATTTCAGAATGCTCCCGCCGCCCGGAATCCACCACAGGAAGCCGCCAGAAGCCCGCGGAAGGGGAGAGAGCCGCCATGGAGCCCCGTGCCCCGTGCCCCGCGCTCTGCAGTCGGGCCTTCCTGTAGCGTCTCTGGGGTGGGCAGCTTCTCCAGAAGGCTCAGAGAGCAAATGCTTCAGGCTCTGTGGTCCACACCCGCGGTCAGGCGCTTCTAACCTTGGCACTGTAGTGCCCCGGGTAATAAACACACGAAGGGGCACAGCTGTGTTCTCCTGAAATTTTGTCTACCAAGCAGGATGTGGTCAGCAGGCCAGAGTTTGCTGTCCTCTGGGCCAGCTTATGTCACACTCAGCACTCACGGGTGGCAGGCGCTGTCCTCCTGGAGGAGTTTCTCATGTGCTGTCACTCTTGAGAGAAATGACTCAGCAAATTGCAAATGTGAGAGTTATCATCCACTCTTCTGGAGATGAGCTGAGGAGCAAAGTGCCAGGAGAGGGGGCAGAGAAGGACAGGGGGAGAGGAGAGGATGGGGTGACAGACCGTGAGACTTACGGCGAGGTGGGGACGAGGGGCGGCACGGGCTGTGAGCACAGATGGTGACAAGGTCCCCTCGCCTCAACTTTCCTGGACCCTTGTAGGCAGTGCCACACCATGGTTAAAAGCAGGGTCTGAATGTCAATTGCTTTGACATAACTGGCTTTGCTTCTGACGGCGGGGTGGGACCTAGGTAAATTATTAATCCTGGATGTTAGACTTCTCATCTGTCAAGGGGGGATTCTTAAGATTGAAGGGAGGATTAAATGAAATAATTCACGTAAGGGGCTTGGCAAAGTGCCTGGCATGATGTGAGTATTCAAAAAAGGCCAGCTGTTATCATCGTTCATTACCTAGAATGAGCCCAAGGAAGTAAAGGCTATCAGAACAAAACAACACAGTAAATTCACAAATACTCTTAGTGAATATTCCACAGGGCTCCTGTCGCCCTTACAAGTAAGAAACTTACCAGAGAGCCCACTGGATGGTCTAGAATAATAACCACAGCAGCAGTGACACACTCAGACATAAGTTTTTGCGCAAGCCAGGAATCCATCAATCCTTTCCCCAAAGAAGTCTCCCTTTCACAGTTTGGTACACTTAAATGTATTATGACTTAGCAGTTGATTACTGACACTATGGGAGTGCGTCTGTGATCCAACCTAAACGCCAAGGCTTGTTTTTCTAGTCATTTATTATAAGCATGCTTTTTTCAGGGCTTACTGAAGCTTGAGCAGTAATACGAGAGACTACAAATTGGATAAAATATAGTGTGTAAGGTACACAAAACTAATTCCTTTATAATTCCATTTGCATGAAGCCCGGTGACACCCTGTTCACAGCTCTTGAACTGAAGGGGTCAACATATGACAAGAGCATTTAAGATGGGAAATCAAGTTTCTAAGCAAAAGTGTAGCCACCAGCAGAAAAACTGAGAAATGAGAATTGGAAGTTGAATGTTTCCTGGGCTTGAAACCTTCATGTATAGTGGAACCCCACTGGCCTCAAACAATCTCTCCCAGCCTTTCAGGATTCATGCATGTTCCGCTTCTCTGGGAAGTTTGTACCCATGCCTCCAGTCTAAACTGGTTTCTGGCTCCTCTCACTGCCCACAGGACAAATAGCAGTGGTCCTCAATCCTGGAGGCACATTAAAATAATCTAGGGAGGTTGTTAAAAATCCTAATGCCCAGGCCCTCCTCTAAGAAATCTGTTTAGTTGGTCTAGGTAGGATTAGACGTTAGCATAGCTTTTCACGTTTTATCAAAATAAAATATTACATACAGAAATTGCTCAATACATTTTCATAATGGAACATGCCCAGGTAACCAACACGTAGATTAAGTCACAGAACAGGACTTCTCTGGTGGTCCAGTGGTTAGGAATCTGCCTGCCAATGCAGGAGACACAGGTTTTGATCCCTGATCCAGGAAGATCCCACGTGCTAGAGGGCAACTGAGCCTGTACTCTACAGCTACTGAAGCTGTGAGCCACAACTACTGACGCCTGCTAGCCATGGAGCCTGTGCTCTGCAGTAAGGGAAACCACCATAATAAGAAGCCCATGCAAACTAGAGAGCAACCCCTGCTTCCTGCAGATAGAGAAGGCCTGCACACAGCAATAAAGACCCAGCATAGCCAAAATTAAACAAGTTTTTAAAAAAGATACCACCCCAGTTCCCTTCTCAGACTTATGCCTTCCAGGGTAAGCATCTTCCTGAATTCTAATAGCTTAGGATGAATGCTGTCTTTGACATTAATGGAATCATACAGTATGACTCATATTTAAATAAGCTTCTGAATTTTGGAGCAGTCCAGATTTGCAACAAAAAAAAGAAGTGTGGATAATACAGAATTCCAGTGTACCCCGCACCTACTTTTTCCTATTGTTAGCATCTTCCACTGTGATGGTACCTTTAAGCGTGACACTTGTTTATCTGGTTTCTTTCACTCAACATTATAGTGAAGAGATTTATCCATGTTGTTGCATGTAGTCAATCTTTCCTTCTCATTGCTAAGCGGCACTCCGTTATGTGAATGATCCATAATTATTTATCCATACTACTGTTGATGTGCATTTGGATAGTCTCCAGTTTGGAGCTCTTATAAGCAGTGCTGCTATGAAGATTCCAGTAGGCATCTGTATTTCTTTAAAACACTCCAAGGATTCTAATGTGCAGCCAGAACTGAAAACCACTCATAAAATCTAGGCCAAACAATTCATTCCTCCTTGGGT
>SJXQ01007802.1:107033-210332 GCA_006408695.1 Aepyceros melampus
TGCTTTATTGACTATGCCAAAGCCTTTGACTGTGTGGATCACAATAAACTGTGGAAAATTCTGAAAGAGATGGGAATACCAGACCACCTGACCTGCCTCTTGAGAAATCTGTATGCAGGTCAGGAAGCAACAGTTAGAACTGGACATGGAACAACAGACTGGTTCCAAATAGGAAAAGGAGTACGTCAAGGCTGTATATTGTCACCCTGCTCATTTAACTTCTATGCAGAGTATATCATGAGAAACGCTGGGCTGGAAGAAGCACAAGCTGGAATCAAGATTGCCGGGAGAAATATCAATAACCTCAGATATGCAGATGACACCACCCTTATGGCAGAAAGTGAAGAGGAGCTAAAAAGCCTCTTGTTGAAAGTGAAAGAGGAGAGTGAAAAAGTTGGCTTAAAGCTCAACATTCAGAAAACAAAGATCATGGCATCTGGCCCCATCACTTCATGGGAAATAGATGGGGAAACAATAGAAACAGTGTCAGACTTTATTTTTTGAGGCTCCAAAATCACTGCAGATGGTGATTGTAGCCATGAAATTAAAAGGTGCTTACTCCTTGGAAGAAAAGTTATGACCAATCGAGACAGTATATTTCAAAAGCAGAGACATTACTTTGCCAACAAAGGTCCATCTAGTCAAAGCTATGGTTTTTCCAGTGGTCATGTATGGATGTGAGATGGACTGTGAAGAAGGCTGAGCGCCGAAGAATTGATGCTTTTGAAGTGTGTTGTTGGAAAAGACTCTTGAGAGTTCCTTGGACTGCAAGGAGATCCAACCAGTCCATTCTGAAGGAGATCAGCCCTGGGATTTCTTTGGAATGAATGATGCTAAAGCTGAAGCTCCAGTACTTTGGCCACCTCATGCAAAGTGTTGACTCATTGGAAAAGACTCTGATGCTGGGAGGGATTGGGGGCAGGAGGAGAAGGGGACGACAGAGGATGAGATGGCTGGATGGCATTATGGACTCGATGGACGTGAGTCTGAGTGAACTCCGGGAGTTGGTGCTGGACAGGGAGGCCTGGCGTGCTGCAATTCATGGGGTCGCAAAGAGTCGGACAGGACTGAGCGACTGAACTGAATTGAACTGAATTACTTAGAGTGGTTATTTCTGATCAGGGGAATTTTCAGAGGCTTTTGTTTTCAAATTATATTTATGTAGCACTTGTATTTAAAGTTTGTGTAATATTTGCAAGCTGAAATAAAAATATAAAAATGATATAATACTAGATGATTAAAATACATGATTTCTGTGGTTCTCAAAAATATAATATTGTATAGGTTTGGCCTGTGAGTCTCCTAAAAGCCTAAAGAGATTGATAGAACAGCTTGTTATCCTCTAAGATGAGTGATCTGGCATAAAGGAATCTCTGGATAACTGAATATTATGAGATCTGCATATGAATCAAAACTCTGTCATTCCTTCAGCAAGTCATGTAACATAACTGAGCCACAGTTTTGTTTTTTAAGATATCTATTTGTATCAGAGATTTTAAAATTATCATTGATTACTTTAAATTGGGCTTCCCTGGTGGCTCAGATGGTGACTAATCTACCTGTAATGCAGGAGACCCAGATTTGATCCCTGGGTTGGGAAGATCCCCTGGAGAAGGAAATGGCAGCCCACTCCAGTATTCTTGCCTGGAGAATTCCATGGAGAGAGGAGCCTGGCGGGCTACAGTCCATGGGGTTGCAAAGAGTACTTTCATTACTTTTTCTATTACAGGCTATGCTGCTGTAGACTTTCTTATACATGTCTCCCTGTGTATATATACATACTTCTGAAAGATACATACATACTCTCAGATGGTGACTAATCTACCTGTAATGCAGGAGACCCAGATTTGATCCCTGGGTTGGGAAGATCCCCTGGAGAAGGAAATGGCAGCCCACTCCAGTATTCTTGCCTGGAGAATTCCATGGAGAGAGGAGCCTGGCGGGCTACAGTCCATGGGGTTGCAAAGAGTATTTCATTACTTTTTCTATTACAGGCTATGCTGCTGTAGACTTTCTTATACATGTCTCCCTGTGTATATATACATACTTCTGAAAGATACATACATACATATCATTTCTTAGCCACAAAGATACTTTTTTTTTTTCAATTTTCTGATAAAAGCTGAGTGACTTTGTTTTTGACATTTAGTTTTAGTGCCACCTAAATTACAATTTTTGTATGGTTGAGGTAGGAATCAATTTTTAATTGTTCCATCTTTAGGAGCAATTGTCTTGGCAACATATATCTTTTTCCTATTATTTTCAAATTTCATCTCCACTATATTGCAAGTTTTCACATAACATATGGGTATGTTTCTTTGCTTCGTGTTTTGTTTCACTTGCTCTTTTCTCTCTCTGCACTTAATTTCTTATTTATTGCATCTACCTACCTTGTTATCTGACTGGAGTTAAAAGTATGTCAGGAAACACAATTCTCAGGCTGACATTTATTTTTGCAATTTTAGAGTAGAGGATAAAAAGCAAATTTGAAAGTATTTGTGTTTATATTTTCATAAGTATTTGGAAGAGGGGAAATAATATGTTTCAGCCTCAAGTCTTCCCTTCTTCATAAAGGAAGTGTCTTCAAAAGGAGGGAATCAGTTACAACAGAAAAACAGAACTTGGAGCCAGAATATCCTGGTCTTATTTTTGGATGTTCCTTCTGTTTCCTTCATTATAAAAGATGCATAAAATCATCATTTCCTGCTTTATAGGAGGTAATCATTATGCTCTGTAAACCGTTATGCTAACCCAAGTTATCATGATTATAATATAAATGCCTTTTTAGAAAGTGGACATGGGAAATATTGTTAGCTATATACACATAAATATACCTGTGTGTGTGTGTATCACCTTCGTGAACTGAGCACCCTTTGTGTACGTGGCACTAAATGATGGCTGTAGAGCTGTAGTAGTAGTAACAGTAGTAGAAGTCTGGTAATATAGTACTGATAGAAGTAGTAATACTTAGTAACATTTAAGCTGCTAACTCACAAGCAGCGTCTTCTCTTGCTTCTCAGTTTTGATCCGGATTTTAAGTAACCCAGTGGACTGGGGGCTTTGGGTTCTTAAGTGCTGTGTGCTCAGTTGCTCAGTCATGTCCCATTCCTTTGCAACCCCATGGACTATAGCCTGCTAGGATCCTCTGTCCATGGACTTTTCCAGCCAAAAATGCTGGAGTGGGTTGCCATTTCCTACTCCAGGGGACCTTACTGACCCAGGGATCAAACCCACATCTGTCTCCTGCATTGGCAGGCAGGTTCTTTACCACTATGCCACCTGAGAAGCTCTTTCGGGTTCTTGGCCAGCATCTTTGACAATCTTCAGTGATTCATTCTGTGACAGTATGTTGAACTGGTGTAATCCTTTGACTCTCTTCTCTGAACTAACTGCTACTTTGTCCCTGTTATCATTCAATTATTATTGGTGAATAATATTTCTGCTTCACGTCAAATATGCCTTTGGATTAGCATTATTACTCCCTTCTCTGCCCTCCTTTTCTTGCTTTGGGAAATGGTTCTGCTCTGTGTTAAAGGAATAGCATCTTTTTTTTTTTTTTTTTTGATATACTGTTGTTAATGGATGAGAATGAGAATCACTGACACTTTCCAACTGGATGTGCAATTTTGTTTGACTAAGTAAGGGGGGAAAATAGGAGATGAGAGGATCTCTCTGGAGATGTGTTCAAAACTGTGTTCTTTATTACAGTGCATGTGGCATTTAGTAATGGAAAATAACAACCCCCCTCCCACATGGGTCATTCATATAAAGTCAAGAAAATGAAGCTATATGAAAATGCATTACAGCCTGGTATGTGTCATAAGATTCTAATGCTGACAAAATAAAGAGTGTTTACAGAGAGCCACAGTATGTTTTGAGTAGAATAGAGAGAAAGTAGATATTCCATACCCTTTAAAATAAAAATAAATGTGATGGGGACCACTAACTTTCTTGTTTATTTTTGTGGCTTTTGAGAGTTTTAGATATACACAAATTCTCTCCCTTTTTCTTTCTCCCACTGCCCACATATATGCAAAAATGGTAATATACATATTTGTCAAGAAATTACTGAGTCAAGTATATAAAATATTTTAGTAGATTTTAAAGGGTAGGATAATATTAAATACACAAAAACTAACAGTGAGCAAAGTTTTAATCAATGGATGCTTGGGATGTGCCTTGTCCAAAGCATAATAAAATGCATTTTTTCCTTGAATTCACCTATAATATTCTATACTCAGGTACTCAAACACTGTAGTAAGCCTTCAGACCATAAAAATTACAGCTAAATGTTTCCCTGAATTATACTCCAGTGACCTGGGTCTGTGAGCTTGTTGACTAAGCACACATTGTGGAGTGACTGCTGGATGCCAGGTGTTGTATTTCTTCTCCAAGAGATAGGAATATCAGACCACGTTACCTGCCTCTGAGAAATCTGTATGCAAGTCAAGAAGCAAGAGTTAGAACCAGACATGGAACAACAGACGGGTTCCAAATTGGAAAAAGGAGTATGTCAAGGTTGTATGTTGTCACCTTGCTTGTTTAACTTATATGCAGAGTACATAATGCAAAATGCCAGCCTGGATGAAGCACAAGTTGGAATTAAGATTGCCGGGAGAAATATCAATAACCTCAGATATGCAGATGACACCACCTTTATGGCAGAAAGTGAAGAGGAACTAAAGAGCCTCTTGAGGAAAGCGAAAGAAGAGAGTGAAAAAACTGGCTTCCAACTCAACATTCAAAAAACAAAGATAATAGCATCCAATCTCATCATTTCATGGCAAATGGATGGGGAAACCACAGAAACAGTGGCAGGCTTTATTTTCTTGGGCTCCGAAATCATTGCAGATGGTGACTGCAGCCATGAAATCAAAAGATCCTTGCTCCTTGGAAGAAAAGCTATGACCAACCTAGACAGAATATTAAAAAGCAGAGACATTACTTTGCCGACAAAGTTGTTTTAATCAAAGCTATGATTTTTCCAGTAGTCATGTGAGAGTTGGACTATAAAGAAAGCTAAGTGCCCCAAAATTGTGCTTTTGAACTGTTGTGTTGGAGAAGACTCTTCGAGATCCAAACTGTCAATCCTAAAGGAAATCAGTCCTGAATATTCATTAGAAGGATTGATGCTGAAGCTGAAACACCAATACTCTGGCCATGTGATACAAAGAGCTGATCCATTGGAAAAGACCCTGATGCTGGGAAAGATTGAAAGCCAGAGGAGAAGGGGATGACAAAGGATAAGATGATTGGAGGGCATCACCGATGAGATGGACATGAATTTGAGTAAGCTCCGGGAGTTGGTGATGGACAGGGAAGCCTGGTGTGCTGCAGTCCATGGGGTTGCAAAGAGTCAGACACGACTAAATGACTGAATTGAACTAACTCAACTGCACTGGTGTCCAGGGAAGAAAGTTCTGGATTTCTCAGAACTTATAGGCTGACATGATAGGTGTATATATATTTTAAAGTCTACAGATATTACATGTATTTTCATACAATGATAAATGGTGTGATGGGTGATGTGAGACTGTGACTCAGATAATCAAGACCCCTGTGGAGAAGTGACATTTAAATGGGAATTAAAGGTGAAGGATCAGCTCTCCAGAAAAAAATATCAGGAACTGATCTGGAAATAAAAACAGAATTATGCAAAACCCTCACAAGGGAAAAGGAGTTGTTACACTAAAGAAACAGAAAAAAATAATGCGGCTCATTGAGGGAGATATGTGGGATACCAGGCATGAAGGGAGTTACTAGGGATTTGGACTTACATGGATTTTTCCCATGTATAATAGCAAATCACTAAAATGACTCATGTAATGAAGTATAATATTTGAAATTAATTTTTATAGTGATAGCTATCATTTCTTGAGTGCATGATCAGGCTTTGGGCTAAGGATTCTATCTGTATGTAATTCATATCTACAACACCCTTAAAGTGCACTTCCTAAGTGTGGAAAAAGTGAATCTGAGAACTTATGCTATTTTTACTGATATAAGATTGCCAGAAACTGGCATGGCTGAAATGAAAATTTAGGTCTGTTGCTAAAGCTACACTCTTAGCCATCCTACTAATTGATTTCTAACCTATTTAATTAGGCCACTAGTATATATATCTCAGGAGGGGGAAGAATCAGGCACTATCTACTTCAGTCTAGAATTTTCTGGAGTAGTTGCTAGTGACCGTTGTTTGAGCAACCTTATGTGGTAGTATTTAAAGACTAAGGAAGAGGATGCCTCCTAGATGGCAGTCACCTTCCAGCTGTGCCCAGCATTTGATTTGGTTAGCATGAGAAAAAAACAAAACAAAACAAAAACAAAAACACTGAAATGTTAAGCTCCCTCCAGTTAGCATTCATTTGTGTAATGAGCTGTAATTAAATGGCACCTCTAGGGCTACCCTGAAATGGTGCTGCCCCAGCTGGTTCTCAGCTTGTTGGCTTGTTTGGGGCCATTTTTTACAGCCACTGTCTCTGCTCCCCAGATTTAAGAGAAACAAAAGGGAGAGGGGTGGGTGAATGCAAAAATGGCTCCTCATGGCTTTTTCCTTCTTTATCAGCGATCTTCCTCCATATTCTCCACTTATCTTCTGCTTGTCCAAGAGCACAACTGATGTTGCCTACGGTAGAGATCTCATTAGACCATCCAGTCACAGTATCATATGGCTTCAGGTTACTTTGGTTTATTAAATATTGAAAATATTCATCCCTTTGGTTCGGACCTTAAATTATTTATTCAATTCCTTCATCTAAGTCTTCATCTGCTTACTCTGTTCTCACATCTTAACTCTGTCTCTCTTCCAGAATTTCATCACTTCCTAAATCCATGTCCACTGTCCTCAGTCACTTTCCTTCCCCTTAGAAAGTGTGAAGAGGATTCAGTTGCCACTTTAAGGAAAAATTTCCCCTGCCTATTACAATGACCAGAGCTTGATGACATTTTTCTTGTTCTTAAAATAGAGGTATGAGAACTACTTACTGCCTGCCTTGTGGACCCAAAACAAAGCTCTTCATCCCAGATAAGAATAACAATAAAATGTTGATGATATGACTGTAGAAATAGATGGACTCTTCCTAGGGTTAATATGATCTGAAATAAACTGAGAAGTGAGGCTTAGAGACGTAACATCTTTATCCTTCTTTTCTTTTACTCCCTGGGGCAAAGGGAAAGTGAAGGTGGTTGCTTTATGTACTATATCCTTAAGTGAAGTTTTCTCAGAATGAGAAGGGTAACCATATAATTCATTGACCAAACAAATACACTGAGTTAAGTGGGATGTTATTCATAACTACTTCAAGATAATATATGTAAAAGGTACTTTCCTGGGACAAAGAAAATATAGCTCACCTAAAAAGAAATAACATATTAAGAGTTCAGGGGGTAAAATGGCATTTAATTTAGTGTACAGTTTCTATTTTTTTCTTTTATTTCTCCTTACTGTTTCTGCTTCTTGCTTTGTTTTGCTTTTCCCTAAACAACATTTAAAAATTCAAATATCAATCCATCTACTCCTGAGTTATCTTTTTTATTAGGTTGTATTCTATTTTCTCCCACATAGCTGTCTAGATCCCTACTTTTGGGAAATAGACAAAGATTTTCTTTTGTTTCAAAGGGAAGAGGTTTTGTGACTCTTACAAGTTCCTTCCCTGGTCTAGATGTTATTAATCACATCATCCAGTCACAATTTAGTTTTCTCACTTAAGGCAAATTCACAAGGCAGTTCTCACTATTTTTAATTAAAATCATTAAACACTAAACTAGCAAAATAGTACTTAATTTTATAATCTGTGTAATTTATCTGTTTTGGGAAAAGGCATCAGATCTTAGTGTGATTTACTTAATTAATACAGATGATAGCAAGTATTAATTGTATGGAGAGTGACAACTAGTCTTTGTTGGAATATTAGCGTGATTTTGATAAAAGGGAACTTAACACCATTGTTGTACTCTGTAATTTTGACTAGAAAAACAACTATAAAAATAATAATATATAGGAGAGAGAAAAAATATTTCTAAAATATTATTTTGACTCAGCATATAAAAATGAAAAGAATAGGTTGGAAGCCCAAAGGTTAGTATTATAATCTTGGCTTGCCCATGATATGGGCAATTAATGGTTTTGGACCTCAGACGCCGAAGAATTGAAGCTTTTGAACTGTGGTGTTGGAGAAGACTCTTGAGAGTCCCTTGGACTGCAAGAAGATCCAACCAGTCCATTCTGAAGGAGATCAGCCCTGGGATTTCTTTGGAAGGAATGATGCTAAAGCTGAAACTCCAGTACTTTGGCCACCCCATGCAAATGGCTGACTCATTGGAAAAGACTCTGATGCTGGGAGGGATTGGGGGCAGGAGGAGAAGGGGATGACAGAGGATGAGATGGCTGGATGGCATCACGGACTCGATGGACATGAGTCTGAGTGAACTCCAGGTGTTGGTGATGGACAGGGAGGCCTGGCGTGCTGTGATTCATGGGGTCACAAAGAGTTGGACACAACTGAGTGACTAAACTGATCTTCTCATTTATAAAAGAAGCTAATATTTTATTATGTGATTACCAAAGATATTTTAAAATTCTTTTTATTAGTTTTATTTTATAAATCTGTAAAGTCTGGTGTGTTTTAATAACTGTTGACTCCATCTCTTTGATCTAACTCTCAAGTCAGCTCTCATCATGAGGTAGGGTAAACATAGCAACTTTCTCTCTGGTTGATCCTAGTTAAGATTTGTGACCCTTAGTCTCCTCAACTATTAAACACATGTAATAGGACTGTCTTTCACCACTGTTGTGAAGACTGTATGAAATAGTGCATCTGCTTAGTGTACTAATTTGCCAAGAACATATTGCAGCTATTATTGCTATTATTGCTTTTATTAATCTCTGTCATTCACAACTGATGGTACATTAACATAGCATTGGAATGATCCTAGAATCATGGGTCCCCAGTATATGGACTCCTTTCACAAAGATGGACCCCTCACTTACCACTGAACATGCTATGCTCATTCTCGTATCTCTGTGTCTGCCTATGATGATACAATTACCTTGAGGTCTTTGGCTTTCTTCTGTCTACTCAAATCCCATCCATCCTCTAAATTCAAAAGTTCAAATCCCACCACTACCATAAAGTCTCTTCACACTGGTTGTTTTCAGTGAAAAGTCATTGTTTTGTTATACAAAATAATGTCATACGTAGTGAAAGAACACCTTGTGTCGTTATCACCAAATGTAAGGGAAAGAGCTTGAGCTGTGTAGTTCACATACCTAGTGCCCATCCAAGTTATTTTTTTAACTAGGAAATGAGCTAAGTGATTGTGGAAAGCTATTGAACTTCTCTGATTCGGTTTCCTAATTTTTAAATGGAAACCATATTATATCTCCAAGGGTTACTCTGAATTCTAAATGAAATAAACATGTCAAGTACCTGGTATACATTCCAAGCTCAGTTCAATTCAGTTCAGTTGCTCAGTCATGTCTGACTCTTTGTGGCCCCATGAATCGCAGCATGCCGAGCCTCCCTGTCCATCACCAACTCCAGGAGTTCACTCAGACTCACGTCCATTGAGTGCGTGATGCCATCCAGCCATCTCATCCTCTGTCATCCCCTTCTCCTCTTGCCCCCAATCCCTCCCAGCATCAGAGTCTTTTCCAATGAGTCAGCTATTTGCATGAGGTGGCCAAAGTACTGGGGTTTCAGCTTCAGCATCATTTCTTCCAAAGAAATCCCAGGGCTGATCTCCTTCAGAATGGACTGGTTGGATGTCCTTGCAGTCCAAGGGACTCTCAAGAGTCTTCTCCAACACCACAGTTCAAAACATCAATTCTTTGGTGCTCAGATTTCTTTACAGTCCAGCTCTCACATCCATACATGACCACTGGAAAAACCATAGCCTTGACGAGACGGACCTTTGTTGGCAAAGTAATGTCTCTGCTTTTCAATATGCTATCTAGGTTGGTCATAACTTTTCTTCCAAGGAGTAAGCGTCTTTTAATTTCATGGCTGCAATCACCATCTGCAGTAATTTTGGAGCCCCCCCAAATAAAATCTGACACTGTTTCCACTGTTTCCCCATCTATTTCCCATGAAGTGATGGGACCAGATACCATGATCTTTGTTTTCTGAATATTGAGCTTTAAGCCAACTTTTTCACTTTCATCAAGAGGCTTTTGAGCTCCTCTTCACTTTCTGCCATAAGGGTGATGTCATCTGCATATCTGAGGTTATTGATATTTCTCCCGGCAATCTTGATTCCAGCTTGTCTTTCTTCCAGTCCAGCATTTCTCATGATGTACTCTGCATAGAAGTTAAATAAGCAACGTGACAATATACAGACTTGATGTACTCCTTTCCCTATTTGGAACCAGTCTGTTGTTCCATGTCCAGTTCTAACTGTTGCTTCCTGACCTGCATATAGGTTTCTCAAGAGGCAGGTCAGCTGGTCTCGTATTTCCATCTCTTGAAGAATTTTCTACAGTTTACTGTGATCCACACAGTCAAAGGCTTTGGCATAGTCAATAAAGCAGAAATAAATTTTTTCTGGAACTTTCTTGCTTTTTTGATAATCCACCGGATGTTGGCAATTTGATCTCTGGTTCCTCTACCTTTTCTAAAACCAGCTTGAACATCAGGAAGTTCATGGTTCACGTATTGCTGAAGCCTGGCTTGGGGAATTTTGAGCATTATTTTACTAGCATGTGAGATGAGTGCAATTGTGCAGTAGTTTGAGCGTTTTTTGGCATTGCCTTTCTTTGGGATTGGAATGAAAACTGACCTTTTCCAGTCCTGTGGCCACTGCTGAGTTTTCCAAATTTGCTGGCATATTGAGTGCAGCACTTTCACAGCATCATCTTTCAGGATTTGGAATAGCTCAACTGGAATTCCATCACCTCCACTAGCTTTGTTCGTAGTGATGCTTTCTAAGGCCCACTTGAGTTCACATTCCAGGCTGTCTGGCTCTAGGTGAGTGATCACACCATCATGATTACCTTGGTCTTGAAGATCTTTTCTGTACAGTTCTTCTGTGTATTCTTGCCACCTCTTAATATCTTCTGCTTCTGTTAGGTCCATACCATTTCTGTCCTTTATTGAGCCCGTCTTTGCATGAAATATTCCCTTGGTATCTCTAATTTTCTTGAAGGATATCTAGTCTTTCCCATTCTGTTGTTTTCCTCTATTTCTTTGCATTAATCACTGAGGAAGACTTTCTTATCTCTTCTTGCTATTCTTTGGAACTCTGCATTCAGATGCTTATATCTTTCCGTTTCTCCTTTGCTTTTTGCTTCTCTTCTTTTCACAGCTATTTGTAAGACCTCCCCAGACAACCATTTTGCTTTTTTGCATTTCTTTTCCATGGGGATGGTCTTGATCCCTGTCTCCTGTACAATGTCACGAACCTCATTCCATAGTTCATCAAGCACTCTATCTGTCAGATCCAGTCCCTTAAATCTATTTCTCACTTCCACTGTATAATCATAAGGGATTTGATTTAGGTCATATCTGAATGGTCTCATGGTATTCCCTACTTTCTTCAGTTTAAGTCTGAATTTGGCAATAAGGAAAAGCTCAGGGAAGGTTTATTTCTCCCTATTCCCTGCTACAGTAATCTATAAAAATATCTATTGAGCTGAATATGTATAGAAATGTTTTATCCCTTTGAAAGAGCATATGTCATTTATAACAAGGATGATTCTTTTTACATTTTTACTACTAAGTATAACTTTTGAATATATCATAAGCATGTAAGTAAATAATTGTATTAAAATACTTGTCAGTTGGAAAAAATCTGTTGTTTGAAAACGGAACAACTAAAGAGAATGAAGTCTTATGTGAATAAGAGTACTTATTTCCCTAATTATATAAAAAATAATGGGAGCCACTTGATAACAATCTTGATATAATATGATAGAACAACAGAGGTAAGGATGTTTTAAAGGCAAAAATGATAATAATGAAATAATAAACTTAATCATGAAAATGAATACCAGGAAATCCTATATAATTATTAAAAGTGGATTTTTAAAACTTGGCTTCAATTCTCCTCATAGAAATGAGTAGACTTTTTTACTTATATTTCCACCTATAAGTTTTCTATTGGTTTTGGAAGACTTTTTTGCAGTACCAGGAAAAAAATTCTTGGTATTTCAAAATCAATGATTTTTTCCAGGCCCACCTATGGGTGGTGAGAAACATCTATTATGTCCCTCCGAAGTTTTATCTATCTGCTCTACTTCACAAGATTAGATTAGTCTGTAGTATTTGACTGTACAAAGTTTCAATGAAAGTAGCTCCAAGGCTATACATCAAAATTTCTGAAATAGAATTTCTGAACATTATGGATAGGGACTTAACTATGTGAAGATAGGCAGTTTTAGAAGAAGACAACTTAACTTTCTGCCAGAATATGCTAGAGAAACACTGCAGTGTCCAATTGTTACTAGTCTTATCTGCTATTTTGGAAACGAGTTTTGATACAATGTCTATAGGGACATTGCAATGTCATTGCTTCCTTCATGAGTACTTGTCTTATATTTTTTTCTTCCATTATGGCAACCTTTCCTTGGAGATCTATAAATGTACTTTACTTCTGCAGGCATTCCTTCATACTAAAAGTTTTATTTTGCACATAGAGGTATTAACATACCTCTTTTCCTTATGTATAAAGTGACAGTAGGCTAAGATATCATTTTAATAACAATCTGAATTTAATTGAAGTCTAATTATTAATCTAGGTAGTGCTAGTGGTAAAGAATGTGCCTGCCAGTGCTGGAGTCATAAAGAGAAATGGACCAAAGAACTAAATAGACACTTCTCCAAAGAAGACATACGGATGGCTAACAAACACATGAAAAGATGCTCAACGTCACTCATTAGCAGAGAAATGCAAATCAAAACCACAATGAGGTACCATTTCACACTAGTCAGAATGGCTGCGATCCAAAAGTCAACAAGAAATAAATGCTGGAGAGGGTGTGGAGAAAAGGGAACCCTCTTACACTGTTGGTGGGAATGGAAACTATAACAGCCACTATGGAGAACAGTGTGGAAATTCCTTAAAAAATTGCAAATAGAACTGCCTTATGATCCAGCGATCCCACTGCTGGGCATACACACCGAGGAAACCAGAATTGAAAGAGACACGTGTACCCCAATGTTCATCGCAGCACTATTTATAATAGCCAGGATAGCTGGAGCCAATTATACAGAGTGAAGTAACCCAAAAAGAGAAACACCAATACAGTATACTAACACATATATATGAAATTTAGAAAGATGGTAATGATAACCTGTATGCGAGACAGCAAAAGAGACACAGATGTATAGAACAGCCTTTTGGACTTTGTGGGAGAGGGAGAGGGTGGGATGATTTGGGAGAGTGGCAGTGTAACATGTATGATATCATAAGTGAAACGAATTGCTGGTCTAGGTTCGATGCAGGATGCAGGATGCTTGGGACTGATGCACGGGGATAATCCAGAGAGATGGTGTGGGGCAGGAGGGGGGAGGTGGGGGTCGGGATTGGGAGTTCATGTACACTCGTGGCTGATTCCTGTCAATGTATAGCAAAACGAATACAATATTGTAAAGCAAAACAAACTAAAAAAGAAAAATTAATTAAAAAAACCAAACATCCAATTAAAAAAAAAAAAAAGAGAGAGTAGGGTTGGATTCTTGGGTTGGGAAGAATCTCTGGTGGAGGGCATGGCAACCCACTCCAGTATACTTGCCTGGAGAATGCCATGGACAGAGGAGTCTGGTGGGCTACAGTCTGTAGGGTCACAAAGAGTCAGGACACAAATGAAGTGACTTAGCACACAAGCATTGACCTAACAATTATTTGTTATTTAATTTAAATAAATGATCAAGATCTTAAAATGCAAATCAATTTTTTTAAGAAGCAACTTTCATAACATGCCCTGAAGTATGAATTTGACTCATTCTCCAAAACTTGAAAATATATAGTTCTTAAATAGTATAATTATCAATATTCACAAGTGATGACTCTTTAGACATATTTTTCTTGGTTGTCACAAAAAGATTAAATTATTTTTAGTGTCCTTCCAGAAGCAATAAAGTGGACAAACTCAGTATTTCCCATGTGTGACGAGAAAACAGGGTTTTGTGGTCAAGTATGTTTGGGAGACATGGGTTAAAACAAGATAGAGATTTCTTTTATCTTTAGAAATTCTCAGAGCTTGAATTCCTTGGTTATGCAGAACTTCTAACCCAAACCAAACATTTCTGGAATATGCTAATTAAGTTTTCCAAGGTGGATTTCCCCTTTAGTCAAACCCTGTTGACTAAACGACTTCTAAATGTTTCTAATGTTTTCCTAGCAAATGACTGCAGATTCAAAAGACTTTGCCATAACTATATAGAAAGGATTGCTTGAAAGTCACTGCTGTTCTCATTTCAAGATTCAAAACTATGTAGATACGACTTGGAAACAAGCTTGATTAGCTAGACAGAGAGATTATCTAATGTACCACCTAAGACTGATCAGGCACGGTTCAGTTATAAAAGCGTCAGAAATCAGAAGCTAAGGGTGATTTTGATGTTACTGAACCCAGAATCTTACATTCATTTCTTCCAACCCAGCCTGTAAGAAATCTTGCCTGAGTTTAAAGGACTGCTGTCTTAGTCCATTCCGGCTGGTCTTATAGATACTGTAGACTGATTGGCTTATAAACAACAGAAATCTATTTCTCACAGTTCTGGAGCCTCAAGTCAGAGGTCAAGGTACCAGCATGGTCAGGTGGGGACTCTCTTTTTGCTGCAGACTTCTTGTATCCCCACCCTGCAGAAGGGGCTAAGGAGCCCTTGGATCTCTCTGGAGCCTCGTTTATAAGGCACTAATCCCATTCATGAAGGCTCTTTATTCATGACCTACTCATCTCAGAGAGCCCTCACCTCCTGATACCATCACTTTGGGTATTAGATTCTCAACACATGAATTCTGAAGGGATACAAACATTCAGAAGGTACCAAGCAGCAAAGGAAAGTGCTATAGTGTAAGTAAAATCTTCAGTAATTATTTCATTGAATTTTCTCTATAAAACTGAAGACAAACATGAGGGCTTATACCAAGGATGGCTGATGGGTTTTATCCTCACTTGGACTTTGGGGTCCGTGTATTAGATCATGGATGGACACAGCAGCCTAAGTGGTGATTCAAAGCAGTTTCCGCATGCTCCAGAGAAACGGTTAAGTGGATGGCTCCAGGAAAAAAAGTTTCAAAAAGCCAATTAAATTCCTTTGGATTTTCTTTGTAGTTAATACTTTGACCCAGAGGCTAGTTGCAAATAGAATCAAAAGTAAAATTATGCAGGACTTGAGGCTGATTAAGTGGCTTTATTGTTCCTTTCTCTCCCTCCTACTCATTTTATCTGACGAACAGAAAAGAAGGAAGGGAGGAATGGGAGACAGTTTTTATTGATCTGCCTACAGCTGGCTAAAGGATTCTCAGTGGCTGGAGAATGGACTTTGGCACCTCTGGCCTCAAGTCATCAAGTGAGTGACAGAGAAGTTCTCCTTGATTCAATCATGTCTTCATTCATTCAACAGATACATCAGTAGACACTCATGTGTGCATTCTTCTAGGCACTAGCAAAATTGCGCCCAGTGTCCAGTTGTGTCTGACTCTTTCCATCTCCTGGACTGTAGCCCACCAGGTTTCTCTGTCCATGGAATTTCCCAGGCAAGAATACAGGAATGGGTTGCCATTTCCTCCTCCAGGGATCTTCCTGACCCAGGGATCGAACCCACATTTCTTGCATCTCCTGCATTGGCAGGTGGATTCTTCACTGCTGCACCATCTGGGAAGCCTGGCAAAAATGTAACTATGTACTAAGGTCCCAACTGTATGAGTTTTATAACAGTGTGAGGAGCAAAACAGTACAGAAATAAATATATTGACATATATGATGTCAGTTGATTGTGAGTTTTAAGAAGAAAACTATATGCATCAGGGTAAGAGAATAGTAAAACAAGGTGATTTATTTACTGCCACTCACTTTAGGGAAAAGTCTCTACATCAGTAAGTGAAGAAACAAACCATGCAGGTATCTGTAACAGTAAACACAGAAGCATTGAGCCTTGCTTTCTGGAAATGCAAGGAATTCTGTATGACTGAACCAGTGTAAGCAAGGGGAAGGCAAATGAGAGCTGAGATTAAATGGATTGTTGTTGTTTAGTCACAAAGCTGGGTCTGACTCTTTTCTGTGACCAATTCAGGTGAGGTCTTTCAGGTCATGGTGAAGCTTTGGTTTTTACTCAGACGAGTTAAGAAAGCGTATTTTAGGCAGAAGAGTGACATCTGCCTAAAGTATCCAGCAGTTCCAGGGTTCGCATTGGTCAACTAAAGACTAGTCATGCTGAACTAGAATTACTTTATCCCAAGTCAGATTTTGCTTTTTAGAAGAAGTCATTTTCTTGGCTTTCTCTTCACAATTATAAGATGGTCACCAGAGCACCAAGCATCACATTGTCACATTTCAAAGTCCAAATGCTGCAGGAAAGAGTGACTTCTTTTCTCTCTCTCTCTCTCTTTTTCAGTGCTCTCTCTACTCCTAGACATAGTCATTAGCACCTTTAAATCTCATGAGATAAGAGAGTTGAGTCTAGAAACTGCAGAACCAAATCAGAAAACTCATCCTTAAAATCTGTTTCTCTGGAACCAATCCTGGTACCAACATCTATATAAAGATTCTCCAAGAAACAACTCTTGGGACATCTCTCTTTGTCTCCATCCCCATCTTTATCTATATATTTATATGTATGTATACATATACAAACACACATACACACACATACCTAGAAAGAGATTTATTAAAAGGAACTGGCTCGTGGGACTATGGAGGCTGAGAAGTCCCACAATCTCCTTTGTACAAACTAGAGCCCCAAGAGGGCAGTGGCTTAGTCCGCAGGCCTGAGCTGTGAAAGCAAGTGGAGATCAGGGTTCTGCTCATGCAGTCAGCAGAGGAGGGGGGAGGATGGGGGGAAGAGACAGAAGGGGAGAGAGGCTGACTTTTCTCTTTTGATTGGGAAAGAAAATCTTTCCCAGAGCATCTTCATAGCATATAGCCTGCGGTCACATTGCTCAAAACCAGCCATGTACTCACTGCAAACCCATAGCTGGAAAAAGGAAACAAGACTCACATGACTGGCTTCAATTAAATATGCTCATCTCCTGAGCCTACCTTTATTGAACACAGGGCCTCCCCGACCTTCTAATAATGGAACAAAATTTGAATTCTCTTGGTAAAGAAAAGGTTTTGAGTAGGCAAACAGCAGTGTCTGTCACATCTCTAAAGGGAGATCAGTAGTTACTGAATAGATGGAGAAAAGAGGGGAAAAAAAATGCACCAGTGCATCCATAAAAGGAGAAGGCTACCATGAAATGTTGCCTATTACTTAAGCCCTTTCTCCCTTCACTTTTTCCCACATCCTGATTCTGTGGCTTTGTATAGTCTTCCATGGTTATTAAGCATCTCAGAAATCTGCTGTTCCCAAAGTTATTAATCTTTCCCAAGTCATCTGGTTTATAGGGCTTTCTAAATCTGGAAGTGCAAAATGTTTGTTTATTTGCTTAACTTCAGGCATTTTGTTACTGGATCATGCTTTGCTAATTCTAAACTGGTCTAAAGGATACTTCAAATTTAATGCATTCTTCCTTTTTAGGAAGAGAATTATACTAATAAGAAAATCTGTTTTAACAAAAGAGAAATATGTTTAACCTAGAAATCAATGCAGAAAAAGGACAGTTGCTCTTTAAATAACATGGATGATATCTTCAGATTTGGACCCTGTAATAAATGTGTTAAGTTGTTATCCATGTGCCCAGATTTCCTCTTTTGATGCCCTTTGATTCCTCAGAAAGGGATCCTACTTTCAAGGAGCCCTAATGTTATTCTGATCTCTTCTTCCATTGATCTTTCCAAATTTCAGTAGAGAATTAAATACAGTAATCAGAGCTGCCACATACAAATGCAGAATAAGGTTTAATTCGCTGTCTTTCTCATGGGCGCTTTTGTGGGCTAGCATATCTCTAAGGCTAGGAAGACATTGAGAATGCGCTTGGACCATGAGGAAGGAGCTGAAACTGTTGACCTCACACCATGTTCTTTTTTAATTTACTTGTGAGACTGGCCTGATTGTCCTATTTGCCCTGGAGATGAAGTTTTGAGTCTCTTTCTGAGAAACTGAAAGACAAAAATACTACTATATTTAAAAACATGTATGAGATAATTTAATCAGTTAACAATAGTAAATAGAAGACTGTAAAGTAGAAAAAATATTGGAATGAAAATTGGGAGAATAATGTTCTAAGCTAAACTCTTTCTGTGGTAAACTCTTGACTGTGGGCTAATCTTTCAGTGTCTCTGAATTCATTTCCCATTCTTCAACTGGAGAAGCTAAATCGAATAATCTTCTCATATTTCTGATTCTTAACCTCTGCTATTTCAGAAATCAGAATTTTTCTTACTCTATAAGGAAAAAAAAAGAAGAAATGCAGTCAAAATATATGGATCATTCTAAGTTGCTGAGAAATTTGCAAACTGATTGGAGAGACTTAAGTAGAGAACAGTGAAAAACCATGTGTAATCAAAAGTAAATTGCATGTTACCAACAAAAATTACGATAACACATTGTCAAGGAGAGTCAGTGGAGCAGAAATAGGGAAGATGTGGGAAAAGATGAGGGGAAAAGAAGGACAATGAAGATGAACAAAAAAGGCACAGCCATGAAGGAAATAAAGTGATATTCCAGTGTGTGCAAATCAGGTGCAGACCTAAGAAAGACACAAAGTGGGATGGAGATCAGAAAAGGAATGATCACAGGGTTTTATATCAGAATGTGGAGGAGACAAATTAGAATGGATTTCAGAGAACTTGGTTATGAATTTCCTTATAAATAGGGGACCACAAATTTTATCATCCTAACTGGGATACTTTCAAGAGCAAAAAGTGGCACCATTAATAACTACTCTTGAACAGTAGGTTTAACTGAAAGTATTTCAGAAAACACGGATTATCCCAGTTAAACCAGGGGATATGCTCACCTGCTTCTAAGGAGTGCACGTATTTTCCTTGTAAATGCCAAACTTAATGAATCATAGGTTGAAGTTGCAAAGCCTTTATTTAGGTTGTGAAAGTGGAGCTTGCTTGGGTAAGATCTGCTCTAAATTTTAGTTCTCTCACGGTCAACTCCCTACAGAGACAAACATACGATATGGCATTTGTTATGGAGCAGATATTTCCTTTGTGAGACTGCTAATTATACCTAAGGGAACAGAAGACCTCCCTGAGAGTAGAAACATGATGTGGTAAGAGTGATAAACTATTGAGTTAGACAGACACACAGAGAAGAAAGATGGAAGAAATCAAGAACTGTAAACAATTCTAAAAAAAAGTCTTAAATATACACTGACACTTCCAGATGGATCTCTTCACTTCAATTTCCTTGACATTTATGTGCTCAGTTTCTTCCTCTGAAATCTCTGCATTTTGATCATGGTGGAAGATGTACAGCAATTCCCAACGACACTGAGACTCATGGTGAGCACTGCTCGCTTCTGTGCCTTATTTTATGGCCATAAGGCAGCTGGCATTCTTCTCTGATCAGGTCATGGCTCTGAAAGCCAGCCAGCCAGATATGCGCTAATTTTTCAACCCATGAATGTAAAAGATGGGCATAGTGAGTAGGATAAATATGATTCTTGCCCACTGGGAGCTTTTCTTCTGGCAAGGAAAAAATGTGATTCTAAATATAATCATATGCAGGAGAAGTTCAGAATTCTGTGGCAATATGTAATTGATTCGTCTTAGCCAGGACACTAGGTAAGCTAGCTTATGTGTTAATGATTGTAATAATATAGCAATGAAAATCACTCTCATTTATTGAGAGGCTATAATATGTGAAAAAGCACTGTTCAAAGACCCATATAAGCACCTTGAATTCTTACAGAACTCTCGTATAGGGAGTATTAATATTATTGACAACATATACATGAAAAAATGTATGACTCTGAAAGTTATCTCGAGCCCCTCAACACCGCATGACTGGTGAATAGCGGCTCTAGGATAAAACCTTTTGTTTGCCTGGATAGAAAGCCCCATGTTTTCTGTTGTGTGATATTTACTTTTTATGAACCTCAGTGTATTCATGTGTAAAATGAGAGTGTGATGCTATACCTTATGGGCTTATAGTGAAGATCGCATGTGATAACATTTTTTTTTTAAATAAAAAATCTTAGTGTAGGGCCTTATACATGACTAAGTTAGATCTCCTCAACTTCTTTAAGGTCTATATCTCAGAACCAAGGTATTATGGGGTATTTTCCTTCACACCTTTTGTGAGTTTTCCATCTTTCAAAGTAGCCCTTATCATGTTTCTACAACTTACCTCTTCCCTTCACCACTAGTGATTCTTGTCTTAATCTTAATAATAATAGTAATGATAATGAAAATTGCAAGAATAATACCATAGATGACATTAGTTAAACATTTACTATGTTCTATATATTATTCAATATTATCTGGTTTCATCTAAGCAATCTGTAAGAGACAAGTACTTAAATTATCCATGTTTAGAGATGGAAAACTAGGACAGAGAGAGCTTAAAGAGTTCTCTGTGAGTCTATGGGTAGTAAATGGCAGAGCTGAAATGGAATTCAGGGTAACCGCTCCACAGACCTCATGTCCTTCATAATGGTGTTACTTCTGTGTTACTACTCAAGGATAGCTCGAGGATCTCACAACTTGTGACTTTAAAATTCTTACACTTACACATTGCAAATAATCTTCAAAATTTGACCATCTAAATAGATTGGGTGATAGTAGATTGGAAAAAAAAATAATTCTCTCCCCTATACCCCTGGTCCATGGTCATATAAATGATTTTAAATGGAAATAAGAGCTTTGGGGAATTTAAAGTTGCAAAGCAAGGTCCATAATTAGAAGAGTATCTCAGAGCAAAGGCCAAGATCCCTGACAGAAAACCATAAGAAACATTTTCAATGTGTGAACATGGTGATATTAAGTGGACCAGAGTGGTGGAAAAGTAAAGTGATTTGATACAGGCTGAAGGGTCTGTGTGGGGAAAGGAAAGGCAGTGATGGTCAATGGGCATCAAGTTCCAAAGCCATGAAGTCAAGCCACATAAGAACTGGCTCAGGACTGAGTGTACAGGACAAGAAAAAAAAAAAAAAAAACAGAACTATGCCACACTCTGAATGCTCTGAATGTTCTTAGGTGGTGGGGAATGTCCTTTGATCTGAACTTTGGAGAGCACCTGGAGAAATTAGGATAAAAGAAAAATATGTTTCGTTCTTAATTATAGGGATATTAAGAAGTAGGGACAAAGAAAAGAACAACTGTATTTGAAAATTGTTATTATGAAAATCTATTCTTATTGTTATTATGAAAATCAAGTCCGTTGAAATGATGGGTAACTACATGTTCCCTAGAGTTGGTCATATTTTAGTAAGGCCAACATGTCTTCTCCATGGTTTCAGGATTGCTCTCTGCCTGCTTGAGGCAGGAACTCAGCTCCTGGGCTCCAGAAACAGTCATTTTCTCTCTTCTTCATCTCTCCAATCTGGTGTGGTGGTGGCTTCCTGCTACTGCTGATCTACAGTTCCTCATTGCTCTCTGTTGACTCTCGGCCACTCTTACCATCTGTGTAAACAGTTTCCAATTTCCTAGTTTATTCCCTCTGCAACAACTTCAGTGTCCTTAAAGCATTCCTTTGTTTTAAGAAAGCTAGATGTATTGGTTTTCTAGGGCAGCTGGAACAAACCACCATAAACTGGGTGGTTTTAAACAATAGATGTTTATTCTCTGACACTTTAAGACATTGCAAGTCTGAAACCAAGGTGTCAGCAGGACTGATTTCTTCTGGAGGCTCTGTGTGCATGAGGCCCAGTTCCATGCTTCTCTCCTAGCTTCTAGTGACTGCCCACAATCCTTGGCATTCTTTGACTCATAAATGCATCTTTCCAGTCTCTGCCTCCTTCTTCACAAGGCCTTCTCCTCCATGTTTCTCTGTCTTTACTCGTCTTCTGTTTTCTTTAAGGACGATAGTCACTGGATTAAAGGTCTGCCATAAATCCAGGATGAGCTCCTCTTGATAGCCTTAATTAACTATATTTGCAAAGACCCGAATTTCAAATAAGGTCACATCTACGGAAACCAGGAGTTAGGACTTGGATATATCATGTTAGGGTCACTATCAACTATCTACAGGCTTTCTCCTGTTTTTCTGTTTGCATAGTAAGAAACACAGAATGGCCCCCACTCTCTCATTCTAAAATGTCTTTTTCCAGTAGAACTTTCTATGATGATGGAAACACCATCCAATTTGGTAATCATTAGACATGTGTCCCTATTAAGTACTCGAAATATGGTTAGTGCAGCTGAATTTTTAATTTTTTATCTTAAAATAGTTACATGTGTCTGGAAGTTATCGTATTGGGCAGAACAGTCTACAGGAGAAAGTGACAGACACCTATCACATTAATTCAGTGTAGTGAGTGTTATGAGAATTTTGGGGAAAATAGTCAGACATAGTTGGAAACACAGGACGCACAGGAGATATGGTTCGATCCATAGGTTGCCCGAATCCCCTGGAGGAGGAAGTAGCAACACGCTCCAGTATTCTTGCCTGGGAAATCCCATGGACAGAGGGAGCCTGGCAGGCTATAGTCCAGGGGATCACAAAAGAGTTGGACACGACTGAGTGACTGAGCAAGCACAGACATACAGAGTCAAAAAAAAACACTGACAGAGGAATGGGGCTTTGACAGGTTGAAGAGGGGCTTTCAGCTTTGAAAATAGCATGCATGGAGGCACAGGATAGAAGGAAATGTCATGTAACTTCTAGCGCACACGATCCCAGAAGAAGGGAGGTTGCGAAGTGACTTATAGATAACTCAGTTACTGTGCTGGATAATTTGAATTTGGCCCATGGTGTAAAACAGGAAAGTAAAGACTTCATATTATTTCTTCCCAGCTTTATTGAGGTATAATTAATACATAAAAGTGGTATATGTTAAAGGTGTACAACATGATGCTCTCATAATAGTATCCATTGTGAAGTGATTACCACCATCAAACTATTAATTATTAACATATCCATCACTTGACATACTTACCACTTTTTTGTGTGTGGTGAGAGCTTAGCATATACTCTCTTAGTGAAATTCATATATACCATGCAGTATTATTAGTTACAGTCACCATACTGTAAAATAGATCTCTGCAATTTGTTTCCTTTATTTACTCTTTTGGTTGTGCCCTGTTGCACGTGCGATCTTAGTTCCCTGACCAGGGATTGAACTGCATCCCCTGCATTGGAAGCACAGATTCTTAATGACTGGACCTCCAAGGAAGTCCCTCCATAATTCATTCATCCTGTATAATTGAAACTTTGTGCCCTTGACCAATATCTCCCCATTTCTCCTGCTCTCAGCCCCTGGCAACCACTATTCTACTTTTTGCTTTAATAGTATGACCATTTTAGATCCCACATATAAGTGAAATCATCCTTACTTTTAAAATCTAGCTTGACTTAGCGGAGAAGGCAATGGCACCCCACTCCAGTACTCTTGCCTAGAAAATCCCATGGACGGAGGAGCCGGGTAGGCTGCAGTCCATGGGGTTGCTAAGAATTGGACACGACTGAGCGACTTCCCTTTCACTTTTCACTTTCATGCACCGGAGAAGGAAATGGCAACCCACTCCAGTGTTCTTGCCTGGAGAATCCCAGGGGCGGGGGAGGCTGGTGGGCTGCCATCTATGGGGTCGCACAGAGTTGGACACAACTGAAGTGACTTAGCAACAGCAGCAGCAGCAGCAGCAGCAGCAGCAGCAACAGCTTGACTTGGAAATAACAGAGGATGAATTGAAGCAGGGAAAGCCCAGAACAGTTTCTTGTTCTAGTTCCCTGCTAAGAATCTATATGGCACGTGCCAGACACTACAAGTATCTGAATATGAGAGATGAGGAAACTGTGCTGAGTTTATGGAAGAGATTTGGGTACAGGTTTCAATTCTGTGTGTGCAAACTAGTTAGTAAAAACATTGCATTCTGTAGAAGTCTCTTAAAAATATATTTGTGCTAATTCCCTAGGCAGGCTAAGGTATTACAATACAATGTGTAAAAAAAGAAATAAAAAGATCCTCTGGCAGGATGCACCCTCTAGCCGGAAAAACTTAAGAGAAGTGGCAGAGCTGTCCATCCTCCAGCTGTGGGCCCATTTTGGTGGCAGCAGTAATTCCTCTTGTAGTTCTTGACTAATGCATTAACATTCAGGGTAATTTCTGCCATTAGACAGGCTCAACCGTGCACCATGACGGTTTCTACTCTGTAATTGTAGGGATCCTCATTAATGTGAAAGAATATTTTGACATTGTGAGCTTACAGGAGAGAAAATTCATGACTGACACAATAAAGGCTTAAATTATGCTGCTTTTGATGATGAGTGATGCAGAATTGCATTTTTTTAAACTTTTGCAAAATTAGGATTTGCAGCTGTAAGACAATCTCTTGTATGATGAAAGTGGATGGTGTTCAGACACAATCAATTCCAGGCCTGCCTTGAGGAAACCTTTTATTTCAGGAAGAGATTAAAATTTCAAAGCTGTTTTCTGGTGGCATTTTTATTGATAAACCTGCATTTAAAGCAGAGCTTTAAAAAATGCATGAGATGCACATAGCCAGATCATACCATGGTAGAAGCTGCTGCCTAGAGTCTGAGAGCTCACAGAATTTTACAGGCTGCTCTGGACAGTCTCCAAAGACATGTTTTGACATATGTTAAATTTTTTTTGCACTCAGCTCTACTTGATGAGGAAGAGTTGTCTTTGGCGGGTAGGGATTCCTTTGTTATTTAGTACCTAAACTGTTTACTTTTTTTTTTTTTTTTTACTGTAAAACAGAAGGTATAATTTTAAATTTAGACAAAAGAGATACCAGAAAGACTTCTCTCTGGTAGCCTTCTTCTGTATATAAAATATAATCCAAAGAGGAGGACTTGCTATGTATAAAAATCTAATAAAATTTAGACTTCCTTTATTTTTGTCAACAAGAGCATTGAGTCCAGAAAGGCAGATACTCTTTCAAAATCATTAATTCTGATGACAACCTAGGTGAAAAATAAGCCTTGTTTTTCTCTTTTCTTTTGTACTTTTTTGAAACAACATGCTGAAATAAATGAATCAGTATTTATTTAATTCCTACTTAGTGCCTATCACTGTGCTAGACATGAGAAATGGCTTTGGCACCAGGAACTATGCACTCCTTTAAGGAAAACTAAGCTGGCACACATCAAATTATGCTCGACATCACTGATTATCAGAGAAATGCAAATCAAAACCACAAGACATCACTTCACACCTTTTAGAATGGCTATTATCAAAAAGACAGGAGAGGGGATTCCCTGAAGGTCCAGTAGTTAGGATTCCATGCTTCCACTGTAGAGGGCACAGGTTTGATCCTTGGTCAGGGAACCAAGATCCCACAAGTTGTGCAATGTGGCCAAAAAAAAAGGAAGAGATAAGTTTTGGCAAGGATATGGGGAAAAAGGAACACGTGGACACTGTTGTTAGACATGTACATTGGGCACAACTACTATGAAAAACAGTGTGAATATTCTTCACAAATTAACAATAAAACTGCCATATGATCCAGCAATCCCATTTTGGAGTATATATCCAAAGGAAGTAAAAACAGGATATCAAAAAGATGTCTGCACTCCCATGTTTTGCTGTTTAGCTGCTAAGTCATGTCCAACTCTTTGCAACCCCATGGACTGCAGCATGCCAGGCTCCTCTGTCTTGCACCATCTCCCGGAGTTTGCTCAAACTCATGTCCGTTGAGTCAGTGATGCCATCCTGTGATGCCAGTGATGGTATCCCCGACTCCCATGTTTATTGCAGTATTTTTCACAATAACCAAGATATGGAAGGGTCCTAAGTGTCCATCAGTGGATGAATGAATAAGTAAGATGTGAGATATATATATATATATATATATGAATATTATTTAGCCATGAGAAATACGATAATCCTGCATTTGCAATATGGATAGGTTTTGTGGTCATTATACTTAGAGACATAAGTCAGATAGAGAAAGCCAAATATTGGGTGCTCATTTCATTGTTCTTTCTCCAAAATGAAATGATAATTATGTGATGTGATAGACGTGTTACCTGATATTGCAATAGATCAAATCAATATGCTGTACACATTAAACTTAGACAATGTTTATATCAGTTGTATGACAATTTAAAAATGGTAGTAACAACAGCAGTGCTTTACATATATAATCTCATCTAATCATTACAGTTCTGGGCTACATTTTACAGATGAGGAAACAACCACCCATACATGAAATAACTTGATGAACTCACCACAATAGTTAAAAAGAGGCTGGCATTTAAACCCAGGCCATCACACTGCAGAGCCCAAACACAGAATCCATACTGTGTCTTGACAGCTGTTATAATGTGGAATCAGAAAGCGGAAGGTATCAGTCTAAGCTGAAATTGGAAAATAGAATAATTGCCTGAGATTAAGCAGAGCCTTAAGTGGACAGGATTTAATTAGGCAGCAGAGAGGAAGAGTATATCCTATGTTGGGGAGAAATGGAATGATGCTATCTGAGGTAGAAAAGAGAATATATACATGTACGAAAGAGAATGCAGTAGCTTAGTTTACCAAACAGGCTCCGGGCAAGGCAAATAAACTATAGCATAATATCTCAGCTGTATAAACGATGCATTGATAACTGGAAACAGGGCCCCATGGGACGCACTGATAACGCAGTTCTGCTTAGGTATGTGTGATTCTGTTAAATTTCTTTCAGTCCTTGTCAACACAAGAGGAATTTGTTTCAAATTAATGGCATGTAGAGATTTCAGTGGTTATTGGTCAACTTTTTCTCTCCCCCACTTAGAACATATGGAAATAAGGAGCTGTGTCTCTTATCTGTGTGACTGATATGACCTCACCATATGGACACACTTACTCAGAATACAGTCTTGGGGAACTTTGTTGAATTCACATATTCTCAACACTGTCAGAGGAGGACTCTAATTGACAGGGCTTCTCTAAGAATAGGTGCCCTTTTGCCGTTCCAGAAACATTTCATTCTCTGTAGAGAAGGTCAAAAACATTCTCCCTCACTAGTGGGCAGGTTTTGTGTTGACAGCTCCTGATGGCAGTGGGGAACTATTAAATTAGTTTCCATCAAACTCTGAATATTTCAAAACGTGGCTCAAGGTGGGAGCCCCACATATACTCCAGAGAAGCATGCGTGGAGAAAAACTAATATCCTAACCAATGCTGTATACATATTTTCAAGTCCTACCTAATTACAGAGATTTCCTTTCCAAAGTGACTGATTTCATTGAAATTTGTACTGCCTGTTCCTTGTCATAACAGCTTTTATCACTCTTCAAAAAAAAAAAAAAAAAGAGTATATGAGTTTTCTGCTTTCTTTCCGTTTTAAGAGTTCATTTTTACACTACATTCTACAAGCTAAGACTTGTAAAATAAAACTTTTAAATAGTGGCTTAACTTTTTATAACAATGCTCATGATTCCTGTATTAAGCAATATGGAAAGACACAAAGAAAGCAATTTATTTCCCCAAGTTTCTAGAAGTAATCACTGTTAACACATACTTCCATGAAGAGAGTTTTGCTAAACAGATGGGTGAAGAGATAGATAGAAATAACTTCATGGAAACAACTGATAATACACATACTATACAATAAAATGTGGTGTATATCAGTTTGCTTGCATTTAACAGAAGAAAAATAATATAATAAAAGGACTGCTGTTCTTTAGTCACTGAGTTGTGTTCAACTGTTTTGCAACTCCATAGACTGGGGCTCACCGGGCTGCTCTGTCTGTGGGATTTCCCAAGTAAGAATATTGGAATAGGTGACCTTTTCCTTCTTCAGGGTATCTTCCCAACCCAAGGATTGAACTCACTTCTCCTGCTTGGCAGGCAGACTCTTTACCACTGAGCCAACGGGGAAGCCCCACATAAAAGGGCTAGGATCTCCAAATTCCGATTAACATTTTTTTTCCCTTTTCTTTGTGCTGCAAGAGATATTATTTCCATAAAAGTAAAGATCTATGAAAATATCAATACATTGAAATCATGTTATTTTTTACACATTATTTAGTTTTAATTAGTAGAAATGAAATGAAAGTAGGGTCTGGGACATCAGCACTCTGACATTAGTATTTTTAAATTGCTTTTCTACCTGTATCTGTAACATTCTATTCTGTGATTATAATTCACACTTACCTAACACAATTGCACAGCTAAAATATTTAATGTTCCCCTCCAGCTTCTCAATTCTTATATGTTCTTCATATTTTTATGTAGGTTTCCCTGGTGGCTCTGCTAGTAAAGAATCTGCCTGCAATGTGGGAGATCTGGGTTTGATCCCTGGCTTGGGAAGATCCCCTGGGGCAGGGAATGGCTACCCACTCCAGTAATTCTGGCCTGGAGAAATCCATGGACTATATAGTCCATAGGGTCACAAAGAGTTGGAAACGTGGGAGCAACTTTCACACACACATTGCTTGGATGAATTTCATAACTCTCTGTTTGCAATTTTTTGCAAAGTGCTTCCATATGCTCTATTCCCTGAGAGATTTTCTTACTTGAGAAAGTGTGCCTAGCGCCTTTCTGCATTTGGCTTCCTTCACATCTCAGTTGGTAAAGAAGCCGCCTGCAATGCAGAAGACTCTGGTTTGATTCCTGGGTGGGGAAGTCCGCTGGAGAAGAGATAGGCTACCCACGCCAGTATTCTAGCTTGGAGAATTCCATGGACTGTATAGTCCACGGGGTCACGAAGAGTTGGACACGACTGAGTGACTTTCACTTTCACGTCGCTTTCTACACTTCAAGTGATGAATATTCCTGGATCATTGCATTTTAGAGTAGACCATTGTCTTTTGATACTGTGTTGTATATTTTGCCACAGTTTACCTCTCACTATAATTTACCACAATATTAACTGTACTGGCTAGGCTATTGTTTTATATGTTCACTGAAAATGTCTTTCCTGGAAGCATCAGTTACCTTTTCACATTTGGGCTGGTTGCTCTTCAGGGCTACTGAGCAGCAATGTCCGAAGACTTCTTTTGCTGCCATCCTTCACCCTGCTCTGTTGGTGTCTTTAATAAAGGACTTTTATACCACCCTCTTTACTGGTCTAGCTTTGTATATTGGCCAAGCTCATTCTGCAGCAGCATTATCAGGTTAAAAAGACTAGGGCAAGCAGAGGACATCATGATGCCCACCTTTTGGGTTATACTGCTCCAATTTCAACTGGATGTCCTCCACATCTATCAGGACTCACCGCAGGCTCTTTCCTGCACTAGATATTCTCTACAGCGTATGGGGTGAGAGAAGGTGAGGTTCAGAAAAAGAACGAGACAGGCACTTTACAGGAACAGATCACCTTTTATGAGGTGAGAAGCGGTAGCAGTCAGAATAGTGTGCTGCTGCTATACTAACCCAAGAAAAAAGTAAGTATATATAGGCATATATGTGGAAATCTACTGTCTTAAGGGGGCCTGTTCTCCAAGGTTGCTTGGAGTAGTCATCTTTTAAAGGCTGGGGCAAGGAATCCTGAAGATTGGCCAGAGGCTGGACTGGCTGGGAGCTGGGCAAAATCAACCTTAATGTCCATTTTTCTCTTTGGGTGAGAGAGTTCTTTGTTTTGCATAGAATGGTGGGGAGGACCCGAAGTGGAGTTTTAACTCCGGGCTATTTTGAGCTGTGTAACTTTCCTTCATTCTCTTCCTATTTTTCCTGGTTGCCTCTCTCTTTTTGCTATCATTGTTCCCTTATATATCCAGTCTTGGTTTATGGTCTCATCTTGATAGTTTTCTCACTTTCACTGGTGTCAGTAAAATCTGGTCATTCTGATTTTTGAAAATTAGATCATGACTTTGTTTTAAAACTTTATGAAATCTATTCCCGTTATTCCCGGAATTCTAAAATTTCAATCATATACTACCTGTGAGAAAAGTTCTTAAATGATTTTTCCATTTCATTTTTTTTCCTGTTGTTCTCTCTTAATGAACTGTTGCTGCTGCTGCTGAGTCGCTTCAGTCATGTCCGACTCTGTGCGACCCCAGAGACGGCAGCCCACCAGGCCCCCGTCCCTGGGATTCTCCAGGCAAGAACATTGGTGTGGGTTGCCATTTCCTTCTCCAGTGCATGAAAGTGAAAAGTGAAAGTGAAGTTGCTCAGTTGTGTCTGACTCCTAGCGACCCCATGGACTGCAGCCTACCAGGCTCCTCCGTCCATGGGATCTGCCAGGCAAGAGTACTGGAGTGGGTTGCCATTGCCTTCTCCAAAGGAACTGTTACCATTAAGATATTAGACATTCTGGACTGGCTTGTTATTACCAAAATCTAGTGACTTATTTTTTTCCTAATTTTACAGAATGTAAGGCTGTGAATAGCTGTATCAATAATTACTTCATTTTCTTATTCTTAAGAAATCTGTTAAATTTTAAAACAATTTTAACTGGTCACTTGTTTTTTAGTGAAATGAATGTATTTTAAAATAACATTTTAGTTAGCATAATTAGACTGCCTCTTTCCAGAATCAGTATTATGATATATGGGGGAAATATCTTTAAATAAAAATCAGAAATATTATGTCTCCATTTGTTTTTATAGTATAAATACTGAACAGTGATTCTCATTTTTAATAACTAGCAGAATTTGAAATCTAGAAAACATGATTTACTATCATGTTTTCTGTGTAATATTAAAAAATCTTGATATTAAGACTATCCAACTTTATTTTTTACTATCAGATGTCAATTTATGTCTTGATTTTGTCTTATATACATTTTTGAAAATACTTTGCTCCCTACAGTGAATGTTTTTAAGAAATATCCATCTTGAGGGGATGAAAAATCACTTAACAGGAGAATAAATAAGAAAGGCAAATTTTGGAATACTGGGTCAAGGAATTTATTGTTGGAAAAAATACTTAACTTGTTTACCTAATGTTAATATTATAATATAGCTTAAGGAAACCTCCAAGCAAGAATACTGGAGTGTGTAGCCATTCCCTTCTCCAGGGGATCTTCCCAACCCAGAGATCAAATCCACGTCTCCTGCATTGCAGACAGATTCTTTACCAGCTGAGCCACCAGGGACACCCAATATAGCTTAGGATATAAAGCAAATTTAGTTACTCCAAAGAAGTGAGTACATATAACTGATGATTGTAGTTTAAAATACATTGTTAAATGCATTTAATATATAAATAAATAAATAAACTCCACACTATTGTGGGATTTTGTTTTTCAAACCTGATTACTTTTTATATGTAGAATTTTTCCTAATTTTTTTCCTAAAATGGATTCTTAAAGCATAAAATTATGCTTTGAGGGGATTTTAGACTCCACTAGAGTACTCTATTCTTCAATCCTTGTTTGTATTATTCACATAAACTGTTTTCTCAGCATTTTTTTCTCATTCTGTATACAATCACTAAGAGGGTGATATTTGGGTACTATTGGTTTAACATAAAATGTACTGCATATTAATAAGCATAGCTTTACTCTGCTTTACTGTTCATAGTCCCACCGTTGTCTAAGAGTAGGAGCAGAAAAGAAAGAAAAAACACATATAAGTAGAAAAATATTTGAACTTGACTGCTATCTACGTCAGAGAAGGCAATGGCAACCCACTCCAATACTCTTGCCTGGAAACTCCCAGGGACGGGGGAGCCTGGTAGGCTGCAGTCCATGGGGTCGCACAGAGTCGGACATGACTGAAGGGACTTAGCAGCAGCAGCAGCAGCTATCTATGTACTTATCAGGAAAAACTGCTTCTCTATGAGGCCAAAACAGCTCCATAACTTTTGTTTTTGAAGTGAAGTGAAGTGAAGTGAAGTCGCTCAGTCGTGTCCGACTCTTTGCGACCCCATGGACTGTAGCCTACCAGGCTCCTCTGTCCATGGGATTCTCCAGGCAATAGCACTGGAGTGGATTGCCATTCCTTTCTCCAGAGGATCTTCCCGACCCAGGGATCGAACCCGATTCTCCCACATTTTAGACAGACGCTTTACCGTCGCAGCTCTGGAATTTTTCAAATTCCTTTCAGTTTGGTTCAGGAAACTACCCATGGACAAGAGTCAGTAAGATATAGATGGTTAACAGTCTTGCTTGTAAGAAGATTCAGAGTCCAAAAGACTGTTCTATACATCTGTGTCTCTTTTGCTGTACTGAGAAGGAGGAGGGAGGAGGGTTCAGGATGGGGAACACGTGTATACCTATGGTGGATTCATTGATGTAAGGCAAAACCAATACAATATTGTAAAGTAATTAACCTCCAATTAAAATAAATTTATTTTATTTTATTTTTTAAAAGAAGATTCAGGTAAGTGGGTTGGGAGTACAAAGCAATAAGCAGGTTAACCATACATTAGGAGAACTGCAAGAAAAAGCACAAAGCAATGAAGTAGTACAGAGGAAAGCAGTGAGTTAGGGATGCTTCTCAACAGAAATTAACACCTGAGCTGGGTTTGAAGGGCATTTAAATAAAAGAACCTGCCAAACTGATGGGATGGAGTGGGAGATGTTTAAAACAAGGAGAGACAGAATGACTAGCATTATTAGAGTGGTATAGTGTTTTTCTGTTTTGTTTTTAAAAAACTAGAAGTATTTAACTATTGCGCATAAAGTACAAAAGGAGAGTTCATTGAAAATAAGACAGAAAAATAATTACATGTGTTGCCACGAAAGGCTATGGGTGTTATGCTAGGCAGCTTGGACTTGCCCTGGACGTAATGAGGATCCACTAAGAATGGTAAATAGGGACATGGCAGAGTCCACAGCCTCTGGAACCAAGAGAGAGACCTTTGCCAAGGTTACACAGTAATAGGCTGATAAATTAGAGGATCATGAATTGGGAGCAATGTACAGAATCCAAAAATATTTAACAGATAAAGACAGAAGGGATTGATGATTGCTCACACATATAAGGAAGACTGAAAAGGCAATGCTGTCTTTCAGATTTATGATTTGGGTGACTGGATGTATAATGATGGCAACAACCAAAGTAAGGAATAGAGGACAAAGTAAGGAAAAGAGGAAAAGCTCAGGTTTGGAGGGCATATATATATATATATATATATATATTTCACATATGCAGAATACATCATGAGAAACGCTGGACTGGAAGAAACACAAGCTGGAATCAAGATTGCTGGGAGAAATATCAATAACCTCAGATATGCAAATGACACCACCCTTATGGCAGAAAGTGAAGAGGAACTAAAGAGCCTCTTGATGAAAGTGAAAGAGGAGAGTGAAAAAGTTGGTTTAAAGCTCAACATTCAGAAAACGAAGATCATGGCATCCAGTCCCATCACTTCATGGGAAATAGACAGGGAAAGAGTGGAAACAGTGGAAACAGTGTCAGACTTTATTTTTCTGGGCTCCAAAATCATTGCAGGTGGTGACTGCAGCCATGAAATTAAAAGGCGCTTACTCCTTGGAAGAAAAGTTATGACCAACCTAGATAGTATATTCAAAAGCAGAGATATTACTTTGCTGACTAAGGTCCATCTAGTCAAGAATATGGTTTTTCCAGTAGTCATGTATGGATGTGAGAGTTGGACTGTGAAGAAGGCTGAGTGCTGAAGAATTGATGCTTTTGAACTGTGGTGTTGAGAAGACTCTTGAGAGTCCCTTGGACTGCAAGGAGATCCAACCAGTCCATTCTGAAGGAGATCAACCCTGGGATTTCTTTGGAAGGAATGATGCTGAAGCTGAAGCTCCAGTACTTTGGCCACCTCATGCCAAGAGCTGACTCATTGGAAAAGACTCTGATGCTGGGAGGGATTGGGGGCAGGAGGAGAAGGGGACGACCGAGGATGAGATGGCTGGATGGCATCACTGACTGCATGGGCGTGGGTCTGGGTGAACTCCAGGTGTTGGTGATGGACAGGAGGGCCTGGCGTGCTGCGATTCATGGGGTCGCAAAGAGTCGGACACAATTGAGCAACTGAAATGAACTGAACTGATACACACACACACATATATATATATAGGGAGAGAAAGAGAAGGGGCTTGCAGAATCTAATAAGGTCTAGATTTAAGAGATAAATCTAAGTGTTAAAATTGTTTTAAAGAATTGGAGTAGACAGGATAATAGTGTTCTAACTGTGCTTTCTTAGATGCTATGTTTATCTATTTTGTATCCCTTAATTACCCACAAGTGCAAGCTAGTAGCTAAAGATGTTTACATCCCCTGTGTTCTGTAGCCCATACTCTGAACCTCTTCCTTATCTAACTCATACTCTGAACCTCTTCCTTATCTAACTCATACTCTGAACCTCTTCCTTATCTAACTCACATGCCAAGGCAGTATTTCCCTTGCCCTGAATAAACTCAGGGCCATATACAGACGGCAGGAGACAACTCTCCATGCCCAAAAAGTCCACCAGAATTCTTGAAACTAGCCAACTCTAAGTCATTTAGCTCATGAATAACCCAAATAAAACTCTAATCTCCACACTCCTATCTCTGTCCTTGCAAAACCTGGGGCTTCGCTGTGTGACCCTGCACAGGGTGACAGGCCCCTTTCTACTGGAAAATGTAAATAATACATTTTTACTTCAGAGGAAATTGTCTTCATGTTTGTCATCTAACTGATTAAAACAAATCCCAGGTATAAATCTTGAAACAAGCATCCATGAGAAGGTGAGAAGCAAGCAAGGGGCAAAATAGAAGCCTGGGAAACAGTGGCATCAGAACATCAGGGAAGAGAGTTAACAAGAGAAGGATCAGGAGAGCGAGGCTTATTAGTACCATTTTCATATAAAGATACTGAACCACATGAGTTAAAACATGGACTGTAAAGATATCCACAGATTTGCAAAATGAAGTTATTGCTAATATTATTGCTAATGACATTAACGAATGTTTCATAGATATGGTAGAATTCAAATCCAGCTGAGAGATTATTTATGGATATCAGTTTTCCCTTCCGATCATTTCTTTCCCTGATTACTCATCAAAAGCTGCGATTTCTGATTTTGAAGAACTTTAGCCATATAATTTGTACTCTTGAGAACTCTAGGTAAGTGCACTATATATAATGCATTCTCTCTATATATTTAGAAATAGAATTTCTCAACTACAGTATGATGATTAGAAAAAAAAAAGTATATGTATGTGAATTGAAGCATAGACATAAAAAAAGCTTTGAGGTAGGGAAGAATTGAGTGAATGAGTAAATGATCACAAACATTAAAATCTAATTCAATAGAAATTGCAATTACATAAATGCACAGGTCTGGACAAAATTTAGTAATACAATTATATTCCCTAATTTTAGAGGGGGAAAATGAAATTTAAAAAAGTTAACTTGTCTAAGGACCCACTCACTACCTTGTTCTGCTTATCTGTACAATGATTCCCTTCAGTACATCACACATGGCCTTCAAATCATTTTCCATTAATTCTTTTATCTAGTTTGCTCCCCTTCATGAAAAATGCCTGACATTACACTATAATTATATGATATGATGGATTAGTTTTTAATATTCCATTTGACATAGATTCTTCTTTTCTTCAAGACAAAGAACAGTCTCCTCCTTTTTTTTAATGTTTTTAATGACCATAGCATTGTCCTGGTTATGTGATTGTGATTAGAGTGGTGTGGGTGATGGGTTAATGACGTATAGAATTTTTTGTGTGTGATAGTGGTGAGATGAGGTGGCTGAGCAGTTTTAGAAAGGTAGGAATACACTGATAATTGTCCTCAGTATTTCCCACAAAACACAGATACACTCACAGTTAAAAAAGGAATAATGGATGTTGTTCTAAATCTTGCAAGTTAACCAGTGGGCACTTCCCAGACCTGCTGCTGCCAGTGCCCCTGTCCCTGCCACCCCATGCCCCTGCAGGAGACCCTCCAACACTGGCAGGGCTTCCTGTGGCTCAGTGGTAAAGAATCTGCCTGCCAATTCAGGAGACAAGGATTCGATCCCTGGCCTGGGAAGATTCCACATACTGTGGAGCAGTGAAGAAGCCTGCAGGCCACAACTATTAAGCCTGTGTTCCAGAGCCCGGGAGCTGCATCTACTAGCCCCACATGTCACAGCTACCGAAGCCTGAGTGCCCTGGAGCTTGTGCTCCACAACAGGAAAGGCCACTGCAAGGAGAAACCTGTGCACCAGAACTAGCGAGTAGTTGCCCCTCGCCTCGACTGGAGGAAAGTGCGCGTGGCAAAGAAGACCCAGCACAGCCAAGATAAACAAATGAAAATTTTAAAAAATCTTGTAAGTTAAGTAAGACAAGGTGTGGTAGTCATATTCATTTCACTGATAGTACATTTTTAAGACCCTTTGCAATAAGAAAGCCAAACTACGTTAATTGTTGCAAATTATCCATTTTGTAAAGTGCCAATACCAGAACAGAAATGCTTCTGAAAATAAATTTTACTGGCTTTCTCTCCTTCCCTTTTTTTTCTTGAAAACCTGTCCCCATTTCAACATTCTATTTTATGTCCCCTTCTTATTTCTCTCTGCATAGTGGAAGTAGATAGCTATTGATTACAATTGCCCCCAGACACTCTGAGCTACGGAGCTAAACCAAGTTCAGAGACAAAAAAAAAAATTGTTCACCCTATGCAAACAAATTACTTCCAGACTTGATTTTAATCAGACAGTTCTTTCTAGAACCCTTGTAATGAGGCCATTAAAAAGGTTCTGAAACTACAACAAGGTTACAATGTCTTGCTGTGGAATATATTTCTTCATCAAGTATCAAAGAAAAGAGAAAGAGAGAGAGGGAACTATGGAAGCAAGGAAGATAGGCAGGGAGAAAGAAAGAATGGAAAGAAAGGAGTGTAGAAGGGATTGAACCTTTACCATCTAGCATTATTGATTTGATTTGGTAAGTGTGTTTTACTTACCAAATACAGGAAGCTGTATAACTACTAACTACTGTTATTTGAATCTTACCAGTCTTTCTTTAAATATTCTGTTTTCTGTTTCAAGGTCCTATCCAGGGTTTTATCTCATGATTAGTGATTTTGCCTTAGTATCCTGTCACCTGTAGATTTCCTCAGTTTCCGCTTGTCTTTCATGAACTTGAAACTTTTAAACAGTATTTATCACTTCAAATGTTAATTTGGACTTAAGATAATTTAGACTAACTGAAACATATTGCCTAATTCATAGCTAATATATATCCCTTTTCCTTTTTCCCTTATTTATATTCTAATGTATTCTAATAATGTTTTCTAATTACTGGGCTGAGGTTACACTTCCTTGGCAAGAATATCACAGGAAATGATGTTATGTCCTTCTCAGTGCACCCTATCATGAGGTCCATGATGTTCAGATGTCTTATTACTGGTGACAGTGTTTTGATTACTTGTTTAAGATATTTTCTGCTGATTTTCCCATTGTAAAGTTACTCTTCTACACTTTGTAGTTAATAGATAACTTGGGGAAGATCCTTTGAAACTACACAAATTTTGTTTCTCCTCAAACTTTTACCCACTCATTCCCAGACCTTCTCTGCAACAGCTACTATCATGGTATTTGTCTAATGGTTTATGTTTCCTCTTTGCTTCTATGTTTATTAATTGGAGTTCTACTATAAGTAATAACTATCTCTTCTTCTCTGCTTTTTTTTTTACAATGATAATTTTTTACTTAAATTTAGTCTGTGGATTAAGTTCTAACACTACTATAATTTATTTTGTTACTCAAATTATTCCAGGTTTGTCTATTGAGAGTTCCTGAGATTGGCCCCTTTTCCTTAAAGAAGTCCTTATCTTATTTGAGTACATCCTTACTGCTTGATACTGTCACATGTCCCAGACTCATCTTATATATCTTAACCTTATCTCTATATGCCTTAGCCTTGGAGTCAGTCATTTCTCTAAAGAATACTAGTTCGTTTATTGGGAGAATGGTACTTGGAAACCTAGAACTCAGTGCTACTGCAGTGTCAGCATTTTAGGCCCTCATAGCAAGCCCAGCTGGGAAATACATACTTGCATACTAACTGTGCTAGGTTCTGAAGGTTGCTGCAACAAATTATCCTAAATCTAGTGGCTTAAAATAACAGGTTTATTCTCTCATAGTTCTGAAAGCCAGAAGTCTGAAATATTGAACCTATTTTGTATTCTTGGCATAAATGACATTTGATCATGTGTGTTATTATTATTATTAATGTGGTATTGAGAGTGTTTGCTAATATTTTCTTTAGAACTACTGAATTAATATTTGATTCTGCTTGCTAACATTTTCTTTAGAGCGTTTGAATTAATGTTAAAAAGTAATATCCATCTGCAGTTTTCTGTCTTTTTATTGTTTTTACATAGTTTAGATATCAGATTTATTCTTCTCTCAAAAAATTTTTTTACTTGGATAATTCCCCCTTTTTTTCTTTTGGTCTTTTTACTTATTTTCTGTGAATTTTATGTGTCTTATATTGAGAAGGGTGTATTACAATCTTCTATTAGCAGACAGACTAAGGGGAGGTGACTGAGTTACCTTAGATACAAAGTTTCATGAAACACCAAAAACTTAGTAATCAAGATGAAAGTGTTAGTCACTCAGTCATGTCTGACTCTTTCCAACCCCATGGACTGTAGCTAGTCAGGCCCCTCTGTCCATGGAATTCTCCAGGCAAGAATACTAGAATAGGTTGCTATTATACCCTTCTCCAGGGAATCTTCTGCCCCAGGGATGGAGCATGGATCTCCTTTATTGAAGAAGGATTCTTTACCATCTGAGCACAGAGAAGCCCTATGTGATCAAATAAATATTAATAATATCTAAAGCAGTATTTTAAAAGATCAAATCAGGAAACTAAAACCTATGGGACAGCCTTGTGTTTTTATGAATAAAGTTTTATTAGAATCTCAGCCAGGATTATGATGATGTGAGTGAGGCAAGGTTGTATAAGTGAAAGAGTCAAGTCTTGTCTTAAACATTTTATATTTAGTCATCCTGGGTTTTTTAAACTCATTTTGATTATATTTGTGTAGACCTTATAGATATTTATTGAACTCTACTGCATTCTCATATGTTTCACCCTAGTCTAGCTAAGTTTTCTAATGTCTCTAAACTTCCTGAAACATTTGCTTCATACAGATGGTAACTGTTTTATCCAATTTTTTGGTATCATCCCCTTTAATATTCTTGTTTTTGAAATCCCTTCTGTGCAGGTTTTGCTCTGATCTTCCCAGTTACTTTTATCCCCAAGATTTAGAGTGCATTTATTTATTTCTGGTGATCATAGCAGCTCACCCCCATGCCCCATAACTGGTGTTTCTCCTCTGATCTTGTTTTTTTTCCCCTCAATCTGTGCTGCTGGCCATAAAGAGGGCAGAGAAATGGAATTTGTCTTTCTTTATTTTTCTCTTCTTATGTGTGATTATTTTTCTGTTTCTGCTGCTGCTGCTGCTAAGTCACTTCAGTCGTGTCCAACTCTTCACGACCCCATGAACTACAGCCCACCAGGGTCCTCCGTCCATGGGATTTTCCAGGCAAGCGTACTGGAGTGGGGTGCCATTACCTTCTCCTTTCTGTTTCTACATTCAAATAATTTTGAATGTAGTTTTGTTTTAAATTTTCATATACATGAAATTATTTCTTATTGTTGGGAAGGAGATTTGAGGAAGTCATCTTGCACTGACTATGGCTTGAAACTATCAGGATTATATTATAATCCTTTATGATAGAATATGTTCCCAAGTGATATGCAAACAAATTATTAAATATTAAAAAAAAAACTATCCAAAATTGTCACCTGAAACAGCTAAAGCTAACTGAAAATGTAGCTAGGATCCTGGTGTCTGAAACTGGTCAGCACAGGTAGCATTTCCCTGTAACAGAACAATGGAGAGATATGCAGATTGATGTTTAATTTTCTAGCTAGGGCATCAGATTTGAAGTTGAACATTTCTCTGTTTAAACTGCCAGATGTGGAATCCGGAACAAGCTTAACTGTTGCAAGTTTCATTTTATTCTTTTCTAAAATGTCCATGTTGTTGGGACAAATAATCAAATCTTGTGCTCAAAGTATCTAGCAAGAATGGCTTGCATAGAGGGTGTTCAGAAGTGTTCTATAATTTATCATTTTCTTTTTCCTTCCCTGCATTTTTTTGGTACTGTAATACATTATCTGGAGTATTCCTTCTTTTTCCCTTACGTATCTGTGTTGGAAATATGGTCTTTCCCCACTTTTGACACAAATTTCTCATCACCCTCCTGCTCTGCCAAATATTAAGGCACCAGTCTTACCCTATTCTGAGATCTGTAATCTTCAATGCACAGAATGAACTTCAGTTCTCATTGTGATGTTTTTATAGCATAAAAATTACATACAAATATCCATTCATCAGCTCGAACAGTTAATACTAAAACACGTTAGGCACAGGTTGGGATTTGTACCAGTTAAAATTCTGTTCAAAAGGGCGGGGATATATGTATACCTATGGCTGATTCATGTTGAGGTTTGACAGAAAACAACAAAATTCTGTAAAGCAATTATTCTTCAATTAAAAAATTAATTAAAAAATTCTGTCCATTTCTCTTGTCATCTAAATGCTTCGTTACTGGACTACCGAGGAAATTCAGAAACCTCTGCACTGTTTCTCCTGCTGAGCTTATGCCCTTTCTTAGGCAAATCAGTTTTCTTTTTCTAGTTCTTCTTTATATTCTGTTCCAGTTAGTCAACTCAGTTCTACTCAATGCAACTCAAGTCGATTCAAATCAATTCAGGTAAGTTTCAGACATTTCAGTTCCCACTTACAGAGCTATAGAGACTGCACGCTGTGCTTGTGACGAAGAAAATAAGTTGATAAAGGAGCTAAAAGTCTATTAGGCAACTGACAGATACACAAAGCAATGTTGTCACACTGGTGAGTCACACCTGGTGCGATAGGATGACAGAGGGAGAGCGGTGAATTCTCCCTGGGTTTTGGAGATGCGTCCGAGAGGGAGTATATTTAGAGTGGGTCCCTGTGAGTGGGGTTTTATGAAAAATGAAATGATTAGTGGTGGACATAGGCATTCCGATAAGGGCATTATTTACAGACATGATCTCAGGTTATATGTCAGTCAGTGGTTTTTAAATAGAGCCCTTGAAAGCTTATATTTTCCCTAAGGACTTAGAGGCTACTAAAAAGACTTCCAAAGGGAAAGAGAGATTTAAAAAAAAAAAAAAAATAAGAGTTTTAAGACTGAACAGAGCTAATACAGGTCAACTATTTTACATTAAAAAAAAAAATCTATTGAATCCTAAGTTTCAAAGCCTTAGCTGATCTTTACCCTAATGAAAGTCTCTTTTCTCTAAAATCTCACCGTTATTTAATATATTCATGCTTTATTTTCTTCTTTATCGCTTTATTATTTGTCTTCATATCCAAGACCTGGTCTAATTTGTCCTTTACTTATTGCTTAGTTCATGTTATGCCCTTCCTTTTAATCATTCTGGCTTTGTCACTGTCCATCAACTATTTGCTTACCTCATATGTGAGCACTTTCAATTATGTAGACTAATTGGATTGGGAAAGCATTGTTGTTATTAAAAAAGAATACGAATGAGATGGGTTATTAGGGAAATTCTGGCCTAGCGCCGTTTATAAAGCTTGACATCTTCCATCATTTATAACAAATCTTCCTTGTGCCTTTCATTTTATTTTTGTATTTACTTTTCTTTAGTTTTCTTAGAAAAAAAAAAATCATGACTTTGTGGAGACTTTAGAGGAAGAGCAACCTGCATTTCGTCATATTATTTTCCAGCTGAATGTGAAGGCAAAGGTGACCTTAGAAACTTCCAGCTGAAGATGAAAAAGCCCTTGTCAGCCTGCTTTCCTAATAATTGGGTAGATCTTCTCTGTCCCAAGCAGTTGGACTTTAAGTGACTGAGTGATAAAGTTGTGTTGTGTTAAGGCGTGGAAATGTAAGGCCTTATTTATTACAGCAGCCAGCATTACAAACCATTAGATACTAGAGACCTGTACCTCTGTAATTTTTTAATCTATTCTTTCTTTTGAAGTCCATAAAGAAAAGCCTTTAAGCATTTCTGGGAAAACTATATTGCTAAATAGATTTAAACAAACAAACATGCATGACTTCGAATAGGGATGCTATTTGTTTGCTTCTTTGTTTGTTTTATGGGAATTATCAATCATTCCTCGACTAGTCTAGGAATGGGCTTTTTATAAAAAAATATGAGAATATTTTTACAGTGCAGATTGCTATTCTTGGCTGTATGGGTTGTACAGAGAAGCAGAAAGACCAGCTTGTAAAATGAAAGCTTATTCATAGTAAAAATATGAGTAAATTATGACAAATACACATTTTAAATTAAGAGGAAAACGATAGTACCTTATATTTAGCCATACATTTATCATTTCCAGTACTCTCCAGTCTTTTCAGGAGATCTGTTATCAGCCTGAAGATCTCCCTTTATCACATCTTGTTGTTGCAGATCTATTGGCAATAAATAATCTTAGTTTCAATATCTGGTAATGTCTTTAACATTTGAATATTTGAATATTTTGGGGGTATAGAATTCTGGATTATCAGAGATTTTTCTTTTTCTGTTTTTTTTTTCTTTCTGCTCTTCCAATATGTCTGTTCTTCAGTGTTTCAGTTAAGAAGACTGAATATTTGCATCATTCAAATGGTTCAGTTCAGTTCAGTTCAGTCCCTCAGTCATGTCCGACTCTTTGCGACCCCATGAATCACAGCACGCCAGGCCTCCCTGTCCATCATCATCTCCTGGAGTTCACTCAGATTCACGTCCATCGAGTCCGTGATGCCATCCAGCCATCTCACCCTCGGTCGTCCCCTTCTCCTCCTGCCCCCAATCCCTCCCAGCATCAGAGTCTTTCCAATGAGTCAACTCTTTGCATGAGGTGGCCAAAGTACTGGAGCTTCATTGGTCACTTGTTATTACGTGTTCCAGGCAACTTTTGTAGGCAGTTTGGGGATAATATATCTAAATGTGGTTTTCATTTTATTTTATTTTTTTTGTAATTTGGGGGACATCTTACGTCTATAAATCTATGTCTCTCCCCAAATTTGGCCACTATTGCTTTAAATATTTTACTGCCCCTTTCTCTTCTTTATTCTTAGGATTCCATTCACTCGGCCATTAAATGTTTTGCTATTCTTCTATAGGCCCTAATGTTTTATTCTTTTTCAAAAATCTTTACAACTTCCTTTCCAATATCACTGCCTTTTGTTTCTTTTTCTTGCATTATTGAACTGGCTGGAATCTTCAGTACAATGTTAAATAGAAGAGAATGTTCTTATCTTTTTCCTGATGATGGGAAAATTAGCTCTTTTGTCTTTCAATACGATATTAATTATAGGTTTTCCATAGTTGTCCTTTTTCAGATTGAGGATATTCCTTTCTATTTGAAGTTTTCTGAGACTTTTTTTAAAAATCAGAATTGATGTTGGATGTTTTCAAGTGATTTTTTGCATCTATTTAAGTGACTGTTTTCTCTTGTTTAGTTTATTACTATGGTAAATTACAGTGTCCTTTACCCTTTTCATAGAGCTTTCATTCTAGATGAGAGAACCAGATACAGTAAACACAACACATAATAAATTATATAGTATGTCAGAAGGTTAGAAAACCTATAGAAAATAAAGCAATATTGATGATGGTTAGAATTGACTGAGAGCATTGTCCTTGGGATGGGGACTCAGTTTTCACAAAGTGCTCAGTTTAGACATCACTGAAAGATGACTTCAGAGAAGTACAAGAATTAGAGAGTTAAGCCTGAACTTTCCTGGGGAAAGATATTTGCAGGAAAATGGAAGAACCAATGCAACAGTTCTAAAATGACACATAACAGGAGTGTCTGAGTAGAGCAAAGAGGCCAATAAGGCTGGAGGAGCCAAAGGGTAGAAGAGTCAGAGAGAGAATGGGGAGCGTCCTCTTAGAGAATACAGCATGTGTTTTCTCCATTAATAATATTCTAACTGGTTCACTGTAATCATTCTTAGGATAAACCCTTGAAAGATATATAATCATTTTCTTTAGAGCTGACCTTGTAATCCAAATCTAAAATGGGAGGAAAATGGATATATGTTGTAAAATTGGAAAAAAATTAAAATGCCAAATATCTCTAGTGATATTAACCACAATATATTTATAGTTTTACCACTCAGCTTATCTCCTCTCATTTTTACTATCCCTTCTGACTGAATTATAACCTTCATGGGGTATTATGATATAGCTTTATAGGGTAAATAATTTCTTCCTTACTAAAAAAAAAAATCAAATTTGCTCAGATTCTGCTGAAATATACATGTATTTTCTCCCCATGGGATGAAATTCACAGTTGGTACTTGGATAAATGCATTAATAATTTATTTTCAGGAATCACATGAATATTTTTAAAGCAATAAATTGTGCTTTCTGAAAGAATGTAAAGATTTTTGTCACTGTCCTCATAAAATAGTTTCCTGGTACACTTGAGCATTGTCTTTCTAGTACTTTCTCTTTTATAAGGTCTAGACTTTTTCCAGAGTCTCCAATCATTGCCAAATAAGTTGCTAAACAGTACAGGCTTTGTGGTGCTTTAATAGCTGTCATGTGACAAAGTTGTTCAACTTCTTGCCTCTGAGAACTGCATGTCCTTTTTAGTTTATTCTTCTATATACCCACTTCCATTCTGGAAGTGTCTTATAATGCCACGAAGGAGAAATAACCATGACAACAAAGACAAACACATGGAAAAACAGGCAACTTTCTTCTGGTTTTTTAAAGATTCCATGCTTAAGGCAAGGCTTTCCACAGGTGGTCTGCCAAACTAACAGCTGAAGCAGACACATGGACACAAGACACTTCTGTAGTACATCAAGGGGAACATTCAGGCTTACACGCTGTTTGTCTTACCCTGCTTACATCTCCAGGAGCCTAGTTTGCCCACTTTGGGCTTTGCACAGGGAAATTCTGCCTTTGGAAAGAATTTTTTACATGGATTGAACTAATATAAGAAATACTATATACACGGTCATTAATGTTTATCAGGAAACCACCACTACGTAGCCTAATCCACTTTCCCCGCAGTGTAAGAAACCACAGCATGTTGCCTATAGAGGAAAGAGAGCAAGTGAAAATAGCATTCACTCACCTGAATTCATACCTGTAATAATAGTGATAATTGTAGCCACAATTAAAAAGCATGCTTAGGTTCAGTGTGATTAAATTTTGTGAAAAATTGACATATTGTTATAACATTAATAATTGGTTACTCCTAATTAAGTCATACAAAAAATTTTGAAACTGTAAATCTTTCCATGTTGAAAATCCAGTAAGTATCAGGAAGTTCCAAATATTTGGATCAAGTGAATTTTCAACTGTTTTGTACTATTGCCAGATTAGCTTAGCACACTAGGAGACAACTCAAGATAGAGATCATCTTTGTCAGTATTAGCTTTATACTATGTGAGGAATAAAGGATATGAGGTCCTTAGGAATGTATACTTTGCATAGAATCTTAGGCCTTGGTTACTCTATTTCACCAATCCTTGAAACAATGCTAAAAGGTTGGTGCTACTCTTGTTTTCAACTTGTAAAAATTTTGAATTTTAAATAAATGACTTGTAAATAATCATTCAGCCCCTGTATGTTGACATCAGGACATGAACCAAGGTTGTTTTCACTGTTCAGTTGCTCTGTCGTGTCCAACTCTTTGCGACCCCATGGACTGAAGCAAACCAGGCTTCCTTGTCTTTCACCATCTCCCAGAGTTTGCGCAAACTAATGTCCATTGAGTTAGTGATGCCATCCAGCCATCTCATCCTCTGTCGTCCCCTTCTCCTCCTGCCTTCAATCTTTTCCAGCATCCAGGTCTTTTCCAATGATTTGGCTGTTTGCATCAGGTCGCCAAGGTGTTTTGACTAAATCCTGTGCTCTTTCTATTGCATCAAGACAGCTAAAAATTGGGCACCTTTTTAGCTCCCACTGGAAATACCTATTGTCTTCTCCTCTTCAGTTTTGTCTGAAATCCCTCATCTAAATATTCAGTACTGAATTCCAGTCATGTGTTAATCACAAATGTCAGAGCTCCAGGAGAGAACCTGGCTGCAGACAATGGACGTACCTGATTGTCTACATTGGTACACTGCTGTTGAAGAATTTTATTTTAGGACTTCAGTGTCTTTTAACATCCAAACAAAATATTTGGGACCAGAACAAAATAGTTTGGGATGTTTCAATATTTGGAGCTTATTGCTGAGCCTGAGCCTTTTTCCATAGACCATTCTAAAGCAAGGAACCTGTGGCACCAATGCAGGTGCTAATTTCACAGGAAATGGAAAGGTGGGGATTTGTTGCTAGGGGGGAACTGGACATAATTTTCATATTGCTTATATTTCATATTTTATTTCATATGAAATGAAATATACTCATCTCCAGATCTTAAGAAGCATCTCTTCACCTCAGCACAGCACACCACCCTCTAAACATTCCATTTCACCTTAATCAAATGAATTTCTTATTTATCTGTTCTATATGGCAAACTTCCAGTAAGATTTATTTTTAATAAGGTGTCTGGATAAATGAAAGTTTGCAAATCATGAGGGGATTAAGGAAAGGGTTGAGTGATCATTAAAGAATTCCTGGTATCTTCCTGATTGGGCTTTTCCTGTTACCCATGATAGATCTACATTCTTCTACTAGATTCCTTCTTATCTCTTTAGTTCATCCTCTAATTTCTAGGCAGGTGAGAAAATACAGAAATAATCTGCCAAAGTGAGGACTTTTAATCCAAAGGCATGTAACTATTTTTCAAAGGATGACCATCCAGCGCTGGAAGCGATTTGATTCTGAGCATTTTCTAAGTATCTGGCCTAGATAATGAAGGCTGGTTCTGCCCTTTAAAAGCACATTACTGCTTTGAAACAGTGACGAATAACTTTTAGAAGCATGACTTCCCAGCACTGAAGTATATGATGAAAGAAAGATAACTTGTCGACACTCTGCAAGGAATTTACTGCCCAACACAGCAATGGAGGTAATGACTACAGAGTTGTTTTATGAGACCTTAGTCTATTAACATTCTACATGAGTCACCCCAAGCAAAGGCAGAATCCAGCATTTGTATTTATTTTTTCCCCAAACAGTGCAAATGGTCACAGGCTAAGGTGCAAAATTTGTATGGTAGCTCTGGTGGTCTGTTAATGTGTGAGTGGGGCATCCTTTCTACTCTTCTTTATCCACTGGGTCAGCTTTCTGAGCATCAACTTCGAGTGTATTTCATTCAGAAGTGATGTAAGTTATTCTGATTTAACCTTATAAAGGTTGTCTTCTTCCCCACCCCCATTCTCTTTGCATCTCAAATCCTTTTTAGTTCCTGGTTGGAAGCTTGACATGCTTCATTTGATATTGATGATAGCACTTTTGTTATAAGGTTTTTCTATCCTCTTTCTCAAAGCTAGTTTAATGCCAAATGTCAGTTAGGAAGAAATATGCTTTCTTGTCAATAGCTAATTCTTTTTTTTTTTTTTTAATGACATTACTTTCATGGATACACACATGCAAGCATATTTAGAATTTTATGCTTTCATTTTTGTAAAACTGCATTCTGTCTTTAACTCATTTTCTCTGTGAACATATACATGGTACCAGAAATTATATTTAAACTACTTGCTTATTGAAGTAGTTACTGCAATTTTCATGCTTTCAACGTGAAGGCATTTTAGATGTGATGTATTTAAGGGTTTAAAAGCAGCAACAACACACTTTCTCCGCATCCCTACTCCCAGTAGCAGTCTCAAAATTTGAAAACCACCTTCCTTCTTATGTAGAAGGACAAAGAGGGTCACCCGCTTGTGCCTTGTGCTTAAATTGGGGTGGGATAATTCATGTCTTTTCCTTGAAGATAACTGCTATTTTCACCATGGAGACAAAAAAAAAAAAAGTTTTACTGTACATTTCAATAGTGGAGCTAAAAGAGTTCAGCAGCTTGTCTGAATTGAAGGTCTAATTAGATTCTCCTTTAATGTAAGATCTTGGCTTCCAGGTATTTAACCACTGAAAAAGAGAGGGCTTTCAAAGAGGAAGCTATAAAATGTTTAAATATAAGCATCTTAAGTATATAACTAGGAAATAAAAATACAATGTATAATATAAACTGGGAATTTTGTTAATCCATTCTGAGAACTGCCTTTCATGCTTGGGTCCATTCAGTATATATCCTCTTCTTATAAAGAAAATGGGGATAAAGGAAGTAAGCTGTGGAGGAAAAAGATCCCAGTGAGATTGCAGAGGTTATTAGAAGCAAGCTGTTCTGATATCATTAGTGACAAAGAGATTTGTAACTTCTTTCTTACTCTTGCTCCATCCAAAAGGCAGTATGCCCACATTTTATTGCAGATGAAAGATAGTGAAGGTCATTTTTCTTTTTGTTTTTTATTTTTTCCATGTTGTCAAAATGGAAAGTCTTCAGGAGTTAATTGTTGTTAAGTAATAACCTCAGATATGCAGATGACACCACCCTTATGGCAGAAAGTGAAGAGGAACTAAAAAGCCTGTTGATAAAAGTGAAAGAGGAGAGTGAAAAGATTGGCTTAAAGCTCAACATTCAGAAAACAAAGATCATGGCATCTGGTCTCATTACTTCGTGGGAAATAGGTGGGGAAACAGTGGAAACAGTGTCAGACTTTATTTTGGGGGGCTCCAAAATCATTGCAGATAGTGACTGCAGCCATGAAATTAAAAGATGCTTACTCCTTGGAAGGAAAGTTATGACCAACCTAGATAGCATATTGAAAAGCAGAGACATTACTTTGACAACAAAGGTCCATCTAGTCAAGGCTATGGTTTTTCCTGTGGTCATGTATGGATGTGAGAGTTGGACTGTAAAGAAAGCTGAGCACCAAAGAATTGATGCTTTTGAACTGTGGTGTTGGAGAAGATTCTTGAGAGTCCCTTGGACTGCAAGGAGATCCAACCAGTCCATCCTAAAGGCAGTCAGTCCTGGGTGTTCTTTGGAAGGAATGTGCTAAAACTGAAGCTCCAGTACTTTGGCCACCTCATGAGAAGAGTTGACTCATTGGAAAAGACTCTGATGGTGGGAGGGACTGGGGACAGGAGGAAAAGGGGACGACCGAGGATGAGATGGCTGGATGGCATCACCGACTTGATGGCCATGAGTTTGAGTGAACTCTGGGAGTTGGTGATGGACAGGGAAGCCTGGTGTGCTGCAGTTCATGGGGTGGCAATGAGTCGGACATGACTGAGCGACTGAACTGAACTGAACTGAATACTTGGAAGGAAAGTTATGATCAATCTAGATAGCATATTCAAAAGCAAAGACATTGCTTTGCCAACAGAAGTCCATTTAGTCAAGGCTTTGATTTTTCCAGTGGTCATGTGTGGATGTGAGAGGTGGACTATGAAGAAAGCTGAAAGTCGAAGAATTGATGCTTTTGAACTGTGGTGTCGGAGAAGACTCTTGAGAGTCCCTTGGACTACAAGGAGATCCACCCAGTCCATCCTAAAGGAGATCAGCCCTGGGTGTTCATTGGAAGGACTGATGCTTTAGCATCAGCCAATACTTTGGCCACCTCCTGTTTTGTTGGCAAAGTAAATGTCTCTGCTTTTGAATATGCTATCCAGGTTGGTCATAACTTTCCTTCCAAGGAGTAAGAATCTTTTAATTTCATGGCTGCAGTCACTATCTGCAGTGATTTTGGAGCCCCCCAAAATAAAGTCTGACACTGTTTCCACTGTTTCCCCATCTATTTCCCACGAAGCGATGGGACCAGATGCCATGATCTTTGTTATCTGAATGTTGAGCTTTAAGCCAATCTTTTCACTCACCTCTTTCACTTTCATCAAGAGGTTTTTTAGTTCCTCTTCACTTTCTGCCATAAGGGTGGTGTCATCTGCATATCTGAGGGTTTTTTTTTTTGTTGTTGGTTCTGAAAAGACAGAAAATTTTTATGAAATAACATGGTTTCTGTCCTCTATAGAGTTTTTCTCTAATAGAGATTAATTTTGATCTTTTTTCAAATAAGAGACTCTTTCTAAAAAACGCTTTTTAATGGATGCGGTGATAAAGAGGTTTCACTTTATTGACACATGGAGCTTTTCTTTTTCCTTAAAATAATATTTTTGCCTGGGAACTTAAGGAAGGATGATAAGTTACCATTCAGGAAATATTTATTGAGTGGCTACTGGTACTCAATACTCAAGAAAGAATAAAATGTAATATCACACAAATATAGATTGCTACATTGACACATTAGGAGAAAAAGAAAAAACCTGGCTGAGTTGAACAGATCAGTGTGAGTCAGGCTAGTATTTTCCAAAAAACAAATGAACTATATTTTTTTGTTTTTTAGTAAAGTGGCAAAAATATTACAGAGTTTCTGTATTCTCAGATGCCAGTTTCCTCAGTTGTTAATATTACTATGATACATTTGTTGCAGCTAATGCACCAATTTTGTTATACTATTACAACTAAAATCCACAATTTATTTCAACATCATTATTTTTTTTTGAGTGTCCCTTTTCTGTTACAGGATATCAGATTACATTTAGTCATCATATTTCTTTAAGCTCCAATACACTGTGAAAGTTTGTCAGACTTCCTTTATTTTGAATACCTGAACAGTTCTAGGGATTACTGGTCAGGTATTTGTGGAATATTCCTCTTTTTTTTTTTTTTTTTCTGATGTTTCTTTTGGTTAAACAGGAGAGAGAAAAGATCACAGAAGAAGGTTGTCCTTCTTTCAGCATATCATTGGTAATTGTTCTCAGCAGGACTTATCACTGTTGCTATTAACCATTGCTATTAACCTTAACTACTGGCTAAGGTAGTGCTTGCCCATTCTGCCAGTATAAAGTCCCTCTTGGGGTGCGGAGAAAAAGAAACCCTCTTACACTGTTGGTGGGAATGCAAACTAGTACAGCCACTATGGAGAACAGTGTGGAGATTCCTTAAAAAACTGGAAATAGAACTGCCACATGACCCAGCAATCCCACTGCTGGGAATAGGAAACCAGAATTGAAAGAGATGCGTGTACCCCAATATTCATCCAGCACTATTTACAATAGCCAGTACATGGAAGCAACCTAGATGTCCATTGGCAGATGAATGGATAAGAAAGCTGTGGTATATATACATAATGGAGTATTACTCAGCTATTAAAAAGAGTGCATTTGAATCAGTTTTAATGAGGTAGATGAAACTGGAGCCTATTATACAGAGTGAAATAAGTCAGAAAGAAAAACACCATACAGTATATTAACACATATATATGGAATTTAGAAAGATGGTAATGATAACCCTGTATGCGAGACAGCAAAAGAGACACAGATGTAAAGAATAGAACTTTGAACTCTGTGGGAGAAGGTGAGGGGGAGATGATTTGAGAGAATAGCATTGAAACATGTATATTGTCATGTGTGGAATAGATTGCCAGTCCAGCTTTAATGCATGAGACAGGGTGCTCAGGGCTGGTGTACTGGGATGACCCTGAGGGATGGAATGGGGAGGGATGTGGGAAGGGAGTTCAGGATGGGGAACGCATGTACACCCATGGCTGATTCATGTGAATGTATGGCAAAACCCACCTTAATATTGTAAGGTAATTAGCCTCCAATTAAAATAAATAAAAATAAATAAGTAAAGTCTCTCTTGACCCCTTTCCATAATGTACTCTTTGGAAGGAAGGTGCCATATTGCAGAGCAAACTAAGGGATGGAGAGTTTGTTATGTGCCAACACTTTGAGGGATCAGCACTTACCAAACTTATTTGGAATTTTTCTGTATGAGAGATTTGTTGAAAAGACTATCCTTTCTTCATTGCATTGACTTTGCATCTCTGTCAAAAATCAGTTGACTATATTTGTTTGGATCTATCTCTGGGCTCTACATTCTGTTCCAATTACCAATATGCCTTTTATTTTGCCAGGACCATGCTATCTTGTTTCTGGTAGCTTTATAAGTCTTGAAATTGGGCAATGTGAATCCTTCAATTTTATTGTCTTTCAAAAGAATGAAAGAACTAGAAGAAACTACTGTAGGTCCTTGAAGCCTTTCTGCTTTATCTCTGTTTGGTCTGAAACATTTTCTGTATGAAGTTGCAATTTATGGACCAGAATGTGGTCTATCTTGATGAATATGCCATGTGAGCTTGAAGAGAATGTGTATTGTGTTGTTGCTTAGCATATTTCATAAATGTCAATTAGATCAAGTTGATTGATAGTGTTCTTCAGATTATCAATAATCTTACTGATTTTCTGCCTACTTGATCTTTCAATTACTGACAGAGGAATGTTGAAAGCTCCAACTATAACTGTGTTTTCCAGCTATAATCCACTGTTATTCTATTGGAAACTTTTGATGTTGTAAAATGTGGAGGGGGAGGGGCATTCTATAATCTTACCAAGTCTCAGCCTTTTTGTGAGCCTGTGTCTCAGAGGTGACACCTTCACAAATGTTTCTAATTCTCTTCCAGGAATGTAGTCCCATCCCATTTTCCTACTCCCTTCTCTGACTGTAGTATCTCTAATCTTTATTGACACATGGTACCCTGTTAACATATTTTCCCCTGAGTGAGACAGCTGGAATTGGGGCAGGATTCTCTTTTCTTTTTAAAAATATATTTATTTATTTATTTATTTGACTGTGTCAGGTCTTAATTATCATGTGGGATCTTTCATTATGGTGCACGGGCTTAGTTAATCTGCGGCATGTTCAGTTCAGTTCATTCAGTCGCACAGTCGTATCTGACTCTTTGCGACCCCATGAATTGCAGCACGCCAGGCCTCCCTGTCCATCACCAACTCCCGGAGTTCACTCAGACTCACGTCCATTGAGTCTGTGATGCCATCCAGCCATCTCATCCTCGGTCGTCCCCTTCTCCTCCTGCCCCCAATCCCTCCCAGCATCAGCATCTTTTCCAATGAGTCAACTCTTCGCATGAGGTGGCCAAAGTACTGGAGCTTCAGTTTTAGCATCATTCCTTCCAAAGAAATCCCAGGGTTGATCTCCTTCAGAATGGACTGGTTGGATCTCCTTGCAGTCCAAGGGACTCTCAAGAGTCTTCTCCATTGATGCCATCCAGCCATCTCATCCTCGGTCGTCCCTTTCTCCTCCTGCCCCCAATCCCTCCCAGCATCAGGGTCTTTTCCAATGAGTCAACTCTTCGCATGAGGTGCCCAAAGTACTGGAGCTTCAGTTTTAGCATCATTCCTTCCAAAGAAATCCCAGGGTTGATCTCCTTCAGAATGGACTGGTTGGATCTCCTTGCAGTCCAAGGGACTCTCAAGAGTCTTCTCCAACACCACAGTTCAAAAGCATCAATTCTTCGGCGCTCAGCCTTCTTCACAGTCCAACTCTCACATCCATACATGACCACAGGAAAAACATATCCTTGACTAGATGGACCTTAGTCGGCAAAGTAATGTCTCTGCTTTTGAATATACTATCTAGGTTGGTCATAACTTTTCTTCCAAGGAGTAAGCGCCTTTTAATTTCATGGCTGCTCTCCCACCAGAGATCAAATCCATGTCTCCTGCATTGCAAGACAAATTCTCAATGGCTGGACTACCAGGGAAGTCCCAGTATTTCCTTGTCTGGACTGGGCTTCGAATTTGACCTCTGGTGGATCCCTTCCCTTTGGAGACTAGACTTTGTTAGGGCATAGAATATGGGTGGATTTTAAGATAGAGTTAATTCTCATGTAGGTTGATAAGAAGTCCTCAATTCAGAGTTGACAAGACACTCTTTCCATTCTCTCTCCAAGTCTTAGGCTGGGAGCAACTTTTTTTTGTTCTTGAAAGAAATATTTTATAAGAACATGCAGAGAGGTTTGCAAGTCTAAGTGAATTCACAAATTAGAGTTTATTTCTATGTTTTCAATGCTATTAACTCTACATTGCTTCCTAGACTAGTTTCAGAACAATGGCACAACAAAGCCAAAATGACCTACTTTTTTAGAGGCTCATTAGCGCATTACAAAGTCTCATTTTTAAAATGTCTATGGCATTTTCCCACATTAACCTTATTTGCCATAATAGATTTGTATTTTATTAAATTGTGAAAATGGCACTTTCTATAATAAGAGATTGGTTAATTTGCTATTTTACTGAAATGGCTAATTGGAAAGATTTTCATATTGAATTAGCATTATCACACCATGATTTTAAAATGCAGAACTGACTCTCCATAATGCTGCTCTGATTGCTTATTTATTCTGCAGTTGTTTCTATGACAAAGTGGACTGTCTCTCTCAAGGTCTGATGATTGTATAGAGATCTTGATCTTCTTTCTTTATCATCTTGCCCTTTGGTTTCAGGAACATATTTAGATATTTTCACTTTTACCATTTGGTTCTGATGTTTGGGGCAAGGTAAATAATTGCTGCTATTGTAGTATTATCTAGATATGAAAATGTCTTTGAATTATTGACCTGTGCCTTTAATAGAAAATGATTATAATTATGTTTCTGGTCTTATAAAATTATGAATTTCATACGGATGGTTATTGTTGCTTCCTATAATATGTTACTAAGGATAATATGTTTTCTTAATGACTGTGCTAAGGTGAATTGAAGAGGCTATTTCAGTATAATCTCAGGTTTCATAGAACCATATTTTATGAATGTAACTGAATTTCAAATAAAACCATGTAATAATGCTTGCTCATTGCAGTGGACATTCCAAGATCAAACATCCTGTAAGTTTCAAAGCGTTTACATGGATTGTTGTTGCCTCTACTTCAACTTTTGTTTCTTACACAAGGGATGATATATTTTTAATATGAATAAATAAATTTATACTCAAATTCATGAGCAGTTAGAAAGAAGCATTGACTCAATTAAAGTACTACTTTGTCTTATGATTATTTGCTCTGCTCTTTTTCATAAAATTTCACTAATCAGAATCACTTCAATAAAAGTATAGCAGAAATTTATGGAGTCTGAAGGAGATATAAAACTAAAGAAACAGGTAGAGATGGTATTCATGGCAAATAGATGGGGAAACAGTGGAGACAGTGGCTGACTTTATTTTTCTGGGCTCCAAAATCACTGCAGATGGTGACTACAGCAATGAAATTAAAAGACACTTACTCCTTGGAAGGAAAGTTATGACTAACCTAGACAGCATACTAAAAAGTAGAGACATTACTTTGCCAACAAAGGTCCATCTAGTCAAGGCTATGGTTTTTCCAGTGGTCATGTATGGATGTGAGAGTTGGACTGTGAAGAAAGCTGAGCACCAAAGAATTGATGCTTTTGAACTGTGGTGTTGGAGAAGATTCTTGAGAGTCCCTTGGACTGCAAGGAGATCTAACCAGTCCATCCTAAAGGAGGTCATTCCTGGGTGTTCATTGGAAGGACTGATGTTGAAGCTGAAACTCCAATATTTTGGCCATCTGATGTGAAGAGCTGACTCATTGGAAAAGACCCGATGCTGGGAAAGATTGAGGGCAGGAGGAGAAGGGGACGACAGAGGATGAGATGGTTGGATGGCACCATCGAGTTGATGGACGTGGGTTTGGGTGGACTCTGGAGTTGGTGATGGACAGGGAGGCCTGGAGTGGTGCGGTTCGTGGGGTCACAAAGAGTTGGACACAACTGAGCGACTGAACTGAACTGAACTGAACTCATAAATCAAAACTAAGTATTTGATTCTGCTAATTGTCTGAGTTTCTAAACCACTATCATTTCTGTAGTAAAAGTCATGTATCTCTCACTTGGATAAAACCTTTTATTAATGACTTTAAAAATTTTGTCTCGGTAGACAGAAGGCCACTGAGCTATTTAGATACTCTAAAGTGCATTTTTTTCTAGTTAATTTCCAAATAATATTATTGATATAGATTTGTGGAAGGTTAGTATATATTGCTGGGATATTTAAATATTGACTCACCAGACATTTATTTGAGGTATCAAGATGATTTAAAGCATTTTGGTATAATTTTATTTTCAAGGCTTAATGTAGGTGTTCTGAGTACTTAATTTGGGTGTTTAATAAACTCTAAATTGAGTTTGACTGTTGAACTCAGTGGCCACTTGGCTGTTCCACTGAATGCTTAGCTGAGAAATATAAAATATAACACATAATTCCTTTGAGGTTTGTGGCTGTAATAATGACAAATATTGACCTCAGTGTCAAAAAAAAATAATATTAAATGAAAATTTATCAGTGTCCAACTATTTACATTGTTACAATATGTTCTATAAAATCTACTACTTTAAGAGTATAGTGTAAGCTTCAGAATAACTTGCAATTACGCTTTTTGCACCTTAGGAAATACTTGTGATTTTTCCATGAACAAAAGTGTTACAGGAAATCAGGTGACTTTTTAAAGTAGCTTCTTACAAGGCCAACATTTTGAAAGAAAATGGATACCTTTTATTCATCAGGCTACATTTTTGTCAACCTAGGTAACTAGCGTTGAGGCCATAGTCCTTTATAAGAAATGAAGAAAAAGATCTAGGATCTGATTCCTTAGGAAGATCTAGCTGCTAGTTGGTTTGTCCATATTGAGGGAAAGGAAACACAGATTTTTTATTTAAGTTCAATATTTCTGTGGTGCCTAAGAGTCTATCTCCCAATATTCTGTTTGTCATTATCTATTTATATGTCAACCAATCTCACTTTGCTCTAAGAAACTGATTAAGTTCCCTAAGAAACTGATTAAGTCATAATTTCACTTGAATTTAACAGTTTAAACTATCTTTTCACTATGTCATGGTCATGCAAATAATTTTCCATCTACTTAACTGTATATGGTTCCATATTTGGGGGTTTGATATTAAGTAAAATGATATAGTCTTTGCCATCTAGGAGATTATAATCTTAGAAAAAATTGGTTAAGGCAAACTTCAGACGTTCATTTGTGATATTTTGAGAACTTTTCTAAGTCTCTATCTCCAGATTTGCCTTTAATTGAAAGAGCAGAAGGTTAGTAGCAGTGTGTGTGTGCATGTGTGTGTTTGCACACACACATGCACACACACGTGTACATAAAGTGTCGGATCCATATCTTAATTAAAGGGAAATATTTTATTAGTCCAGAGACCTGACAGCTTGATTGCCTTAAGAAAAAAGATGGTAGAAACAATTCCACAATTTTTCAATTCAAATCTAACTAAACTTAAGGCTTTGCCCAGCATACCACTCCAGACCCAGAGCGAAGTTGAGAACACAAAAAGACACCTTCTTCCCCAATGTTAACTTTTTGCTTCTGGACCAGCCCGATATTAACTGAATCCAGTTGCTTCTGTGTAGGAGGCAACCATGCCTCTTCTTCCACAGCGTGGAGGTATAGTTTCCGTAGTCTTGGATCAAAGAGAGAAAAGCTAAAAGCGATCTCAGGGGACACAGGATTTCTGCTCCTTATCTCCCCCTCTTCCCAAACACCGCCACCTCCAGACTGTGCACATTATTAATAGCTGTCATTTTTCTTTCTGAACAAATCCCCTCCATGCAGTTTGCAGTGGAAGGACTGAAGAGTGTCCTGCCTATCTCTGTACATTATATAACCTCATTGTGGTGCTGAGTCTGGCTACGTCTCTCTCTTCTCTGTGGCAGGTGTGTTTATCATATTCCCCACTCTGACATTCCTAGCTCCAGCTGCCAGACCCGGCCTGGCACCTTTCTCTCTGTAGATTAGTTTGCATTCTACAGGATTAAAAAGGTTCAGAGAGCAACTGGGAGTTGGAAGGAAGAGCCTGACTTGTTTAGACTTGTCAGAAAAGTGTCGAGACTGCCAGTTTTCTGGGGGCTCCAATGAGGGGAGGAACAGAGTACTTTTCAAGCAGATTCTAGTGGATAAAACACCATGAGAAAGAGGCAACAAGGACCCTTAAGATAATAAGAAATTCTTGTATTCTGAGAAGACTGGAAAGGGAAAGAGGGAGGAGGGTGGTGGAAGGGATGAACGACTCAGTTTTTCCACCAGGCAGTTGAAAGCTGACAAATAGGACAGTCCAGTACATCACACGCCAGTGTCACTATTCAGTATTAGTCACCTTGTGGGCAGCAGCCAGGGAGAGAAGACAAAGCAGGAGATGGGATGCCCTGAGCGCACACAAGTGACTAATGGATTTAGCAGCATCTCACTTTCCCATTTCACTTTCTGCTTATGTTTGGATTGCTTTGATTATTTGTGGAGGAGGGGACTTTTCTCTTTGATGTGTTTTCTGGGAGAGAAGAGATACTCCCCAGGGGCTCAGGCAGAAGCCTTGATCTCCCAAAGAGTCTGTGCAGGTGACACAGGAAATGTCTGAGTGATATTTTTTAATGTTGGATCTATCATATGCACAACCTCAACTGCGGAGAACAAAGAGAAATTGTTGTATCTGAAAAGCCTTAAAGCTGGATTAAGCACGAAAAATGAAACAGAGAGAGTTATTACTGCACTTTATGTATGGAAAGGTTGGCTTCGCCATCCTGCCAGTGTTGTGTGCCTTCACTGGGGGATGCTGGGTTTGGCTGAATTTAGAGGGAAACACTCAAGTCATTTGCAGACCTCCACAGAAGTGACTTCCACCATGTCATACGCCAGCTTATGTCACACTGTGGGACCATCTTAGGTGGAGAAGGAAGATGAGCAAGGTTTTTGGCTTTTTCTTCATGGAATGAAGTATGGGAACAGTCTTAAATTAGGAAGCAGAAAGAGATTTTTAATCAACTTCTTGGACTTTTGTTCCTCATTTTGAATTATGGCTTGGTTGATTTATTTGTAGTATGGGTAGTGGTTGGCCTGTATGATTGTTAAAGTTCCTTCTTTAAAAGAAAAATCCTGTAATTCTCTTATTGAATGCACATCCCTGGTCTTAACAGCTGGACCATGCTAGTGAGCTCACCCCTGATCCAGCTGTTCTCTGTGCATGGATCCTGTTTAAAGGTGTCATCAAAAAAGAGGTAAAGTTATCTTCTCTGCTATGATTCATTCTTAACCACATGGGCCAACATCAGGGACATCCTGATCCCAGGGACAGCAAACATCCCAATCAATAAAAAACTTCCTTTTGGTAAAAGTTATTTTCAAACATAGCAAAATTTGATGACTTCTTATGGAAAGCAGATTTCTAAGGCCATGTCTTCTGTCTGAAAGGAAGAGCTGGGTCTTGTCTTCTTAGGATAAATCCCGACTCCTATTCAGTCCGTTACCTCCTTAAATGTATGAAGCCCCATCCAGGAATGCACCTCTACGATGCTCTTCTGCACAGGATGTCTCCCCTCCGGCCCCTGGGTAGCTAGCTCTACCTGGGTAAAGATTGTTCCATCTTACATTATTCTTTTAATTTATGTTCAGGCACCAGACATGGCACAAGACAGCAAAGACCTTTGCTCTGGTGCAATTTTATTTCCAATATGCTGCAAGGGGAGGGGAGGGATTCCAGGGGGAGAATGAACAATAATAAACAAGAAACTTTCACACTGTAATTCTTTTAAAGACAATAAAATCAGGTGAGAGAAGAGTGAATGACAGGTGGGGAGGAGACTACTTGAGATCATGAGGAGGTCTTTTTGAGAAAATGGATTTGAACTGAAACTAGAAATTACCAAAAAGATTCCATCTCATAAAGATGCATGAATGAAAAGCACTTAAAGGAAGCAGGAAGTGGCAGACCCAGAAGGCCAGGAGGAGCTTTTCTCCAAGAAGAGGAGACCAGTGTAGCTGTGTCACTATGAATAACAGATAGGAGACAAAAATACAGATACGCAAGGCTTTGTCATGAGCAACTGAGGGCTTGGCGAGCTGTGGTTAGGATTTGGATGATGCCTTTGGAGGATATTAATCAGGAGATAACATAATCCGATTTATATCTTTAAAACTCATCTTTGCTGTTGTGTGACGGATATATTGTAGAGAAGTAAGAGTAGGAACCTTACTTACAAGGGCAGTTAGGGCTCCTTCAGTAGTTCAGACATAATGGGAGGCCCATCACAGTGAACTGTAACAGTGGCATGGAGATGAACAAAGGAAGACAGATCAAGATATGATTTTGAGATTAAGTCAACAGTTTGCGAAGATAGATTGAATCCATCAGGTCAAGGAGGAAAGCATGCTGAGAACCACTTCCAGAGCTCTGGCTTGAGTAGTTGATTATGTAGAACTGACAATGACTGAGATGGGGAGAGCTAGAAGAGGAACAGGTTTGAGTGTTAACGAACAATTTGTTTTTGGTCATTTTCTTTACATTGAATCCATTTCAGATACATATTATAGTTTCTGTCTGGGAGGAAGGGAAACACCTCAACTTTCCTGTTTCCCTGTGGAGGGACTTCCAGGCAGGCTGGTACTATCACCTTCTGTCCACTCTTCACTCATATCTCTCCTGGGATATGTCAGGTAATGATGCTCTTAATGTACAAAACACTTGTGGGTTGGTTTTTTGTTTTGTTTTTTGATGACTACAGAGCTTTCTGATACTTACCCAAAGCTACTGATACACTCCGGAATAGCATGGAGCACTATAGGTATGGCGATAGTTTTTTTTTTTTTTTTTTTTAATTTTACATCATAATGTTTCTTGAAGAATGCAGAGCTCAGCATAAACATGATTCTGATACCATCAATGTGAAGGATATTGAAATGCACTGCTCCTTGAAAATTGAAACTGACAGCACTTTTTAATATGCTTCAAAAGGATAGTGACCCAGTGACTTGCTATCAATATCACATTATTGCTATTACCAAACACTTTCAATTACAGAATACCATCTGGATCTCATAATCAACTTTTGAGATAAGCAGGATGGGTATTTTAAATTCATACTTGTACAGATGAAGTAGCTGAGGCTCAGAGAAAGCAGTGGCCCAAAGTCACAATATTGGCGGATGGTGCAGTGGGAACTTGAACATGTGTGAGCCTTACACAAATGCTCTTTCAATGTCTGTGCAGCAGATTTGCACACCTGTGATTGGTAGTGAAAGTGAAGTCGCTCAGTCGTGTCCGACTCTTTGTGACCCTGTGGACTGTAGCCCACCAGGCTCCTCCGTCCATGGGATTCTCCAGGCAAGAATGCTGGAGTGGGTTGCCATTTCCTTCTCCAGGGGATCTTCCCGACCCAGGGATCAAACCCAGGTCTCCCGCATTGCAGGCAGACGCGTTAACCTCTGAGCCACCAGGGTGGTAGTATCACAAACTAAATCAGACCAGGAGAAGTTAGTGCAGTTTTATACATACACACACACGTACAGAGATGTGTGCACACACATAGACAATTAGCAGGACCAGGAAAACGCAATACTCTTCTTCCAGTTCTTCAATTTTGCTACATTAACTACTTATGTTAATTTTTGTTTCCTGATGAAATGCCACGACAGAGGCAACAGCTAAATGACATCAAATCCTGCCTATTTTACAAGATTTCTCATTTTTTAAAATCTAGACCGTTGGCATTTACTGTTGTTTAGTCGCTAAGTTGTGTCCGATTCATTGTGACCCCATGGACTGTACCCACCAGGCTCCTCTGTTCATGGGATTTCTCAGGCAAGAATACTGGAGTGGGTTGCCATTTCCTCCTCCAGAGGATCTTCCTGACCCAGGAATCAAACCCACATCTCCTGTATCCCCTACTTGGCAAGTGGATTCTTTTGAGCCATCAAGGCAGCCACCATCGGCATTAGCTATATCCCACTAAATGTCATATATAATGGGAAAAAAAAAAACTTTTCAAAAATATATATCTCACCCCATTTTTTTATGTTCATTTTTGCCCAAGTCAAAAACTCTTTTAAATACCAAATGTGGGCTTCCCTAGTAGTTCAATCGGTAGAGAATCTGCCTGCAAGGTGGGAGACCTGGATTCAATCCCTGGATTGGGAAGATGCCCTGGAGGAAGGCATGGCAACCCACTCCAGTTTTCTTGCCTGGAGAATCCCAAGGATAGAGGAGCCTGGTGGGCTGCATTCCATGGGGTTGCAAAGAGTTGGACATGTATGAGTGACTAAGCACAGCACACACGTGTGTGTGGGGGAGTCGGTTTCCAGTAGGAAAGAGTTTAGGATTGAAGGTTTTCTATCATGTGTAAAATCAAGACTGAAGCCAGAGGAATGGGAATGCTGGGGACATGGGGATGATGAGAGCAGCATTTCTGGTCTTCTCAAGTCAGCCCTCACAGGCCCTTTCCAGTGCCCTTGCTCATCTTATCTCAGCCTTCTAGAATGTCTTTCCCTGGGTTAGTGGTAGAGTGTTGGTCTGTATTTTATGTATTAGATGCCAGGTCCAATCTAGGGTTGCTGTCATGGAGTTCTACAAAATGAGTGACTCAGATATAAATTTATTGTCTCACAGTTCTGGAGGCTGGGGGTTCGAGATCAGGATAGCAGCAGTGTTGATCCCTTCTGAGGGCTGCAAGGGAGAATCTTCTCCAGGCCTCTCTTTTTGCCCAGGAGATGGCTGTCTTCTCCCTGTATTTTCACATCATCTTCCCTTCATACCTTCTCAAAGAATTGCCTTCGTCTCAGCTACTCCGGTTTGTTTTTCCAGTGCAATTCCATGGATTCTTTTTCCCTGCAACTTTTATGAAAGCTGGGAGATAGTCTATTTTCTTCATTTTTTTCCTGTCCCAATCTAGAAGAGTACCCTCTATGGAGAAGTTCAAAAGAATGGACTAGTGAATATCTACAATGAATTGGAAGTTCAAACGGAAACTCTCTGGTGTTTTGGCAGCTTCTCAATATTGAACTGGACATGCTAACATTTGTCTTTCTCAAGTGGCTCAGTGGTAAAGAATCTGCCTGCCAATGTAGGAGACACAGGAGACTCAGGTTCAACCCCTGGGTGAGGAAAATCCCTTGGAGAAGGAAATGGCAAACCACTCCAGTATTCTTGCCTGGAAAATTTCATGGACAGAAGAGCTTGGTGGGGTATACAGTCCATGGTGTCACAAAAGAGTTTGAACGCAACTGAGCAACTGAGCGTGAGCATGAACATTTGAAAGCCTGTTATCGCCTAAGAACTCATCAGCGTTTCTTGCTATAGATAGATAAATTCAAAGGTAAACCTTGTGAGAATATATGAGTTTGTAGCAAGCGTTGAGACTAGCCTGATTTCTTTTAATTCATACTCTTGTCTCTAATTCTGATTTACTTCCAGTTAGAGCATTGATTTACCTTTTCTTAGTCTTTTCTCACTTTGTTCTTCATAAGCTCATTGTTGGTTTTCTAAAAGTTATTGCCACTGAATTAGATTTTAATGGAGTTAATATATCAGAATGTTATTTAGGGCTTTAGCCTGTGATTAATTCTAGAAAAGCTGGGTGAGTGCCTTACCAGGGGGCTGTGTATTCTCCAGGCTGTAGCATTATTCATGTCAGATGCAAATGGACAAATAGAGCGGCAGGAAAAAATGAGGCCAGGAAACAGGGAGCCTGAGCTTTGGTGCTGGAAGGAAAGGGATAGATTTTTTTCAGGGGAGTTCAACTTTCAACTTGAGGGTCTCTGAGGAAACAGACAGATTTTAACCCCGTGGTAGGTAGGATTACAATGTTAATTTTTTTCTCATCTATGATTAATGATAAATTAACAAATACTATGCTCAATCTAAAGAAGGGACAGGTCATTAGGTTATAGGGACCCAAGTCACACAGCTCTATTTGTACTTCTCTCTACTTGCCCGAAAAGAGGAGCTTAACCTTTATACTACTCCTATAAATAATATTCAGACCAGTTAAATCTGCTCCCTGATTTTTGTGCATGTTATCAGATATGCATTAAACTCACTCCCCAGGAACCATGTCCCCTTTCCTTGGATTTTTCCCCATCCCTCTACTGGTTTCCTGTTTCATAGGCAGGAGAACACCAATAGGAAATTAACCTTAATTCCCCTCTCACACACAGGGAACTACAAAAACTCGAGAATGTTGTAAGCACAATCCCCTCTACATTTTTCTCTCTAAAAAACAGCCTGAGAAATTGGAGATTCTGCCAGTCTTAGGCTATGATGTCAGCATGTCCTCCTGGATACATTTAATTTGCCAAGAACATGGATGGCAATATTATTTCCTCCTTCAGCCTTTCTGCGCCCAGTATAGGATAGCAGTATTTTTAGCTCAAGATACTCAGAACTACAGGTCACTTTTTTAACCAGAAAAAATACCTTGCAATTCTGGTTACTTTGACATAGGTAATGACTTAAAGATCCTCTGAGCTTAGATTTTATACTTACTCTTCTCCAAATTAGCTCTTGTGTCCCTGCAGCTTTCTGCCTTTTGAGCTTCTAGAGTCGTGAGTTTCTGATATAGCCAGGACATCTAAGTCTTTAGTTTAAAAGGTCACAAACTGCCATAGGATGGGGTGGGAAAGGGTGTGTGTGTGTGTGTGTGTGTGTGTGTGTGTGTGTATGGTAGTGGTATTGGGAGAGTTACAATCCATGAAACAAAGGCTTGAAGAATTGTCCTGTCATGAGAAGAAATGGTGCTGAATATCAGCTACAAAAGCACCAGCTAGTACCTGATTGAATCTGTATCAGAACAGGACAGATTTTTGAAAAGAGAGGAGAATTATAAACAGGTTATAGGGGAATAATATTGGTTCTCTCATCTCTCTTTTTATACATATTCTTGAGCCATAATAAAAGCAAATACTATGAAGCAAAAATAAATAAAAATAGCCAGATTTTTATGTATCATGTCCTCTGTTTGTGGTTAGGCTTAACTTTTGGAATCCTGTACAGGGAGCCTTCACCAGTGTCATCCATCTGTCAGCAACAGATATGTTATGAATTCCTTCTGGGCATGAGACAAACATTATTTTGTTTCCATATAATCAGAGGGCTTGAAGGGAAACTCAGGTGCCTTCAAAACCATCTGCCTCGCTGTATGCAAACGTGACCATCCTTTCAGAAAGCTGTGGACATATGAGTGTCTGGACTGTTTTCAAAGCATGGGGCTGTTTCTCCCTTGAATAAATCATTCCTGCTGCTTAACAACCTTTACAGTTGGGACGTGCCTTCTCATAAAGGACTTGCTTTTAAAATTTGACCAGAGTTTTTCCATTTTGCTAGGAGAAAATAGACTGCTTTGTATTGTTTGACCACATAGTAATGCTTTTGTAGCAAAGGAATTCATTATATGGTGAATGTACTGGTGTGGGGGATATTTCTTTCAAGCAGTGGTCTTGTCCCTCCTCCAGCCTCTGCAATTTCACACAGAATTGTCTCAGACACCCTTTCTCCTGCCTTCTGGGTTACAGCTCACCACACTAGATGGCAGTCATACCTCAGTTTGGGAGTCCATTTTACATCTCCCCTCCCCCCCACACACAACCTTCTCTTGTCCAAAATAATATGGAATAAAACATGCAAGTAAAATCCGTTCATTTTGTACAAGGTTCATTCAGAAAAGCTGATATACAATTAGAACTGGTAAGGGGAAAAAAACAAAACAAAACAAGTTAAATGGTATTGAAAACCCACGTGCTGTGGGGGTGTGGGGGGTGGGGATCCTCCGATTTGTTTCTTTGTTACTGTTTTCAGATCTAGTTTAATTACAAAAGGGAATTTATTGGGCCAAAGATCTAAGCTTATGTGAGAAGGTAAAAGTGTATTTTTGAGAAAAGAAAAGATTTCAGCCATGCCAGTTGCTTATGTTTTCTCAAATCCTATGCTTCTTCCAGCAGATTGGCTAAGCTTTTATGCAACATTAACCTGGATTTTCTAGACAGGACCATCAGATGCAGCTCAGAGTCCTCTGTGTATTGCCCATTAACAGTGAGTAGAATGATTGGAAGAGAAAAGACACCAAAGCAAAAGCTCCTAATACAATAAGGACCTCTTTCATTGTACTTGTGTAAATCTGGAGATCTGCTGAGGCTCTGGAGGGAGACACATTCAATTTTTGTAAAATATTCTTGGTCAGCTAATCCAGAGCCCCAGACTGCCCTACTGAGTGGGAGCCATCTGAGGAAAAGTGTGCGAGATTCCATTAATTCTGATTCCACTAATTCATTTTGCACATAAAGTCATAAAAAGGTAAAATGCTTTTATCAAAACAAACTTGTCAAACATTTAACTTGATGTTCAGGAATGTTAAATGTTATTTCTTACTTCTCACAGGGTACAGCCCCAGGCTGTGGAATGCATACGTGTTATGTTCTCATTTTTGAAAAATCGTGTAATCACTCTTAAAGGTTACTATACAGAAAGCTACACAACACCATAAAAAGCAGCATGAAGCCATGAGCAAATATGAAGAATGTTACTCAGGCTGCATGTGAAAATGCTTAATGCATTATTTATAGATGTTGTTTTACCACAGAGATCAAGGTCATGCTTTGGACTCCCGGGCAATGGGTCAAGTCTTGAGAGGCCATTCTGATAATCCTGGCTGACAGTTTCTTGGATAGAGTTAGTGAGCTTTAAGTAGAATGTATATTCCAACTTGAAAGGAACAGTGAAAACTTTTTTTTTTTTAATTAGCTAGCTACTCATTTATCCAACTTGATCACAACTCATTAATTTTGATCAGAAACAGTGTGTGGGGTTGGGTTGGGGGGTGTTGCTATGTTCACATTCTCTCTCCCTAAATTCTCCGAATCTTTCTACTAAAAGAAATATGCAATTAACCTTGCCTTCTACACTTTGCCAAAGATGTTTCCATTTATTCTAGCATCTGGAGTAAAGTAGACTCAGTGATAAAGTGACTTATAAGAAAATACTGGAATCCTGGGGCATTTACTTTAAGATTTCTAATGGAAAATTATTTCTGAATATCTCTAAATGCTTTTCATGATTTACATATTTATATTATACATTTAATATATATAAATATGCATTTATATATTTTATAATAAATATAATTTATATATATTAAATGTATTATATATAATCTTGAAAAGTACTTAGAGATATTAGAAATAAATAAGTATATTATATATATATATAATATTGGAGAATATATAATAAATATTGGCGAATTCCATACCATTAAGTGCTTGCCTATACTGGACATTTTTGTTATATGTGTCTCCCTTGGGTTCTCCTGTATTATACAGAAGATGTAGAACTGCTTGTTCAAGTAATCTTAGGACATGATATTGAGGTCCTGACCTTTTCTAGCATTAAACAGGCAGTGGCATATGGTGGAAAGATTAGGGGAGTGAGCCACTCCTGTACAGGCAATAAGGGGGTAACATTGTCTGTAGAGAATTTAAAAACAATAGGAAACCTTACTAAAAACAGGTCTGTTTTTACTATCGTCATGCACCGGCAATTCTAAACAATGTCAGGAATACAATAGTCCTTCGGGCCAAGCAGATTCTTCCTTCTCCCTGTCTCCTCTTGAAGGATGCTGAAAAAGAGAAATGTCTTGATTCCATCATGTAAGCTCAAAGGGGCTGTATTTTCTACTAAAGCATAAATGTAAAACAAAACCAAAGCAAAAATATTCTCTCATTCTTCTTTCTAATAATGTTTCCCTGTTCTAGTCTCCTCTATTTCTTTCAATTTTGACTTGAACATTTCACATGTTAATTATTCTTGTGAAAATGAGGATTTTGTGGCAATGCTTACTTGCCATGAATACTGAACATTTTTCGATTGATCTGAGCTTTCCTTGAAACCTTCACTTCTTTCTCTTTCCCTATATCCAGGAGCAGTAGATCGAAAATCCGTCAAAATAACAGAAATTCTCTATATTAACAAAATGCTACAAAATCGAAACATTCAGGAGAAAGTGTCCCTGTTTAATAGGAAGTAGAACTCAGGATAATAGAAGGTGGTGGCAAAGAGCCTCCTGTGCAAGGGCAACTGGCAAGAATTTATCACCAAAGCCCAAGTGAATCAGGATGATTCTAAGCAAGCATCTCAGGACATTTCTGTTCTGATTAAACACCTCTACACTGAGAGCCAGGCCAATTAAAAAGATCAATGATTGAATTTATAGTGAGACTAATGTATGAAAGGAAGCAGTGTTGCAATCATTTCTACATTCTGGAAAAGTGTATGGAGGGGATCCACAATTAGAAGCATAGATTTTGAAGTCAGAAAATCTGGCTTTAGTCATGGCCCTGCCACTTACTAAATGTATGACATTTCTTGTGTTTCTCCTTAAGACTTGATTTTCTCATCTGCTAAATTGATGTAAAATAGTATAATGATAATATCCTATGGGATTGCTTCCCTGGTGGCTCATCTGCTAAAAAATGCACCTGCAATGTGGGAGACCTGGGTACAATCCCTGGGTTGAGAAGATCCCCTGAAGAAGGGAATGGCTACTCACTCCAGTATTATGTATTCTAGTATTCTGGCCTGGAGAATTCCATGGACTGTTTAGTCCATGGGGGTTGCAAAGAGTAAGACATGACTGAGCGAATTGCACTTTCATTACTCTGTCATTAAGTTTAAATGATATAATATAAATAAAACGCTTACCTTCATTCCTGGCACAGAGAAAACTTTCTGCTCATCTCAGCTATTTGATTCCATATATAGAGTTTTGTGTGCATAGTGGGTAATAGAATAATGTTTCTAGACTGCTGTGCTTAGTCACTCAATAATGTCTGATTCTTTACAACCTTTTGGACTGTAGCCTGCCAGGAGTGGGTTGTCATTTTCCGTCTCTAGGGCATCCTCCCAATCCAGAGATCAAACCCACATCTCCTGTGTCTCTTGGATTTCAGGCAGAATCTTTACCTACTGAGCCACCAAGGAAGCCCTTGGCCTAGACTCAGTTCAGTTCAGTTCAGTCGCGCAGTTGTGTCTGACTCTTTGCGACCCCATGAATCGCAGCACGCCAGGCCTCCCTGTCCATCACCAACTCCCGGAGTTCACTCAGACTCATGTCCATTGAGTCCGTGATGCCATCCAGCCATCTCATCCTCGGTCGTCCCCTTCTCCTCCTGCCCCCAATCCCTCCCAGCATCAGGGTCTTTTCCAATGAGTCAACTCTTCGCATAAGGTGGCCAAAGTACTGGAGCTTCAGTTTTAGCATCATTCCTTCCAAAGAAATCCCAGGGTTGATCTCCTTCAGAATGGACTGGTTGGATCTCCTTGCAGTCCAAGGAACTCTCANGATGTTGGCAATTTGATCTCTGGTTCCTCTGCCTTTTCTAAAACCAGCTTGAACATCAGGGAGTTCACGGTTCATGTATTGCTGAAGTCTGGCTTGGAGAATTTTGAGCATTACTTTACTAGCATGTGAGATGAGTGCAATTGTGCGGTAGTTTGAGCATTCTTTGGCATTGCCTTTCTTTGGGATTGGAATGAAAACTGACCTTTTCCAGTCCTGTGGCCACTGCTGAGTTTTCCAAATTTGCTGGCAAATTGAGTGCAGCACTTTCACAGCATCATCTTTCAGGATTTGAAACAGCTCAACTGGAATTCCATCACCTCCACTAGCTTTGTTCATAGTGATGCTTTCTAAGGCCCACTTGACTTCACATTCCAAGATGTCTGGCTCTAGATTAGTCATCACATCATCATGATTATCTGGGTCATGAAGATCTTTTTTGTACAGTTCTTCCGTGTATTCTTGCCACCTCTTCTTAATATCTTCTGCTCTGTTAGGTCCAGACTATTTCTGTCCTTTATCGAGCCCATCTTTGCATGAAATGTTCCCTTGGTATCTCTAATTTTCTTGAAGAGACTAGCTAGCTACTAATAAAGTCATTAATGGGTTCATAATGCTTTAAGCAAGTGAACACTCTAGCTCCTCAAATTATCTTTCTATATTTGCTTACTCTCCCATACATCAGTCCCAATTAGTCAGTCCATCTCTGGTTATTTAGAAGGTAGACCATGTTTGTTGATTTGTCACTAAGCCATGCCCGACTCTTTGTTACTCCATGGACTGTAGCCCTCCAGGCTCCTCTGTCCATGGAATTTCTTAGGCACGAATACTGGAGTGAGTTGCCATTTCCTCCTCCAGGGGATCTTCCTGACCCAGGGACTGAACTTGTGTCGCCTTCATTGCAAGCGGATTCTTTACCACTGTGCCATGAGGGAAGCCCAGCCATGCTTACCAGTGTATAAAATTAGTATTATACTCCTAACATGGGTGGTGAATTTTCACCAGAAAAAAAGATCAGCATGGACTAAAGTAAGAGACGTTTCTATGAGAGGGGAGCACCCAGAGGTCAGTCTCACATAATAGTCTGGGTTTGAAGAGAGGAGAGTAGAAAGATGGTTCTACTCATGGTTGGAGGAAGAACATGCACCAAGGAATGGAGGGAAGGAGGGCTTATGTACCTAATGAAGAGGGAAGCAGCACTCTTGGTGTGGGGAGACATGTCATGAATAAATCAAGGTGGATAGAGAGGCAAGGCATATCACACAGACCCTTTAATGCTGGACAGAACTCTATGGACTTAAAGCAGGAAACAGTTTGAGATTTGAGATTCACAGGTGGGGCTGAGATGCAAGGTGGGAGCTGAGACTAGAACTGGAGTTAGAAGTTGTAGGTGGGGTTTGCAACTGCAGCTGTGGCTGGGATTAAGTTTGAGGGCCACTCATGCATCAACATGGAAATATGTGGATGGATGTGACATTTCAGAGGACACAAAGCCCTTGAAGCTAATCAGTGGATTTTTGATTAAAAGCCCCACCCCCACTGTGTGTGTGTGTGTGTGTGTGTGTGAGTGTATTTATGAGTTGTTAAGTCACTCTGACTCTTTGCAGCCCCATGGATTACAGCACACCAGGCATCCTATCTCCTGGAGTTTGCTCAAATTCATGTCCATTGAGTCGGTGATGCCATCCAACCATCTCAATTTCTGTCATCCCCTTCTCCTCCTGCCCTCAGTCCTTCCCAGCATCAAGGTCTTTTCCAATGAGTTGGCTCTTCGCATCAGGTGGCCAAAGTATTGAAACTTCAGCCTCAGCATCAGTCCTTCCAAAGAATATTCAGAGTTGATTTTCTTTAAGATTGATTTATCTCCTTGCTGTACAAGCGACTCTCAAGAGTCTTCTTTAGCACCATAGTTTAAAAGTATCAATTCTGGTGCTCAGCCTTCTTTATGGTCCAACTCTCACATCTGTACATGACTACTGGAAAAACCATAGCTTTGACTATGTGGACCTTTGTTGGCATGTGATTTAAGTGTATATTTGTAAATATAAATATAAACATATGGATACTATATATATACACACACATATCCATAGAGTCAAAGCAAATGACTGATCCTATTATAGCTATTTGTTTGCTAAAGTGAATGATAAAAATTACTAGCATTTATTAAGTTCAAGCACTGTGCTTAACACTTCATGTATTTTACTTGATTTAATTTAAATCTAATGGAAATGGAAAAGAGAGTTTATAGTTGGGATGGAAAGGAGACTGGGATCAAGGAAACCGGGAAACAATCTGTCACTAAAATCCAAATTTGACTTGATGAAGCTCTGGAGTATGGTAAATAGAAGTAGGAAAGGAAAGGAAGAAGGAAAAATATCAGAAAAGGAGACATGGCATTGCTTTGAAAGAGACCACCAGGTAGAAGGGATATTAGAGAAGACACATTGGAAGATGTTTGAAAATTTAGTAACTTGGGAAGCTATATGAATAAAGAAATAATGAAATGTTTGAAAACTGCAATGTGGTTTTTGTTGTGAGATCTTATTATACTGTTTTACTCATCTGTGCAATTCTTCAAAAAGCATACTTGACCTCCTGTGCACATTATCCTCTGCTATACAATCCACCTTAAATAATATCCTTCCAGGCCTTCTTCCACGTTGTCTTCCTCTTGTTTTCAAGCAAAAGAAAGAGAAAATCCAGTTAGAGACTAACTTGCTTCAATGATATCAAACTCCATGACTGTCTCTTTTCCAATCAAGACAAGGTTACCCTCTTTTAAGTCACCATTTGAACAAAATAGACTAGGTTGTAGGTAAAGCAATGTCCTCCTAAAAGAAAAAGCATTTCACTGTATCATTTTTTTGAGGCTGAGATTGTAATAGGTGGTTTGGTGAAATCAAGAAGTATTAACAATGCACTCCAGAATTTTAAATCCAAACTGAGACAATGAAATCATGAATTATTTTTGTTCAAATCTTCCATTCTCTTTTGTTATTCCTCAACTGACATTCTCAGATAGGAACATCATGGCCATTTCTACCATTTACAGAATAAGACTGACATTTAACTGAAGAAGATAGTACATGCTTAGAATTCAGGGATGGCGTAAGGGTGAGAATGATGTTTTTTCCTAATGTGGTGATTTTTTTAGGAGAAAAGCTAATTGTTATAATGAGCTACTTATGTGTCAGAGGTCAAGTGAAAGAATAGTTTTTGGTATAGAGAACATATCACAGATATCTGTAGCCTTTATATCCTTGATTTTTCCTTTGCTAAAAGTCCAATTCATATTTTAGAACAACCAATAGAAGAGTTAGAAAGCACAGCTATGGAAAATTCAAGACCACTTCTTATTTGTTCTCTCTTTAGTATCAATTTGTATTTGAACAGTATCATACTTCTTGCAGAATTTGTGTTTTGTGCAGCAAAGGGGGAAGTTTAAACAATTTGAAGTGGCTAGATTTTTCTGGAATAAAATAAAATCTGGGAAGCCACATACATAGCTTTTTTATGTAATTTGTTAATGGGTTTATGAAAACTTAAGTGTTCTGGAGATCTGAGGATTTTCAAAGTGTTAGCAATTAGGCTAGAGTTTCCTCAATCTAATGAAAATAAGGTGGTCTGGATGAAACTCAGGAAGACATGATGATGGAGATTTGAGCAGAGAATTGAGGGAAATGAGGAATGAGTCATGGGAACATTTGAGGGAAGAAAATTCCAGCCAGAGGATATCCCCAATGAAAAGTCCCCAAAAGGGACTATGTTTAGATGTTTGAAGATGGACAAGGAAGCTGACATAGAGAAATGATGCTTGAGCAATAGGTGAAGAGGTCAAAGAGCTATGATAGCATAGGTGGGAATGAGGCGGTGGCTGGGATATGTCATTGTAGGAAATTGCAAGGATGTTGACTTTTATTTTCAAGGAAATGTTCTGCTAAAAGCTGGTGCAATAAGTTACTAATATTATATCATTCATATCCTTAGCCTTAGACCTACAGCAGAGGTGATACTTCTTTTCATAAAGAGCTAGATAAATATTTTGGCTTCATAGGCCATATGGTATCTGTTGCAAATCAACTCTTCTATTGTAGAAAAACAAAAGGCAGCCATAGGCAATGCTTATAAAATGAGAGTGGCTGTGTCCTAATAAAACTTTATTTACAAAAGCAGACAAACAGTGCATAGGCTATAGTTTGCTAATATGCAATATAGAGGGCTAGTCTGAATTTTTTTATATTTCTTCCAGTAAAATTAAGCTAAGGGGACATGTAGAAGAAACTAACATTGATTATTATTTACTAGAATGTGTCCTAAGCATTGCACATACACACAGTTAACTATGTCCAACCCTATTATTAGCGACTTGTCCAAGACAGTTTTATCTCTTAGGAAAATAACATCAATATCCTTGTCTCTAATTCCTCTATGCTTGTATGCCTCCTCAATTCATTCTGCCAAAATGGTTTTTAAAAACATAGTCATACAAGATTTTTTCTACTAATGTTGAACGTATAAAATCATTCTGTCAGAGTGATTGAGGAGGTGTACAGGCAAAGGGAATCAAGGACAAGACTATTGAAGTGATTTTTATGCCAGATGTTTAAAGAAAGAATAACACTAATTCTATATAATCTCTTCCAGAAAACAGAAGAGGGAAGGGGTCCGTGACAAATTCATGTTATAAGATCCACATTATTCTGATATCAAAATCAGACAAAGATGGTAAACATAGGAAAATTACAGAACAATATCCCTCATCAGCACAGACATAAATATTATCAACAAAACGTTAGCAAATTAAATTTAATAATACATAACAAGAATAATGCACTAATATTAAGTGGAACTTATTCTGAGAATGCAAAGATATATCAGTATTTTTTAAATTATACAGAATAATCTACAAATTAAGACTCAAAAGAAGCAAAAAGGCGTGATCATGTCAGTTAAGACAGAAATAACATTTTGCAGAACTTAACATTCATTCATTATATAATCTTTCAGTAAATTTGGGCTGGAAGAGAACATCTTCAACCCAGTAGAAAGCATCTACAAAAACCATACAGCTAACACCATACTTAATGGTGGAAGACTGAATGCTTTCTCCCTTAGATAGGTAACAACCTAAGGATGTCCTTTTTCCTCATTCATATTAATCATATTACTGGAATCATAGCCAATACAACAAGGCAATAAACTAAAATAAAATGAAATGTGTACTGATCGGAAATGAAATGTTTTCTGTCGCTATTTGAAAATGACAATTGTATTTACATATTCCAGCAATTCACAGTTGTAAACTGATATTAAAATATTATTCAGAATAGTTTTTAAGAAAGTGAAACATGGAGGTATACATCTAATAAAATATTTATAGGATCTGTTTAGTAAAAACTACACAACAAGGATGAAAGAAAATCAAAGACTTGAATTGAGAAATGTAACATAGTCAGGGATTGGAAGACTCAATATGATATAGATGATAATACTTCTCAAATGGGTCTGTAGGTTTAATGCAATTGTTAACAGAAATCCCAACAGGACCTTTTTGAAGAATATATAAACTGATTCTAAGACAAATATGGAAAGGCAAAGGAAATAGAGAAGCCAAAACAATGTTGGAAAAGGAAAATAATGTTGCCAAAATCACAAAACACAATGTTAAGACACTGTATGGCTATAGTAACCAAAACTAGCAGAAAGTTAGACACATAGATCAATGGAGCAGAACAGATTAATGCAAATAGCCTCAGCTGATTTTCAGCAAGGAAGGATTGATCTTTACTCAGTCTTCCCTATGACAGTGCATTGAATCTTTGTCCTTTAAGCTGATCATAGTATAAGAGCTCGATATTAAGTTTTTGATTATCAAGGCACCCATTCCAAAAGATGTCCATCATTCATGGGGTCGCAAAGAGTCGGACACGACTGCGCGACTGAACTGAACTGAACTGATGACACAGCTACTAATAAAACAATGAAATAAGGGACTAGAGTGCCCCCACCCATCAAGTTCTTCTTTCAGAAAATGCTGGGCGTCCTAAAATGCTACGTATCGGGTGACCCTACCGCCACTCTCTCACACCCTAATTCACTCTCTCATGCTTCAAATTAACTCTTAAGGAGTGACCTTGAGATACCCCAGACTTCCCAACCTCACACCCTAATTAAGGCATTCTTTCTTGCTCTATAGTCTATAATCTATAAAGTTGCCAAAGGAGTTATTTTGACAATTAAGACATTGTATAAATCCTTGACTCAAAGTTTTCAAATGGCTTATCATCTCAGTAAGACTGTAAGCTGAAATTATTACCATGAGGTTAAAAGATCCTGCATGATCTGATCTGGCCTCCACTCTCTGCTGTCAAATCCTCCCTTTCTTTCTCTCTCATTGACTCTTCTCCGGTCTCACTGTCTTTTTTGATGTTTCTTGAACACATCAACTATATTCTAGCCTCACAGTTTTTGCACTTGCTGTTTCTGGTGCTAAAAACTGTCTTTCAAATGGCTTATCATCTCAGTAAGACTGTAAGCTGAAATTATTACCATGAGGTTAAAAGATCCTGCATGATCTGATCTGGCCTCCACTCTCTGCTGTCAAATCCTCCCTTTCTTTCTCTCTCATTGACTCTTCTCCGGTCTCACTGTCTTTTTTGATGTTTCTTGAACACATCAACTATATTCTAGCCTCACAGTTTTTGCACTTGCTGTTTCTGGTGCTAAAAACTGTCTTTTCCTAGAGTTCAAAAAAAAAAAAATTATTCCCTGATTTCCTTTCAGTTCAGTTCAGTTCAGTTCATTCGCTCAGTCGTGTCCGACTCTTTGCAACCCCATGAATTGCAGCACGCCAGGCCTCCCTGTCCATCACCAACTCTCGGAGTTCACTCAGACTCACGTCCGTCAAGTCAGTGATGCCATCCAGCCATCTCATCCTCTGTCGTCCCCTTCTCCTCCTGCCCTCAATCCCTCCTAGCATCAGAGTCTTTTCCAATGAGTCACCTCTTCGCATGAGGTGGCCAAAGTACTGGAGTTTCAGCTTCAGCATCATTCCCTCCAAAGAAATCCCAGGGCTGATCTCCTTCTGAATGGACTGGTTGGATCTCCTTGCAGTCCAACGGACTCTCAAGAATCTTCTCCAACACCACAGTTCAAAAGCATCAATTCTTCAGTGCTCAGCTTTCTTCACAGTCCAGCTCTCTAGGTTTCTGCTGATATGGTATCATAGAAGACAGAACTTTCCTAACCACCTTATATAAAAAAATGAACCTGCCCATCCCTGGCATTCCTGGCTTCTACATGCTTTATCTTTTCTTTTCTTTTTGCTACATACAATCTACTAATGAATTCTGTATTTTCTAATTTATTAAATTATTCTATAAGTAGAACTTAGATTACACAGTGGCAAAGATTTTGTCCATTTATTGCTATGTCTCCAAAATGTAATAAAGCCACCAGTGTATTATGAGTACTCAATATATAAATGTTTAATGAATAAACAGTATAGCCTTGATATATGAGTCAGAATCTATAAATATACTCAATAAGCAATGAAGCTCTGACTTCTGTGCCTATAACTTTTGAAGGTATTTTTAATAAATATTTAGGCTGCATAAAGTATTGTTATGATTATCCCTTTCATTCCTTTCAACACAAGCCAATATTTTCTGTCCATTCCTTCAAAGTTCTTTCTAGAGTGAATTCTGTATGAAACTCCATGAGGCCCTGGTCATCACTGTATCTTCTACAACTTATCATTATTACACTAGAGTCTAGAGTCCATCCTCAATAGGCCATCTATTTCTTTCTTAAGTCTTTTTTCAAAATTATTAAATGCTACTTCTGTGTGCTGGCGTTGGCCATGTGTTCCAAGTAGTCAGTTTTAAGACAAGCATACATAATTCAAAGAGAAATCAATGTTTTGAATTTTTTCCCCATTCATATGTCTTTTGTGTCGCTTGGATTGACAAGATCGTGCATTTCAATTCTTAAAAAGAAGTTGCCAAATATTTACTCCAAATACCTATTTTCTTTTTAATACATTCGAAGATAAATATAAAACTTAAGGTCAAAACTGACATTTGTGCTGAAGAACTTGTTTCTAGAGGCTTATAAACAGACAGGAGAGACTTTGACTTTTATAGGGCAGATCAAAATAAGAAAAGAGCTCAGAGTACCAGAATAAGTTTATATAGCAGCCATATTTCTTCCCTTCTTAATGATAATGAGGCTACTACAATAAACAAAATAAGACAAAGCAAAAAACAAATGTGCTACCATTTGTGATATACCTAATCCTGTAGGAAATACTATCAGCAAAAATGCTTCCTAAACAAAGAAACACAATGTTTACCCTTAAGTTGTCTATAATCTAGGTCATAGGAGAAACCAAATCCACAACTCCCACCACATGACAACAGATGAAAGAGAGACAAATTATTACTGAGTTTTGAGTTCCAAAGCCTCTTAGGGACATTGGGAACTAGCAGGGAATTCAGAGAAGAGCCACAGAGATGATTAAAGACTGTAAAATGGGACCTTTGAGGATAGGTTAAAAGAATTGGGATTGTTTAGTTTGGAAACAAGGTTATTTAGCAAGTGATTTCATAATAGCTTTAAATAAACACAGTGTTAGCTAACCAATGATGGTGTGACTATTCTCCAGCATGATAAGAAATGGACAAAATACACTGCCTGAGATATGGGTTAAACATAGAGTAAAGGGGGAGGTTTTAAAGAATTAAAGATAGAATGGATAGTCAGAGTATGATACTAGCATTTCTTTTTGGTTTATTTAATATTTAAAAATAGGGAAGAGATTCATATAGCTAGCATGCAAAGGCAGAGATTGAAAGTGAGTTATTTTTAAAGGCTATAACACTGGATGACTTCTCAAAACATCTTACAGGTATGTGACCCTTGGACTTTATCAGCATTTGCTCAGTTTTACAAAGCTGAGCACCGAAGAATTGATACTTTTGAACTGTGGTGTTGGAGAAGACTCTTGAGAGTCCCTTGGACTGCAAGGAGATCCAACTAGTCCATTCTGAAGGAGATCAGCCCTGGGATTTCTTTGGAAGGAATGATGCTAAAGCTGAAACTCCAGTACTTTGGCCACCTCATGTGAAGAGTTGACTCATTGGAAAAGACTCTGATGCTAGGAGGGATTGAGGGCAGGAGGAGAAGGGGACGACAGAGGATGAGATGGCTGGGTGGCATCACTGACTCAATGGACGTGAGTCTGAGTGGACTCTGGGAGTTGGTGATGGACAGGGAGGCCTGGCGTGCTGCGATTCATGGGGTCGCAGAGTCGGACACGACTGAGCAACTGAACTGAACTGAACAATAGGTTTAGCAACAATTTTGAACAGAAAACCCTGCATTTTTTCCTCTCATCTTAAATTTTTATGTGGCACTAATTATCTCTACAGAGTGGAATTTTAAGTGCTTGGCACTTAATATTCACTCACAGTGAGGCACACCACTCTATCACAAAGGAACACACTGTCTGTTTTCCTTAGGAAGTATTTCACAGTTCACTGGTAGATGATGGACGGTCTTCTGGCATATGAAACCAGACTGGCAATAAAAATTACTTCTTCTGGGATAACAACTTACTCTACATTTAGTGTCTCTAAAAAGTTTGTTTTTTCTTTTCTTAGAAGTAATTGGGCTAAAGTTCACTTTTTTCCTTCTTTAATACTAGTCAAAATAAAAGGAATAGTTAATTCAATGACTATGAAAATAAAATTTTCCAATCCAAAGGCAATAATTCAATTGAAAAGCTCATAAAAAGGGATCCTCTGACAAATTCTTAATGCTTGAATACTGTTTGACTTTTTCCAAACAAAATTTTAAATCGTCTAAGCAAAACGAAATTTATTTTAAAACCCAACTCTCATTGTTTGCCATTTCAGTGGGTTTTCTTCTTGGCAACAAAGAGCCTGAAGTCTGAATAAAGTTGGGAACTTACTTAAATGCAGTGATGAAGAAATTGGGCCAATGCTTAGGAAGACCATTTGCCAAGAAATTTTGAAACAATTGCATTTTAAGTATTGTTCCATTTAAGGGGTGGAATTAAACTGCTTGGAACAAAACTGCTGTATATGCCTTATCATTGGAGTATGCTTTGCACAATCTTAAATGGAATTAAGTTTCTCATTAATGAAGCGAATAAATCTGAATTTATTTCCTGAAAAGACAAGATATAGATTCCAGTAATAGTGTTTTAGAACACTCTTGTGTACTTACCTACATTACAGTATTTCAAAGTAATAGGAATCTTGGCCATCAAATGTATCTTCATTAATTTCACACTGTGCTCATATAAATAAGTACCTAAGCTCAGGGCAGACTTTCTAAGTCTTTCAAACCTGTCCATTTACCTATTCTTTTAGCTTCATTTACTGTGATGTTGGAATGCTTATATGACCACCTTTTTGGTACATGAACTAGTGCATGTTAGAGATAAAATTGTTTTTATTACATGATATTGCTTACATTTAAGCTGGAGGAGAATTCTTATTAAAAAGAAAGAAAAGAAAATATAGCATCGTCACTCTATCTTTACCTGTTTTATATTCTTATATATTTCTATATCTTATTCTTGATATAAAGAATAAGAAAAAGGCCACTCAGTATTAAAGGAATGAAATAGTCCTGGTGGTATGGGATAGATCATACTCTGAGAAGGAAAATTTAACTGGCTTTTATCCTCTGTTTACAACCTACTTTCCTGTGTTCTCCTGTTGCCAAATTACAAAGAGAATATTCCTGAGAAAGTTTGGAGTTTTGTTCAACAATGCTGATCACTATTGGAGAAGCGCGATACTTTCTGGAGAGAACACCTGCAATGAAAATAACCCATTTAAAGACATTTTATTCTACATTAGTTGAAATACAAAATAAAAAGGCCATCTTGGTAAAATTATAATCACCAGCTTTTTACTTCTGAAGTTTTCAGAGAGATACTCTCCCATGAAGGCTCCATTTAGGCAGAAATTAAATTTCCACCCTTATCAGCTGTGCAGGCTTCCATGGAGTCATGCCCACAGAGCTTAATCCAGACAGCAGTGTTTTGTCATCCACAAATCTCTTCTATTCTAATCTTTGGGTGTGTTTAGAAATATGAATGTGGCATTTTCATAGGCTAGGCTGCAAACTGGAGGCTTACCATGCAGCAGAAAATATGAGCTCATGGGGAGAAAGGAGCTTAGGTATTTCACTCTAAATTGACAAATAGGATGTTTCTGATCTCAAAAGAATTCTTTGGCTCACTATTCAATTATTATTTTTGAAAATGTGTAACTGAGGAGACAGACCCAAATTCAGATCCCTTAGGAAACAGAATTTCAGTAGACTTTCTATTATTCACAGTAAGAATTAGCACCACTGGATTAAATGTAATGCAAAATGCATTAAATAAAAAAGCCTCTCTCCTTTGATAACTTATTATGAAGGACACTGATGCAGAAAGAAGCGCAGAGGATAGGATGTCACTTGTTAGGTAGATACTTGAGGAAAGAGCAAGATGCAATAATGTGTTTAGACTGAAAGGTTCCTGAGAAATTGCCCAATATCCCTTTGATAAAATTTGATTTTGAAATAATTCAGGTGATACCTAGGTGTACGAGAATAGGAATTTAATGCACAGAGGAGAGTGAGGCATGGCAGGATGATGGTAAAAACAAAAATAAGCTTGGAAGATGTATTTCAAGGACTGGAAATTGAGTAACGGGAAGAGAATGGAGGTGCACATAAAAGACAAAAATGTCTCGTCTTCTTCACTCTCTCTCTTAAAATCATGCTCATATTATGTGTTTAATAAATGTTCCAAGGTGAAGTACAAGGTGGTCATATTTGCATGCTAAAATGTTTAGGAACAAGTCCTAATGCGAAGGTTAGAAGTAAAACTTTCACGTTTTCATTAAAAGCACTTGGGAGGAAAAGTACGTTTTGAAATGTACATCCATTGTTACCACTTGGATGCTTTTGATTTCTCAGTACACTTAGCATTAGAACATTACAACATCACAAATCTTTCCAGTAAAGCACTGTTTCTGGGCATCCAAGGAAGTACACGTGAGACACACACAAATATGCCATCTAAAGTCTAGGAGTTCATTTAGCATTCATTTAAGTCTATGCCTCTGTCAACTTCTATTTTTAATTTTCTTTGGAGTAGTTGTGTTACTTATTTTATTGTTGTATATGAATTGAGTAATGAAGATGTAATAATATATTTATAAGAATAGTGTGAACAGAGTTGTATGTAAAAATCTTGGAAATAATTTCTTTGGGCATATGGTAGTTATAACATATCAAGCCTTTTCAAATGCATTCACTTTATTTTTAAAGACTGCCTGTTATACTCAATTCTTTAGGTAAATTTGTAAAACCATTTATAATTAAATAACTGCATTTTAGTACTTGTTGACGGGTGGCAGTGATTTAATAAACCGTATCTATTTCATGCTTTGTCTAGTTAATATCATTTTTAACCATTCATTCTAGAAATTCAGAAATAGAAATGAACCATTAGGGTAACCTGTCTGCTTTCTCTATACCCAATATATATGCTTTGTCCATTCTTCATTTCAATAGCTTTAGTATTTATCATATTCTGTGGGAAAGTGGTCCTCACAGTGGTTGTTCTCAGTGTCTGGATAATTTCTTTTCTAATAACATTAAAAAATAGCCCTTAATATTAATACAAAAATACATTGGCTGAAGTTTGTACAAAATATTCTCTATGGGAATGGATGTACAGTATATTTTTGAATTTGTAAGCTATTTCCTAGTGCCTGCAAAATCCATGGCAATATCCTTTAAATTATTACATTAAGATAATGTCTCATTGAGAATTAGATCCTTAAAGCTCAATTTTATTAGTATATATTTGTTTTTTTGTTTTTACTCAGAGTATCATATCTCCTATCACCTGGTGAGGTAAAATATGAAAGATTACTTCAGGAACCCTCCATCATTCTGCCTTCTTAATCTCTCATTACATGTGTAGCACTTTTGGATGGAGATAATTGGCTTCTTTTTTTCACATGAGGTTCTATGTATTTATATTTATTTGTCCTATCTTTGACATCAAACATTAATCACTACAAGGGTCACCCTTTTGTGTTAAATAGCACAATTAGGGAAAATTTTCTTTTTCATACAAATGCAACTCACCTTAATAAGTTCTAAATGGAAACAAGTACACTGAACCAAAATAAATTTGGGACATTCAAGATGATTTATTGTCTTACATGCTGTTTTACATTCTTTTTGGAAAGTAATTGTATGGGAGGGTTAAAAAGTTCCCCAACTGCAGCCAGAGCCCCTAGGTCCAAATTCCATTCATGTGTCCTTTAGAAATCGAATGTTGTGTTCCAATTTCCTTATCTGTAAAGTGGAGCATAAAAGCTTTTGCAGAGCATAGAGTTTTTATAAGTGTTAAATGAGATAATGCATTTAGAACACATATTAGAGTATCTAGCTCGTTATTGGCATTCAATAATTTTTTCTGAATAATGAAATAATGGTTGTTGTTCAGTTGCTAAGTCGTGTCTGATTCTTTATGACACCATGGACTGCAGCACACCAGGCTTCCCTGTCCTTAACCATCTCCCAGAGTTTGTTCAAACTCATGTCCATTGAGTCGGTGATGAAATAATAAATTGCTAGTGGAAGGCATGGGGCTATGACATGCAGATTCCCTTCAGGGAAGGACACGAGGTCTGCTGCCTTGGCTGGCAATTATGCTGACTGCTTCAGCTGCAGAGAAGTATTTCCATCAGGATCACATCCTTTGGGATGATATTGTCTTTCTTAGATCCATGGGTTGACCAAGGACATGGAAAATGTTGCAGAGTGCTTTAGGGCATGTGAATTATCTATGTTGTGAAATAGTCAGATTGAGCCAAGTGCTATGACGTAGGTTGCTATAAAATTAAATCATTGTATAATTAATTGTGAAAAGAAAGGAGAAAGTCCTATGTTATTCATGGTCTGTGTTGATTATATTTTACATTTTTCATGTCTTTTGTGAATCAAAGTCAATTTTTGTTGATTAATGTTTGAGAAATACATTTATACACTTTGATGAACTGAGCTGAAAACAGTTTCTAGTTTTCTTGCCACTGATTTACCTTGGCAATTTTCAGTTGTTGTTCTAGACACGGCTTTTAAAATTATTTTCAGATTGAATGACAGTATTTTTTTAAAAAGCTAAGAATCAGGACGAAAATAATTGTGGTTCAGTCTTGATCATGTAACCAATTTGTGTCTCCTTTTTCCTAGCCCTTGTATTCTAGAAGAGAATGGGTTAAAAGATGATTTTCTAAATCCCTGGATCAATTTGTAATATGAATGAAGAAAAATGATCATTAGCTAAAGCCTTCATTCATACATTTAAATATACCGTGTGCTTTACTATAAGTGAATTTTGGGTCCACATCTATCAACGCGATCCTTATAGAAAATAGAGTTGTATCATATCCAGAGTTCAGAAAAGCTTATTCAGAAAAGGAAGAGTTACCTGGAGCAACCTCTCCACTTCCTGCCCAGGCAAGAGAAGCTGAGATATAGCTACGCCTGCACTTTATTTAAAAGTAAATCAGTCTTTTCATCGAAGAGTAAACAAACTAGAAGGAGAGAAAAATAATGCAAACAATATGCCATATTCCTCTGCAATAAAAACTGTCATAGGAATACTGCAGAACAAGTCATAGATTAGCACGTTTGCACATGCTAAGTTGGGCAGTCATGTCTGACTCTTTGTGACCCAGTGGAGTATAGACCATGATGCTCCTCTGTCCATGGGCTTCTCCAGGCAATAATACTGGAGTGGGTTGCATGCCCTCCTCCAGGGGATCTTCCAGACCCAGGGATTGAACCCACGATTCCTGTTGCTTCTGCATTGCAGGCAGATTTCTTTACCGATGAGCCACCGGGGAAGTCCCTAGATTAGAGAGGGCTCCCATTAACGTCTCCTCTGAGTTCCAGAGTTTTATATACAGCTGCTAACGTGACGTCTCCATTGGATGCCAATAGACATCTCACTCAACATGTAAAAAACTCAGCCCCTAATATTTTTCAAACCTACTCCTCTTGTCTTCTTTAGTTCAGTAAGTATCAACTTCACCCAATACAAAATATATGAAGTCATCTTAAACTTCTCTCTTTCTCTCATGTACCCCATCAATCCTTCAGCAAGTCCTATGAGTTCTACTTTATCCGCTGCTACAATTTTATTCCAACTCTTCATCATCTTTCACTTGAATGATTGCAGCAGTCTCCTAACTAGTCTCCCATTTCCACCATTGATCCCCTTTATGTGTTTTTAGTACAGCAGCCAGAGTGAAGCTGTTAAAATGAGAGACTTTTAATGTCGCTGTTCAACTTGACACTCTCCAGTGGCTTCCCATTTTTCTCTTGAGTTAAAGCCAAACTGATATATGAGGACCTATGAAATCTTGTTGCCCCTTTTTTCTGTGACCTCATATCAATATTTTCCCTTCTGATCATTTGAATGTAAACTTACTCACCCCCTTTCTGTTTCTCAAACTCTAAATTGTGTTCTCGACACAAGGCCTCTGCTTTGGGTGCATTTCTGATTAGCAGACATTTGGGCCTCTCCAAAATGTCTATAAGACACTTGGATCACACAAAAGGTCATTTGGTATGATCCAAAATGTTCATGGGCATGTCTGGTCCATGCAAAATGGTTTTTGACAGGAGCAACTATCAAGAACATTTTGGCATGAATCAAATGTCTTATGGCATTTTGGAGAGGAAAAACTGTCCTGCAAGTCTTCTCCCAAATATCTTCATTGTGCTTTCTCCTTCAGATGTATGTTAACTGCCACCTTTTAGGAAGTGTTGCCTCAGCTGTCCTTTCTGAATCAGTTAGGGTAAGATAGCTTACTATCATACATAGACCTAAGCATGCATCCTTACTTAATGATAGTAGATATTTATTTCTTTCAATTGTCCAAAGCAGGTGATCCTGGTGATAAGAATTCTTGGATGAAGGAGTACTTTTCTCCATGTAGTCATTCAGTTTTCATCCTGTTTTTTGGGTCAAACATCTACTAGGACCAGGGCCAGGGCCTGCCTGGTGGCCAAATCTGGTCCACAAATGTAGTTTCTACTTTAGTGTGGCCTCCTAGTAAAACTTTCTGTTAGTTTTACATTTTAAGGGGTTGTGGGTTAAAAAAAAATATACACAAAGGTACATGGCCTATAAAATCTAAAATATTCAATAGCTAGCCTTTTACATAAAAAAGTAAAATGTAATCATGCTTAGTCAAGGGTCCAAGCCATAGATTGGAGCCAAATTAAGTGTAAACAACTGAAATTTTAAAGTTGTATATTTTTTGTTTTTGTTTTTTACTAAACCCTTTAGTAATAAAAATTAAAAAAAAAATCCTAGTCTGCGAGCCATACCTAAGGAGATGGAGGAATGGATTTGGCCCCAAACCATAGTTTGCTGATGCCTTTTCTTGGCTGTTCACTCACTTTGGAGATGAAGTCATTTTCTAGGCTTCAGTTGCAACATAGTGAATGATTTTTTTAATCAGCAAGTGTGAAAACTATCTCATGTCCTCACCTATATGAAAAGAGAGGGGCTTATTAGTTAAGAGGAAGAGGAGAAAGGTATTCATTCTCTATTTCTGACTGCTGTGCTGTCCAGTTGTAGGCCAGTGACTCATGGGACTCAAGCACTGTAGTATTTGAAGGTCCCCAGGGACTTACTTTACCACTAGCGGCACCAGTGGTAAAGAACCTGCCTGCCAAAGCAGAGATGTCAGAGACACAGGTTCAATTCCTGGATCAGAAAGATCCCCTGGAGAAGGGTATGGCAACCCACTTCAGAATTCTTGCCTGGAGAATCCCGTAGACAGAGGAGCCTGGTATACTATGGTCCGTGGGGTCATAAAGAGTTGGACACGACTGAACTAACTTAGCACGCACACACGGCAGCCCTTGGTGATCTTTTTTACTTGAAATAAAATTTTACTTTAATGGCCTGCAGGGGTAGCTGTAGGGAAAATAATTATTGTGCAAGTCAGGACAATGAACTCAATTAAAAGGGGACTTTCCCCAGTATATCCTGATAAAGCTTATGGCATAAAGCACCTGTCACTTTAAATATCTATCTCTTTACTCATGGTGTCTGTATTCATGCCAGCAACATTCACTGTGAATTGTAACATTTCCCTACATGTATGACTAGGCTGATAAAAATAACAACCTCGTGCTAATAGAATTTATTTACTTTGTGTTGAATTTCAAGCACACTAGCACACGATGAAGATATAAAATTGTTACAGGCCAAACCAATGACTGCCATTGTTTTGAAATTAGGAGAAGCAAAATTTTCCTGAGTGTTTGGGAGATAAATGTTGGGGTGGAAAAAAAAGGATATGGAAATTGCATTTGCCAAGGATGAAAGTCACGAGGTGAAAGTTCCCTTTGTTCTCATGTGAATTGAGTTAACATCAGGTGATGTTTAGTTCAATGATAAGGACATTGGAAAAGAAGTGGCCAAATAGTATTAGGTCAGTTTTCCATTTGACTGTTTTACACAAGATGGAGACTGTTGGAATATCTGGGATTATAATGTACTTAAATCAGCCCAGGTGGCATGTTTTCAACGCTCAACACATATAGGACTTCCTTGGTGGCTCAGACAGTAAAGTGCCTTGCTTACAATGCGGGAGACCTGGGTTCAATCCCTGGGTCTGTTCTCATGTGAATTGAGTTAACATCAGGTGATGTTTAGTTCAATGATAAGGACATTGGAAAAGAAGTGGCCAAATAGTATTAGGTCAGTTTTCCATTTGACTGTTTTACACAAGATGGAGACTGTTGGAATATCTGGGATTATAATGTACTTAAATCAGCCCAGGTGGCATGTTTTCAACGCTCAACACATATAGGACTTCCTTGGTGGCTCAGACGGTAAAGTGCCTTGCTTACAATGCAGGAGACCTGGGTTCAATCCCTGGGTCGGGAAGATCCTCTGGAGAAGGAACTGGCAACTGATTCCAATACTCTGGCCTGGAAAATCCCATGGACAGAGGAGCCTGGTGGGCTACAGTCCACTGGGTTACAAAGAGTCGGACATGACTGAGCGACTTCACTTTCACTTTCTATGTGCCAGACATGTTTCTAGTGAATATGAATTTAATAAAAATGTTACAACCCCTGCAATTAAAAGCCTAGAGACTGTTGGTGATGCGGTACCCAGGAGTCCCATTGTAGTGCTATGTGGCTCCTTGCTGCAAATAAGCCATTATCACTGAAGACGCTCTCTTAGATGGTATTAGCCATAGGACCAGATGATGTAAGTTCAAGTTTCCATCTGCTATGGTGGCTTTGGGGCAGGTATGATGGACTTTCTCTGCTTGTCTTCATCTGTAATACTGGGGAAATAACACCAATCTTACAGTAGGAGAGAATGCACAGATAGTAGATAAATGTGTGGATGCGTGAGTAAATAGATTACTAGGTAGATGATAAATAGGTGGATGATAAATAGATCTTCTTTGTGATAACATTTGGCATTGTGAGTGCTCCATAAAGAAGTGTTTCTTCTCTCCTTCACCTAATCCTACAACTGAGTTAACATAAAATACTTCGATGTATAAAAGAAAAAACTACTCAGTAATATTTTTCCATGGATGATACAGATGCTCGTTTTTAACACTACTTCATATTTTATAGCTACTTTGTCAATTTTAAGACTATCTTACTTTTGGTACTGCATACGTTCGCCTACTTAACTTTCTGGACAGCATTTCAGTAAATAGAAGGACCCACACATTTGTAAATTAAAGGCAGTTTGCCTTCATTAGATGCAATAATATCAATCATAGGCTCATGAGATGTAATAAAAAACACATTTGTTTTAGTGTTTCATAGAAAATATGTATCTTTAGTTTATCTATTAAAGTAATTAGAGTGTGATTTTTTTCCTCTCTCTGCCTTTGGCTATTGAGTTTTTAAAATTCTTCGAATGATCATGTATTTGCACAGATTTAACATCTGCAAAGTACATTTTAATCAATTATTGGCTATTCAGAGTATAATAATTAGCATATGTGTGAAAATATATGGTTTGAACATCCATTTGTTAAACACGTGACAAATATGTATCTTTTGTTTACTTGACATGTCAAGGGGTTTTTGCAATGTATATCTTATTATAAAACCTTTTAATTTATTTTACAGGTGCATTTTATTATGCAATATTAGAATATTAGAAATGAATTCATTATGCAATCCCACATGACTTGAATTAGCAGGCGCCTTCTAGTAGCTTGTATAAATGTTTTCTCCCAGCTGTGTTTTTTCATCATGGCAGGATTCGATGTGAGACTATATTTCACAATTATCAGTGAATTCAAAGGGAATATCTGAGCCAGATTAGGGTACAAAAGTAAATGTATAAGAAAGATTTTTAAACGCTTGTTTTATCTCGTCCTCTGGATAGGTGTGTGCCTACAGCACCCCGACAAGATAGCTTCCTTTTGGACATTGTCATTTTATTTTCTTCTGAATAGGCTTCCGTAAGTCTTCAATGCTGTTTTCCAGTATATCAGAAGCCAAAGCCATCAGAGAGTCTTTGGTGTGAGTGTGTGTTTCTATATAATTACTTTCTTGAATAGACTGCTGAGAGTTTCTCTGGACTTGATTTTTTTTTTTCATTTTCTTATTGGAATATAATTGCTTTACAATATTGTGTTCGTTTCTGACCCAGCAATCCCACTACTGGGCATATAGCTTGAGAAAATCATAATTCAAAAGCACGCAGGTAGCCAGTTGCATTGCAGCATTATTTATACCTGTCAGAACATGGAAAAACCTAAATGGCCAGCCACAGATGAATGGTACATACACACAATGGAATATTACTCGCCACTAAAAAGAATGACCTAGGACTTGAATTGTAAAGGATGAAAGAAACAAAATGCAATCATATTGATGTGGGAGAGGGAATCTTGAATGCTTGTATACCTCAGAAGGAAAGAGCAGTCATTTATAGCAGGATAAGTCAGTAGGATGGCCTTAAATAATACACCCTCAAAACTCCATGTGTAGGCATTTGTATTTCATCTTCAGGACAATTAGTGGCCACAACAGCTTCTTGCATAAAAGTTAAAAGGGCAGACAGCTCTGCAGCATCTTACTATCTTCTATGAGTCAGATGGCAAAGGCAAATTGGATACGAGAGTTGGGGTGGGGGTGGAAATGTGAAAGTTCTGTTCTGCTATAATAATTTTGAACACTAGCAAGATTAAGCATTTACAAACACACTGTGGAGAATGGAAAACGGTGTTCTCAATAGAGGTAAAAATTGGGGAAAATGAATGGACCAGGCTGAAGACTCTCTGCTGCTGCTGCTAAGTGGCTCCAGTCATTCCCGACTCTGTGCAACTCCATAGATGGCAGCCCACGAGGCTCCCCCGTCCCTGGGATTCTCCAGGCAAGAACACTGGAGTGGGTTGCCACTTCCTTCTCCAATGCACAAAAGTGAAAAGTGAAGGTGAAGTCGCTCTGCCGTGTCTGACTCCTAGTGACCCCATGGACTACAGCCTACCAGGGTCCTCTGTCCATGGGATTTTCTGGGCAAGAGTACTGGAGAGGGTGGCCATTGCCTTTTCTGGAAGACTCTCCACTGGAATGCTCTCAATATTGTCATTAAGCATATCAGAGAAGCCATTTTTATATGGGCATATGGTTCTCTAATTTTTACAGATGAAACCATCATATTAGTTGTGAGTTTGACTAGTGCTACTGGAAAAGGTAAGCTTGGGATGCTGTGTTTACACACAGAAAGGCATCTTAGGAGGCTGGGGCTGTCAAAGAAGGTTTCCAGGAAGAGGCAAAACCAGAACTGAGTAATAGAAAAAACTGGAATGGGGAGGAGGGGGAAGAGGAAGAACAAGGAGCAAGCAGTGGGTAGTAAGTAAAAGTCTCAAAGAGAGGAAATTTCAGCACAGACCATTTCACTTAGGTCTGTCCTGAATTCTTTCATCATGAAGGAGAAAGATGGAACAAGTAGAAAGGGTAAAGGGAGATAGAAAGGAAAGAAGAAAAGTTCAAAGTAATAAACAAATGCTTAGTGGACTTAATAGGCTTCACTTGTGGCTCAGCTGGTAAAGAAACAGCCTGCAATGTGGGAGACCTGGGTTTGATCCCTGGGTTGGGAAGATCCCTGGAGAAGGGAAAGGATACCTACTCCAGTATTCTGGCCTGAAGAATTCTGTGGACTGTATAGGCCATGGGGTTGCAAAGAGTTGACACAACTGAGCGACTTTCACTTCCAGTAGTAGACTATATGTTCCTTTCTGTAGAAGGAATGATCTATTGAATATTTCAAGACAAAAGAATACCACTTTCAGGACACCGTTACTTTGAAATTACTTTTTAAAGTATCAGCAATAATGAGTGTTTTTCAGTCATCAATATGATGACTTCTGAATCTGAAATTCAGGCAGATTCTGAATTTACCCATCAGGAGATACAGATAGCAAAATTATTTTCATGCCTTCAAGGAGCCTGTTGTCTAGTTTCATGAGGAATCACTACTTTAAATGGATAACCAAACAAAACAAAACAAAACACTTCCTGTTTTTAAAATCATTCCTAACATAATCCTTCTTTCCAGTCCCTTGCCTTACTGGCGACACCTTACAGGATGATGCAACAGAATTCACCAGTAAAGATCCAGGCAATGGCACCCCACTCCAGTCCTTTTGCCTGGAAAATCCCATGGACAGAGGAACCTGGTGGGCTGCAGTCCATGGGGTCGCTGAGGGTCGGACAGGACTGAGCGACTTCACTTTCACTTTTCATTTTCATCCATTGGAGAAGGAAGTGGCAGCCCACTCCAGTGTTCTTGCCTGGAGAATCCCAGGGACGGGGAAGCCTGGTGGGCTGCTGTCTATGGGGTCGCACAGAGTCGGACATGACTGAAGCGACTTAGCAGCAGTGATATGGCTTACCTCAGCCACTACAGATGGCAAGCCAAAGACTGTGAGAAATACAAGTCTTTGAAAATGTAGTTCTTAGATAATGATGCTTACAAGGGCTATGAATAAGTCATAGAAATCCCTTACAATTTCTGTGGCAAAATCAGAGTGTCTCTGTTTCAATTTGTTCAGATCAGCAAGAACATCAAAAAAAATCCCTGTGATGAAGCTTCTGTAGGTACTTTAGTTGCAGAGGGGGTGGGGGTGGCTTTCCTATGACAGGTGGAGTCCAGTCACTTTCTGCTCCTGAGATAAGATTTTTGAACAGCAAATGTAAAAAAGACCAACATTTTTTTAAACTGAAAGTGATATTACAGATTATCTAATACAAACTCTGAATTTTGTAAGATAAGAAAAGGAGACTTAGACGTTTAAGCAATTTACTTAAAAATCACACAGTTCATGACAGAATTTAGATTATATCCTCCATCTTCTGACATTAAAAATCCCCGTGATGAAGCTTCTGTAGGTACTTTAGTTGCAGAGGGGGTGGGGGTGGCTTTCCTATGACAGGTGGAGTCCAGTCACTTTCTGCTCCTGAGATAAGGTTTTTGAACCGCAAATGTAAAAAAGACCAACATTTTTTTAAACTGAAAGTGATATTACAGATTATCTAATACAAACTCTGAATTTTGTAAGATAAGAAAAGGAGACTTAGACATTTAAGCAATTTACTTAAAAATCACACAGTTCATGACAGAATTTAGATTATATCCTCCATCTTCTGACATTGGAAAGAATGGTCTTTCTTACCATGCTACAGTACCTCAAGCTATTTAGTGCAGATTTGGAAAGAAAAAAAAAAAACTAGTAGAATGTGTGTCTTTGGTTATCAGAGAAAAGCTTGAGAAAAATAGTAATTGTGAATAAAATTTGATTCAACTATTTTTAAACAGGTACTTCCATTTGTAAAAAGAAAAAAAGAACCTTTCTCTAGTCAATTGAACAAGAACAGTATGTGAACAGAAATGCAAATTGGAGCATCATTCAGTTGCCTCTTTCTCTCCATTCTCTGAAAAACCTTTTGTTTCTAAGTAGAAATTAGCTAGAGAAAGGAGCTGCTTTGGCCACTTAGCACAGCGCAGGGCTCACATATTATCTATCAGACTTGCTGTTCTGCCTTCCTCTCTCCTCCTGCTCCTCCTTTCAGTATCTGGAAGGTATGATTGTGTTTTCCTATTGGTATTGCATTTCAAATTGTGCTGTTTTCCCTTTATTCTGAGAAGCTGAAGGGTAGTCTCAGAAAAAGAGGAAGAGGAGGAAAAGATGAAGATGGAGAAAGCAAGAGAAAAGAAAAAAACCTGCTACCTTTTGCAAACTGCTAATCATGGTAAAAAAAAAAAAAAACCCACACACATACAGATGGCACAAGAGATTGTAGTGAATTATGATGAAGCGCACAGAGATAAAATTACTCCAGACTATACTGCGCATGGGGCAAAGAGAGAAACAAAAAGTAAAAGCAAGTAGGCTGGACAGAGCTGTGGAAATGACACTCAGAAACATCTTAGCAAGTCCCAAAAAGAGAAGGAAAAAAAATGAATCTGATCATTTCGAGCTGAAGGTATTAGATAAGCCAATATTAAACACAAAGTGCCTGTGGCCACTGTTTAGCATCTCCCTCCGATTTCCTTCTAAAATTCAGGAGCAGTCTTCTTGTCACAACTGTTTCTTTTCTGCCTTCTCTCCCTGCAACCATCCACAGTAATTTCACCGCAACTCTAGTCCCTGAAAATCTTGTTTTCCAGATGGACTCTTCAGTGGCTACCCTGATCATTACCAAGGACTGCAATACTGGCCCTAAACTTATAGACAGCAACATTATGGGGACTTTTCTCTTTACCTTTAATCTCAGGTTCAAACATACAGCCTATAGCTACAATCTCAAGAACAGATCAATGGCAACAGTAGCAAAAGAGGTCAAACCGAATGCAGAGAGCTTGAGGCGACTGGAAATCATATCAAGGTAGAAGGTCATCGTAATTCCACTTCATGAATACTTTACAAAGCAGGGACCAATGGTCCCCAAACCATTTAAAGCTTTTATTGCTGTCAAACATTAGCACCTTGAGGGCTCTCCAAGGTTGGTGGAGTTTTCAGTTCATTTGCTGTCTGTCCAGATAAGAGCAGTTGAGTTTGTAATAGAAACTGGTACACTGATCTGCTCATTTGTGATATGGGAGTCATGTCTATAACTCTGGTGAAATAAGTGTCTGCCTCCAGGTGGCAGAGGAAGACACAGCTGTGCAGGTAGAATTACCATTCAACCCATCTCAATAAATTCAGAAGTGCAATAAGTTAGTGGACTAATGGTGCAAAAAAAAAAAAAAAGAAAGAGAAAAGGAATAAGCAAGAAAAATAGTGCAAAAAATGGAAAGAGATAAGGATTAAGCAAGAAAAATAGTGCAAAAAAGTGGAAAGAATAGGAATAAGCAAAAAAGAAAAGTAAAAAGAAAATCAGCAGGAATGAAAAGGTAGAAGGAAAAATGATGGCAGAAAAAAACATGAAGAAGTGATCCAGAGGAAAATTAAGAGGGTGGAAGCAGCGGGTTTTCTATGGAAGTTATTGAACCTCTGGCAGATTCAACTATAGTGACACTGAGTTGTGGAATTCAAACCTTCAACAGTAAAATTAGTTTTTTCAGTCACTCATCAAAATATATGTGATTATTGGGAAAGATATGGCTAGGAAATTAATATTAATGGTCAATTTTGAGTTTGAGGATAAACAATTTGAACATCAGTGTGTAAGGAAAATCCAGAATTTATTTTCTATATGTTAAAATGTGACATGAGGGAATACAGAACAAGGAGGTGGAGATGACTAAGTGGGGAAAAAGACATGTACTCATGTGCAGGAAGAATTTAATAGATGTAACAATAGCACACCAAACAAAGAGTGTTTGGTATACTATTTCTAATTTACATGCAGTATAATAGTGAAATGGATTATTAGAGGATCTCTGTTTATAAAAGAATTATCTTATTCCCCAAAAGACTGACCTCTAACCCTAACCCTAACCCTAGTTTCATGGCAGTAGGCTGAGGCTTTTCCGTTGGCTGAAAGTCAGCGAGTTAATTCTGAGATTCTACTAAAATGAAATAGATGATTCACATGTGTGCCTTAAATATGACACTTTCCCTAAATATCACACAGACACACACACATATACAAAATTCGTTACTTAATAAAGCAGTGCCCTTAATTATCTCTATCTTTATTTTTGAGATTCAAAGTTCAATTATATAATTTTCAATGGCATGGGAAATGTTTCCATTATAATTTTAGTGAAAGAACAGAGTATGACCCTCCATGTTTTTGCAATTTTGTGGAAATTAAGCATAGAAAAACACTGGAAACAGACATAGAATAGAATGCATAGTGTTCACATTGCTCGTCTAGTAAACAGTGGACTAGAGGTGATTTTCATTTTTTTTCTTAATGCTTCTATGCATTTTGCAAATTTTCCACAATTTGGAAATTGTCTTTATGTCATTGTTTAATGAGAATATAGTGCTGGTGTTGTTATTCTTACCCAAACGGAAATGAAAGGGAAACCTGCATTTCATGCCACAGTGACTACATCTTAGGGCTCTTTGACCCTTTGCTCCATGTAGGTTCTCAATTTCTATTTTATTTTGTTATTGCTCAGACTTTTTTTCATCTCAAGACTTTGTCCTAGAGATGAATCATCAATGCCTACAAGACTGATCAGTACTCTCTAGTAGCCTTTAAGAAGGTTAGACTTCAGTACTAATTTCACTTACAAAATGTTTACAAATTCAGACACACCTACTGTTCTCTTAAAATTGCCATTCTACTGTACTTTTAAAAATAAACCAACCCCATTTTAAGTATACCAACTGGACCAAATTAAAAATCCATAGTTACAATAATTTCCTTACATACATTTCTTCCTAAAAAAAATAAAAATAAGTGTCACATCTTAATTGATTCAGAAATTGAAAATGGAAAATTATGGTTCAGCTGAATTTTAAAATGATAAAAACATGCCTGATATCTAGCCTGTATGAACATTGCTTCATTTAGAAATCTGCCATCTTTTAAAGTATTTATAATATTCATTAAGGTGAACAGGAAAAGAAGAAAGAGAAAAGTTTTTAAGCATCCAAGAGTTCAAACAATTATTTTAGGATTAATTAGTAGCCTTGTGAAATTCCCCCATGGCTCAGTGGTAAAGAAACTGCCTGCCAATGCAAGAGACACAGGTTCAATCCCTGGATCAGGAAGATCCCCCGGGAGAAGGAAATGGCAACACACTCCTGGGAAATCCAATGGACAGAGGAGCCTTGCAGGCTACAGTCTGTAGGGTTGCAAGAGTCAGACACAACTCAGTGACTAAACAACAACAGCAAATAGGCCTGCAAGTTGGTAAAATCAAGTAATATACATGTTTCTTTCTTTTTTTCTAAGTTAAGAGAGAATGTTGCAAGACATTATCAAGGTGAAAGATTCATCTTCCCTCTGTCCTCACACATGAAGCAGGGTCTTTTTGTTAAATTTTCCTGTTTAGGGAAGCTCTCAAATTTCATTTCAGCTGAATTTCATACATACAGTATTTCAGTGATTAATGAGAAGATGCACTTCACGTAATTTTCCTTTAGGATGTCCTTGGCTAAAAGCTCTGTGTTAAGTTACAGAATCAGAATACACATATCTCAGACTGTACCACTGCTAAGAAAAATGTCTACTCCCACCATGAGTAGACATTTTAACGTTTAAAACTCCTAAGGTTGAGAAAGAGATGATTATAAAATCCTGGTAGAAATTAAGATATATAGCTCAGGAGATGAACATACCAATCTCCTGTATTCACAGTACAGGCCCTAACATCTGTTGCACACTTAGGGCGGGTGGTCCATGTAGCCAGCAACAAAATCTTTGTGTGTTAACTTTCTTACTGAATGGTTCGCAGAAAAGTGACTATTCTATGATTTCACTTTTTAATCTAACGTTGCATAAGATGACAGGATGTTGACAAACGGGAATCACTGGCAAATTCAAACATCCTATTCTATACAAAACATCCTATTTTTCTCTACATTTTTTTTATAACTACTGCTACAGTTATACTAATAATTGGTAAAGGTGTAAAGTCTTTTTTTTTTTAACAACAGATTCACAAGATGAGGTTCTTTTTATTTTATTTTTTTGAGGTATCTAAAAATGTGAGTTAAAAGCAATGAAAGTGACATGCCAATAGGCAAAATTCTGTTGCTACTGTGAAGTCCTTCTAGTCCCTGAACTGGCCCATTGTTTTACTACTGTGGGGAAGAAAAATCACCAGGCAAGCTTGAAAATGAATTGCTCCGTCAGGCGCCGTGTCAGGGTGCTCTGACATTATGCATGTCTTTCCTTTTTAAGGGAACAAAAAAACCTCTTTCCTTAGCACAGGGGAGAGATTTGGGTCAGTAAGTTCCTGTCCGGGCACTGTAGCCCAGGTTTCATAAGCCTTTCTTCAGAAACCAGGGCGGTGGCACATTTTAGTAGCGGTGGAGTGTGTTCAGAAGTGGGGCCTTGTGTTTTGTATCTACTATGATGGCAAATCCTTCCTCCACATCGCCCTTAGGAAGTTCTCCTCCAGGAATAGATACCAACAGTACTTCACACGGATGGGAATTCCAGAGCTCCGCAAACTCTCTTAATGTGAATTCCACCTTTGTATAAGGGTGCTGGAGGGGAGTGACACTTTATTCCACCAGCAGACTATTACTGAGTGACATACTTTATCACACATGAATGCATGTGTGTGGATCTGGTTTGTGTGTGTATGTGTGGAGACTCAAGTGTATGCAGGCACACCTAGCCTCACCTACTCCAGAGTGGTTCCCAATAAAATAGAAAAATATACACTTTGCTGCCTTGGCTTTCACATGTTTCTTTTCTATAAACATATAGAAAGAAGCATGGAAATAATTTGTCATTATACTGGGAGAAGAGAGGACAGATGAAGGTGGGTCTCAAATGTATTTCTGTGCTTTTAAGAAAATAAACAGAAATAGAAATAAATAATTCCTCCTCGTAGTATCAAGCAGACAGGAATTGGAACAGTCTCCAAATGAACTCTTGTCAGAATATGTCCTCTGTAAGTCATTATGTGTGTGTGTGTTTGTCTTTTATGTTCGTAAGGAAACCCTCAACAGTTCAAATAGTGTTGGGAAGAGATTGGTACCTTAAAACTTTTGCAGTTTTTTTATCTTGTTTTTTTTTTAAGTTCATGATTTAGTACCTGTGAAAGTTGGAGGCTGCTATCCTAGCAGGTTCCAAGATTGATTTCCTCAAGTTCATCCTTGCCAGCCTCATTTGACATGTACAAACACAATCAATATAGTTATACCACAGGTAATCACTCATTAGAAGACTCCATCCATTCTAAGCTGTAGGTGAATCAATTTATCATTTCATTTTCATTCACATCAGAATGGTGTGTTTACCTTGCAGTGGCATCCTTTGAATAGACAAGGTTAATACCAACTTAATTTTACCCTAATGGTAAATGAAATCCTTTGATGAACATGGAGACCTGAATACTCTGCTGAGGAAATTCAATCAAAATTTGTCTCCTAACAGAACTGTGGTTTTGATGGATGGATGGTCGTACTGTTTTATTCGGCCCCCTCCCTTTTATGTAGTTGACTACGAGACTAACACTCACCGGGCCCAAAGCATGTTGATGAAACTGACATTCACCACTGAATTGCATTTTCTTTGGGGCCAAGACTGATACAAGAAATGTCAGTTTTATCACCAAGGGCTTTAATGTCGTATCTTTGCATAATATTATCGTGGAAATATGAATTGTTATTCCTGTATCTCTTTGCTTACTTCTGTGTGAAACTCTTTTCATTATTCATGCTTCAGTCTTTGTATTTTTAGACAGAAGGCCTTCACTGGCTACACCAGGGAGAACAGGTCACCTCTCTGTGGCCCATAACACCACAGTGTGTTCGAATTATCTGTTCAAGTGCTTGTATCCATGACTAGACCCTGGTCTGCCTATTTGATGATAGCTGAACCAGAGTCATATCTCTTTCAGACACATACAAAGCTTGCTGCTGCTACTGCTAAGTCACTTCAGTCATGTCCAACTCTGTGCAACCCCACAGACAGCAGCCCACCAGGCTCCCCCGTTCCTGAGATTCTCCAGGCGAGAACACTGGAGTGGGTTGCCACTTCCTTCTCCAATGCATGAAAGTGAAAAGTCAAAGTGAAGTTGCTCAGTCATGTCCGACTGCTAGTGACCCCATGGACTGCAGCCCACCAGGCTCCTCCGTCCATGGGATTTTCCAGGCAAGAGTACTGGAGCAGGGTGCAATTGTCTTCTCCGTACATACAAAAAAAAGCACTGTGTTGACATTAATTGTTATTGCTTAGTCTCTAATTGTATCTGACTCTTGTGACCCTATGGGCTGTAGCCCTTCAGGCTCCTCGGTCCATGGGAATTCCTAGGCAAGAATACTGGAGTGGGTGGTCATATCCTTTTTCAGGGGATCTTCCTGATCCAGGGATAGAACCCACTTCTCCCACATTGGCAGTCTGATTCTTTAAAGCTGAGAAATCAGGGAAGCCCATTGATATTAATACACATTCATAATTTAATGGGTTTCCCAGGTAACTCAAATGGTAAAGAATCTGACTGTGATGCAGAAGACATGGGTTCGATCCCTGTATTGGGAGGATCCCCTGGAGAAGGAAATGACAACCCACTCCGGTATTCTTGCCTGGAGAATTCTATGGACAGGGAGCCTGGCGGGCCAGTCCATGGGGTGGCAAAGAGTCAGACATGACTGAGCAACTAACACTTTCACTTTCATAATTTCATATATTTTTATCCTGTGATGAAAATGCATTATTTTTTCCCTTCTGTTGTTTTTCTTCCATATGTCCCACTCATCAACCAGAGCACTTGTTTTCAAGATCTGGGTCATGGGGTCATCATTCATGGAACCTTTTATTATTTAAAATGGGCATTCACAATACATTAGCATTCACTTACTGTATTCACTTAGAGCTGACATCAACCTGTAAAGACAAAAACTGTGATCCTCATTAAGTAAAACCCAGAATAGAGTATATAGTTTACTTCTATATTGTCTTTCTCATTTACCCTTCCAATTCCATGAGATAGAAAATTTCTGTTTTTATACATTGCTAATTTTTAACAGCCACATAATCCTTGGGCATAGTAGATGCTCAGTCAATTTTTATTGAATATGTTAATATCTGTTCAATTCAGTTCAGTTGCTCAGTCCTGTTTGACTCTTTGCGACCCCATGGACTGTAGCACGCCAGCCTTCCCTGTCCATCACCAACTTCCAGAGCCTACTCAAACTCAAGCCCATCGCATTGGTGATACCATCCAACCATCTCATCCTCTGTCATCCCCTTCTCCTCCCACCTTCAATCTTTCCGAGCATCAGGATCTTTTCCAATGAGTCAGTTCTTCGCATCGGGTGGCCAAAGTATTGGAGCTTCAGCTTCATCATCAGTTCTTTCAATGAATATTCAGGACTGATTTCCTTTAGGATTGACTGGTTGGATCTCCTTGCTGTCCAAGGGACTCTCAAGAGTCTTCTCCAACCTCACAGTTCAAAAGCATCAATTTTTCACTGCTCAGCTTTCTTTAGAGTCCAGCTCTCACATCCATATAGGACTACTGGAAAAACCATAGCTTTTAGACAGAACTTTGTCGGCAAAGTAATGTCTCTGCTTTTTAATATGCTGTCTAGGTTGGTCATAGCTTTTCTTCCAAGGAGCAAGTGTCTTTTAATTTCATGGCTACAGTCACCATCTGCAGTGATTTTGGAGTCCAAAAAAAATTAAAGTCTCTCACTGTTTCCAATGTTTCCCCATTTATTTGCCATGAAGTGATGGGACCAGATGATGATCTTCGTTTTCTGAATGTTGAGCTTTAAGCCAGCTTTTTCACTCTCCTCTTTCCCTTTCATCAAGAGGCTCTTTGTTCTTCTTCACTTTCTGCCATAAGGGTAGTGTCATCTGCATATCTGAGGCTATTGATATTTCTCCCGGCAATCTTGATTCCAGCTTGTGCTTCATCCAGCCTGGTATTTTGCATGATGTACTCTGCATATATGTTAAATAATCAGGATGACAATATACAGCCTTGACGTACTCCTTTCCCTATTTGGAACCAGTCTGTTCCATGTCTGGTTCTAACTGTTGCTTCTTGATCTGCATACAGATTTCTCAGGAGGCAGGTCAGATGGTCTGGTATTCCCATCTCTTTAAGAATTTTCCAGTTTGTTGTGATCCACACAGTCAAAGGCTTTGGCATAGTCAATAAAGCAAAAGTAGATGTTTTTTTTTGGAACTCTCTCACTTTTGTGATGATCCAGCAGATGTTGGCAATTTGATCTCTGGTTCCTCTGCCTTTTCTAAAACCAGCTTGAACATCCGGAAGTTCATGGTTCATGTACTGTTGAAGCCTGGCTTGGAGAATTTTGAACATTACTTTGCTAGCTTGTGAGATGAGTGCAATTGTGCGGTAGTTTGAGCATTCTTTGGCATTGCCTTTCTTTAGGATTGGAATGAAAACTGACCTTTTCCAGTCCTGTGGCCACTGCTGAGTTTTCCAGATTTGCTGGCATACTGAGTTAACATATACATGAATAAACAAATATTACTAAACTTTCATTAAACCAAATCTCTGTCAGGCCTCCAGTGCTTCCTTCATTAATTTTCCGTGCTTTCTCTCTCAGTGGTTGCTCTAAACTCAACCATTATGATCAAACCTTCTTCCTCCTCCACTTCCTTCCAGTTGATAACCTGGAAAGCACCTTCACAGAGGACAGAGCCTTTAGGGAGGCGCTCTCTCACCTTCTTGCCTCCACACATCAAAAGAGCACTGCAACTTGGTCTTTATTCTCTCCCTCATCCTCTTCAAGGCTGATACTTCCAACTACACTCTATTTCATTCTTATCCAGCTTCTCCTGGACTTTTTCTCATAATGCATTCTATCTCCTTATCTTAATCTATTATCTTTCTTCTGGCTTTTTTCTCAAGAGCTGAACATGATAAAGTTTAAATTATATTTCTCCTTCTGGTATCAGCTTCCTTTTCCTTCTCCACGGTAAGATTCTCCTACCTTTATCCTTACACTGTCCACAGGTTTAAATCTCATGTAATTCTCCCCTTATTTTATCTGGGTTCTGTCCTCACTAATGCTGTCAAATTGATGATCTCTTAATTGCTAAAGCCAGTGGACACTTTCCAATTCTAATCTTATTTAGTTTTTTTAAATTCTTAGACTTTTGTTCACTTTTTCCTGGACTTTTAAACACATTTTCTTTCATGATTCTTGTCTCTCTGGCTCTACCTCTGTCTTTCTGATCATTATTCATCCTCTTTTATATGTTTTTTAAGATGATAGTGCTTTCTAGTTTGTCCTTGGTTCTTTATTGCTTTTTCTATATGACCGCCTGACAGTCTTATTTATTTCAGGAAGTTGGTTGTCACAGAAATGCTAATGACTTATGAATCCAACTCTGATGACTTGCTTTACTTCTAAATTATGGATCACATATTATCAGTCAGTTCAGTTCAGTCGCGCAGTCGTGTCCGACTCTTTGCGACCCCATGAATCTCAGTACGCCAGGCCTCCCTGTCCAAAAGCTGAATTTGTTGTTTTCCCTGGAATCTGTTTACATTCTAAAATGTCATGTCCCTTTTCAATGAGTCTTACTAGCAATACCATGTTCTAAACAGTTTATTCAGCCATTATCAGCCTTTCTCTCTTTTTCATAATCTATATATAATCGGTTATTAATTCCTCTTAAATTATACTACAAAATAATTTTGATTTCTTACTTTTTCTCTCCGCTTGGACTCCTGTTACTTTCATGCAAGCCTATATGATCCCTGGCCTAGACTATCTCAAAGGTTAATTGAGGGGTACCCCTAAATCTGTCTTTTTGGCATCAATCTACCCTTCATATTGCTGCTATAATTTTATTACTGATACCAAAAGATATAATATGCACCTGTTATAATCTTTTAGTGCCTTTTTATCACACAGAATAAATTTCAAATTACTTGTCTTGCCTTGAAAATTAAGATCTAGCACATTCTCTTAGAAATCAGGGCTTTTCATTCCCTCAATCTCACTTCCTGCTGTCTCAGTTACACCAGTTCTATTCATACACTTGGTACCCCTATTTATCTCTTATCTTTATTCCTGTAAAAGTATTTTTAGTTAGCTTAGAAATCTCTTTACTTGCCAACCCGTCTTTCATCTGATAAGCTAATCTTCGGTTTTTAAGACTCAACTGTCAACAACTCTTTTCCCTGTTATCTTTCCCTGACTCCAAGCCAAGCATAATAAATGGTTTCATTCCTTGAAGATCTTCTGTGATTTGTGTATCACCTTAAACTTCTTAAAACCAATGACTGTAATTTTTCATCTTCATATTTCTACTCTTACAAAGGACACATAGCAAATGAAAAATAGATGTTATTTGAATAAATTTAAAATAATTTATATTATAGTATCAATTGTGTCTTATTATTTTCATGTATGATTCCTCATTAGTAATTAATATTAATTAATAATTAATGATTAGTTTGAATTCTTTGACCTGTTTATATGTTACAAAACTTCTAAAAACATTTAATTTGATTAAGAACAGTTAACATTGAAATGTGTATCACCTTAAACTTCTTAAAACCAATGACTGTAATTTTTCATCTTCATATTTCTACTCTTACAAAGGACACATAGCAAATGAAAAATAGATGTTATTTGAATAAATTTAAAATAATTTATATTATAGTATCAATTGTGTCTTATTATTTTCATGTATGATTCCTCATTAGTAATTAATATTAATTAATAATTAATAGGTTAGTTTGAATTCTTTGACCTGTTTATCTTTATATGTTACAAAACTTCTAAAAACATTTAATTTGATTAAGAACAGTTAACATGAAACCTACATCTCAGTATTACTATATATAGGTATGATATTGTACAGAAGACTGCTAAAACTTATTCATTGTAGAACTGAAATTTTATACCCATCAGTTTGCAGTTCCCTATGTCTCCCTCCTCTCAGCTCCTGGATACACAATGTTCTCCTTTTATTCCATGAGTTTGATTATTTTAGATTCCTCACATTAGTAGAATCATGCAGTATTTGTCCTTTGGTTACAGGCTTATTTCATTTAACATAATGTC